>CAJQZP010001523.1:1510000-2110000 GCA_907164705.1 Parnassius apollo
TACGTCGTCCTGTTGCGTAATGTGTATTCTGATCGTAAGAGACACAACTTCTCCCTTCAAAAGCCTAAGCGATACTAACGTGGCGACAGGAATCAAGCTTCAAGACGCCGATAGTTTAGGTAACTTCTTTTTACAGTGAAAATAATGGTATTTTAAAAAAAGTAAATAACATAAGCACTGCTTCATAGTTAGTTCAGTTAGTATGCAAAGTTTCATGATCTTATTTAAAGTATTTTATGAATAACAGCGGTTTATTTTTCAGTTTGGAGGTAACTTTGGATTTTTTTTTCTATCGAGAAAATTTTACGTAATCGTGTTTTCGTCTAACATAGTACTTAACATTAATCCTCAATTTTAACATATATTTATTTTAAAATTAATGCTGCAATACTTTCGGCATAACGGAGGATCTTGCTAAGCCATTTGAGGTTATATTTCCCCTTAACATTGGCATGTCGGTGACACGAACTCTAAAGATTTTACCCATATAAAAATCAGAAGTTTTTGAACCTAAACAAACACTTAGTCCCGTTTTGTTCCGGTTTTCCTCATGATGAGTCTTGGAGACTATTTCTCAGCCTTTTCTTTGATCTAATCGCAAAAGCGCATCGTTCATGGTAACTTGGCAATTTTATAAACAGTCCTTCTGCATCAGTCAGTAGAAGCTTACTGCTGGAGATTTTTAATGAAATGGAAGTATTAAATGAACTTATATTGCACCTGAAGTGACTATTACAGTCCACAGATTTTCCCATAGATTACAGCTGCTTCAAATGAGGAAAAATGAGGAAAATGAGGAAGCCTACAGATGCACATAGGTTGAAACCCTAATAATATAACTACAACAATAACATTAAAGAAAAGATAAAAATATCGTCTTTATGTTTGCAAATAAAAAATACTTACTCCTTTTTTTGTGTATACAGAGCTTGTTGTTAGTTAAAATGAAACCGGACAGAATAATCCGTTCTATAAGATGTGTTTCACCCAACGAGACACCACAGACAAGGGCAAGTATATTAAATTCCAAAGTCGATCTTCCTTAATATTATTATAATATAAATGGAAGAACCTTTTTAACTGTTTACATTAAACTTAATTATTGCTCAAATTGATATCTTAATATTCAAATTTGTTTCCTTATTCTAAAGTTTTGTTGTTCTAACTTTAGAATCTACATATTTCCGTTTGGTATTTTTTTTATATAAATGAGAATAACAAATGAGCACAAATAATGATTTTTTTATAACGCGAATACTTGACTGACTTGAATAGAACTTATTTTATGAATTTTATAGCGTTTAGTTTACTTATTCAACCTATTTTTAATTACCGACGTTTCAGATGAATAACAGCATCCATGGTCACAGTAAGAACTAGGTGAAATGTCTGGAAATAAAAAATAAGTTAAATTAAATGCGATAAAACCCGTAAAATGTGTTTTATTAAACGACCCATTCTTGCCTTGTCTTATTACAGCTACTATGTGACTTTACCATGCATAACACATTAGCTCAATTACATAATATTATCTCTATAAACCCCTTCGTGCTGCAACAATAATATATCTACAGCTTGGCTTTACCAATAAACGTAAGGACAAAATTATATAATTTTATTACTATAAATCATCGTTTAACTTTAAGCTCAAAGTAATGAAGTAACCTATGTTCGTGAAATATGGAGGCACAAATTAATCCGAATAATTCCTCAGAGCACTCCTCGTGGTACATGCGATAGAAAATTCTGAGGGATGCAACATCCCTATGCAGGGCCATCGAATTGAGCAGCTCAGAAGATCAAATACTTTTTAAGAGCGCTGGTGTTTATATCCCGAGATGTTGATACGTCAGCCCAGGTCCGGTAGCACTCCTGGTTATAGCGTGGTGCTATTTTACAGGAGTAGCCAAACCATCACTGAGATCTGCCAACGGTGGGCACCATAGATGATGAAATAAAAAGTTCCATACCCTGAAGTACGACATCAGCGACAGTATCAGTAACAACGCTGGGATCGTCCGTCGAAAAGCAAACCTAAGCCCCCAAGAGTAGGATGCAAAAAAGACCGCATCTTAACCCAATCGGCCGACTTATAGTGCCAAACACGGCGGCAGCCTGCAGGATGCATCCGCGTCGTTAGTGAGAGTAGCACCTCACTCCGGATAAGACAATGGTCCGACGAGCCTAAAGGGGTGTCGACGGAAACCTGATATCCGTGCGGGTGAAGACAGATGATATCCAACAACAGGGAAGGTGCATGATCCTCTACATCTAGAATCCGCGTAGGTGAAGCAACAACCAGCTGTATAAGACGTGCTACTAACAGCCGCGCGAACTCGATATCCGCACTTTGAGTGCCTGCTGACCTTTGGTTCGTTAACCTGTGGTTTGACTATTTTTTCTTAAATTAGGGATCTGACAACTTTTTCGTTTTTTGCACAATAAACTAGTTTACTGCCAATTTTCAATTAACTGAATCATATTGATTATGGGCCATTGCAAAACTCTTGCCGATTTTTCCGCCAGCTCTTGAAGTATAAAAGCGTACTTTAATATAAGATATTCACGTATTAATTACAGTGGTAATCAAGTACATGTAAACTACGTCAACATGCACTTCGAGCATTTCAAATTGAAACCTAAACGAGTTTGACATCATTACATCAGAAGCCTTTTCTACAATATTGCTGACAACGATTACCTGGAAGATACTTATTACAACGGGCGGACAGATACAGGATATATGAACGCAGAGCCAAAGTGGTATTAAGTTTCAAACGTCATAAATCAGTAGAAGTTTTCTTCAAAGAAAGGTAATTCTAAATTTTTTAGTGTTTAAATATGTAACATGTATGTTAATGAACAGTTTTTATGTGTATATAAAAGATAAATTTATGTATAGAATAGATTTCTTTTACAATAGATTATAAATAATATTATTATAATGTCAGACCTTCGTTAGAAGATAGACGGAGCGCTGAGTTCATTTTAAGTGACGCTGAAACCACGCTGTACTCGTACTTCTTGAAACGCGCTAACGCACGCATCATTCTCCTTTTCGTCTTTAACTGTCTACAAAAGTCCACTGCCAGATGCATGCATATGCACAAAAACCATGCTGTTAATTGCATATGATTTTTTATGCATAGTTTTGCATTAATGCGTTTTACTTTAGAATGTTCACGTGGTAGACCCATGCTGTTATATGAAGGTTATAGAACAAAAGGGGTAAAATCGATCGGTGTAGGAGTACGCTTTCATAGAATACCTGCTTGCAAATAAAAAAATGGCTTAATTCTGCTGTTTCGTATGGTGAGCGTAGAGAATCGAAGAACCTTACTTGGAAAGAGGCATTCCATTTAAGTCCACAGGGGTGACAACGAATTTGTATTTTGAATTTTTGTTCTTACGTAGTAGTAGAGCCACGCTGCATCTATATTATGATTGTAGCACCAATGGGTCTGCTCGAACGGGGTCAAATAGCAGCTTAATGGTGCTGTGTTTCATATTGTAAGTGTAGAAAATCGGAGACCCCTTTTACTGGAAATAAGGCATTCTGTCTTAGTCTTCAGGGGTGACAACGCATATGCATTTTGATTTTTAATCGAAGATAATTGTAGAATGTAACGTCTCTGGGCCACCGCAATCACTTACCATCAGATGGACTGTGTACTAGTTTGTCATCCTTATTTTATAATGCGACGACAAACTATAAACTATAAACTATATTAACTACTATAAACTATAAAAGTTAATTTAATTTAAAAGTTAAATTAGACATTGAAGTTTAAATGGCTACAATATCCGGTACATTCCTATCAGGTGTACGGTGTGCACGTTTCAGATCTTATTATTTTTAAAAAAAAGTTAAAAGTTTTGGCTTGGTTTTAGCATCATTCTTATACAGCAATCCGTCTATTCTTCTCTATCGGTCCTTTAAACACTGATTCGGAAAACTTTTCGATCTAAGAAGGAAAAACAATTAACAACAGGCAGACGTTGTACGCGACGGTGCTGTCCGTCGCGGGTCTGTGTGTTTTCATCCGACATCAACGAGATCGTGATATCGTCACATTTCGGGAGCTATTATATTAATCTTTGGGCTTCATTTTTATGTTGTTTGTTTGAAACGTGGTAGCGCTGCAGCTATATTAGGTCTGTAACACGTATGGATCGGCTCGACCGTAGTACGGTCCACGGTTTCACTGAATACCTGGGTAAAATAGGTAATTTCGCTTAATGCCGCTGTGTTTTGTATTACGAGTGTAGAGAACCGGAGACCATTTTTACTGGAAAAGAAGCATTCCATCTTAGTCCTCAGGGGTGACAACGCATCTGTATTTTGATTTTTTGAATAAATGTTGATGTCATTGGGCCACAGGATCAACTTACCATCAGATGGACAGTGTGCTTGTTTTTTACCCTTATTCTATAAAAGAAACCCGTTAAGTTCGGGTTTATAAATTCGGAACCGCAGCGAGAAATGACTCACTGCTGGCAGAGTGCAAATCAAATACAAAGTTAATCCCGTGTAAAAGTACCTAATAAGCAATTTAAACTTTAACTTAATAGTTTACCACGGTATCTTCCTGCCGAATATATTATGTATGAATTTCGCTTTTATATTTGTTTCCATATTAGCCTGGTAGATTTAAATCTTTGTCACATTAAGGTTACTAGGTACATTTAATATTAGTACTTTACACAACGAATTTATACATATCAGTGTGATCCTAGCTCCTGTAAAAGGTTGACCCAAGTAACAGGAGCAAGTTTCTTCCTAAATTTAACAAGCTTTTGTTGAATAAAAACACAATAATATATATATATATATATATATATATATATATATATATATATATATATATGTATTATTGTATAGATCTACGTGTTAATAAACCTACGTACGTTTATAACATATTTATCATATTGATTATCATTACTCCCGTTCAAGGTTCCACTGCTGGACATAGACCTCCCGCAAGGATGTACAAACCTCTTGTACGTAGGACAGTCACGCTGCAGCTATGATAGTTATTCATAGCTGCAGAACAATAGATCGCCTTGATTGGTATAGGACTTCACACAAATTACCAGCTTGAAAGAGCAGGATAATACTGCAGTGTTTCGTGTGATGAATTCAGAAAACCGGAGACCCTTTGAGAACGAAGATCTAATGTAAAATGTTTTCAACAGTATTATGCTGCAATTTCATGCTGGTATTCCGTACCAGGTATTATTCTTATTTATTTGTTTAAGGTTGTATTTGTTTAAAGGGTAATTAGATTAATATAATGTATTTTTGTGGTCCGTCACAGCTAGGCGTATGAGAAAGTTTGAAGTCGCTCAGTGAGCTTGGAATTTTTCTGCATGATAGACTTAGGAATTGGGATATCTGCAGTAGGACTAGAGTAACCGACACAGCTCAACGGATTTAGCTGAAGTATAAATATACCAACTATATACTTTGAAGAACCAACAACCAATGGGGAAAAAAATTTCTCGAGTGGCAGCCTCGCACCAATAATCGAAGTGTTAGACGGTTCCCCACTTAACGGAGTGACGACTTAGTAAGAGATACAGGAAGTTGGTCGATGGGCTGTAATGAATATGATGTTTTTTCATATCATCATCATCAGCATCAATACAGCCTACCAGAAGTTCACTGCTGATCATAAGCCTGCCCCAAAGAATGCCAAAAATATAACGTAATTATTTCTGTTTCTGGAAAGCCTCCGGGAAGATAAAAAGATCGTGGAATTTTATTAGAGCTAACAAAATAATTTAATTGAAATATATCTTTGCTAGCGGTATTGTGGTCTCGACGATAAATAATAGTCACACAGGGCTCAAAGGAAAGCTCTCCAATTACTTTCCCAGTGTTTGTCTGATGAAATTGACTACTTGCGTTACATTTTTAAATACGATGAATGAAGAATATGTTGTTTTTTTTGTCAGTTATATTTTTAAAATAATATAATGTAATAATCCTGTAGTTTACTAGCATGTAGTACTGTAGTTATAATATTTAGTACCGTTTAAAAAAATATGGAAAATGGTTGACCCCACAGGCCATCCCTAGAACCTACCGCTACATTCTATCACAAAATCCATGACCAATATTTTTTGGAAGTAATAGTTAACTCTTTACATGAAAAACAATCTGAACCGAAATTTTGAATTTTTGACAAAAAAGGTTTTTTTTTTTAACAATAATTATAACTTTCGAACGGATAAACCGATTTTGATGTAATTAGTGGCAATCGACGAGGTATTTTAAGAACATTTAATATAAAAAACACTTTAGAAATTTTTCGTTAACTTATTTACCGATTTTGAACATCGACCGATCTGATGAAATCTCGATTTTCGAAAACTGGGGTGAAATCAATAACTTCCCGATTTTTTGAAAGTCGTTGATTTTCATAGCGGGAAGATAAAAAAACCGATTGCGTAAAAAGTTATCAATAAGACCTACAAAACGAGTCGGTTTTTAGATACAGATGCGCGCGGCGTATTGAAGAAAATTCGAACTGTATAAATCATTTTGTTTAGGCAATGTGTGGACACTGCGACCGTTTATTTCTTTAACGTCACTCATGGTTTTCAGTGACCAGTACGGCAACTAAAATAAAAGAATTTTTTTTACTGATTAGCTGTATGGTGAGAAACAAAATTTCGAAAAACCGCAATGACTTGGAAAATTGACATTGAATCCATTTAATATCTTCGTTGGACGTAAGACTCTACCATTGTATAGAGTATTTTCCTGAATCGTAGCGCTTGGTGGTGACTTAAATTAATCGACGTGGGTGTCGGTATAATTTGACTACGGTATACCCAAGAAAGATCTCGGGGCTTTGATAGATGACAGTATATCCATCTCGCTTCAGGCTTCCGTCTAGCTTTGCTGTTTTACATTCCCAGCCATTAGAGGGGGCGCTCTCCCCCGTGCATAAATATGTTCGAGATCGCAGGTGAAGGTGCTCTACTTCATTAAATATATAACTTATTAATTTTTTCTCCAAAAATATTCATTTTACTTTTGTCGTGGTAATATAATTTTTTACCCTTTTATATTTCATAAATGTCGTTTTTAGTAATGTTTATACGGGTTGTTGGTTTAAAAAGGGTATACACAACCGAAGGAAAATTAAAACTGCCTCTTCATATAAATTTAGCCTCTACCTTGTACATTTTGTACTTTACTACTACTATTTTTACTGACACAAGGATATTTCTTCTTTTTTCTGTCCATATTTTTCCGTTTTTTTTTTTTTTTTTTAATAAATTATATATAAAACTTTAAATATATAAAACAAACCAAATATAAAAGTCCAAGTCAATTAATCTAATACAAATATAAACACTAAAAACTAGAACTAATATGACAATTAAATAAAAATAATATATATTTAAGTAGAGCAACTTTCACGATATGCTCCGCTCAGTCCATAAGAGCTACGCGAGGGAAAGAGATCAACCGTGCGAGCGAGAGGTAAAGTAACGTTGAGCAACATTGCACTCGTCTGAACGCCGAGAAATCCCAGCGAACTGGGAGATTTTCAGGCTTTTCTGGTTTATAAATGGCATGTTCGCGACGTCTTGTTACGAACGTAGGAAGACCTCGCACCGTGCCTGCGCCTGCGCATTTGAGACGTCTTATTTTTTTTGCGCCCGAAGCAAATATGGGCAACGCTCCGGAAAGCGGGGGAGGGAGGCGGTGAATGCTCATAGCATACCACGCAGCCGGCTGCGTGGTTATGTGGAGACTTTTACCCACTAAACACCGCCTTTATGGATTGGCTTACCGATCTCCCGAGAGATCTCTAAGCCGTATACGAACGCGACCCTCCTTGGCATAAAGGAGGGCGCAAGCGGCGAAAAGCCGCTTAGAAGTGTGCCTAACTAAGGCAGATTAAGGGATGTGTTATGTAGGCTCGGCCTGAGCCGCCAGGAGGCAGTTCAAGTCAGCCGAAAGCTTGTTGGGGGGGGGCAGAGAGAGAGTTTCTCGGTCTGCGCACACTATAGCGAGTGTGGATAGGGGCTGCATAGGTAGCTCTTTCACGAATGAGATGATTTGGATGGGACTCTGAGGCTTTGAAAAATCTCTCAGAGAGTGATATAAGGAATTGCTGGATTGTTGGGAGCTCTAAGTCTCGGTGAAGGTCGGTATTACGGACATAATAAGACGAGTTAGTGGCCCTACGACAGAATTGATTTTGAACTATTTGAAGTTCATTTATAACTTTGGGTTTAGCACGTGCGAAAATGGGGGCGAGACGTCTTATGCGTTGCACGTCCTTTTGATCGCTGGCGAGATCCGCGCGAGCTCCGGGGGCGACACTCAGTATTGAACACCGACGTAAAACGAACGCTTCCCGTACTTTCTACTTATTATCTTTTTGTATCGACATCTTCATTTCTACATATTGTATTAATTGGAATCGAATAAATATTATATAAGTACTACAGTTTACTCGTATATCATTCAACAACAGGCATATAGGTAAAAAGTACGAAAATATATACTATTTTAATTGTATTTATTTCTAACTCACTTGAAAATAATTCTATTCTATGTGGTTTTAAGTACGAATTTGCTACATTTATGCTTCTAATAGAAAAAAAAATAGATATTTGCAGTAAAAAAATCATGAAATTGCAACTTTTAAGCCCTTCAAATAAGAAAATTAAAGCATTTATAAAAAAAGTAACCAGATCAAATTATTGTAGACAATGTGTTAATAAATGTGATCTGAATACTTTTCTTGATATTGTTATAGTTTGTACATAGCAGAGGCTTTAATAAGACCTTTTACGCATGTAACCTATACATAGGCATGTTTAACGGCTAATAGAGCTATTATTTAACCACCAAAATAAAATTAAAAAACATTTTCGAAAATATCAAATTGTACACTTTAAATAAATATAAAATATGTTTCACTTTTTCTTTTTTAAATACTATCAAAATATTTTTTTGTTGTAAATTTTGCGAAAACACTAATTTTTACAAGACTGAGGCCTTAATAAATAAATAAATAAATTCTCTTTATTTCAGTGCCATATTCCACAAAAAGACAATACAGTACATAATTACTAAAAATTAAAAAATAATTATATTATAATAATATCTAAGTCTAAATGGAGGGAACCATCACGTCAAGCAGCTATTTTAAGCCATTTTTGATAAAAGGCTGTGGCCAGCAGTCTTACCGCAAACTCACTAATTATCTTGTTTCTACACTCACCAACCCTGAACATAAATGATGCGATTATGAATCTTTGAATGGCATTAAACGTATTAATTCGTGCTTCGGCAAACATGCCTGAAGCACTGCAATAGCTTTTGAGACCCATAAGCATTCTAAAGGTGTTATTATATTGCACACGAATACCATTCAAAGATCGCCCCGTATATTCAGTCCAGAGCTGGCGGGTGTAGAAAGACTGACATTACGTTTGACAGAGCATAGTCTTAACCTCCTTGGAGGCTTTAACAAACCTCCTTGCAATCATATTGCCACTAGACAAAGCTCTTCTCTGTCGTTCTACATATATCACAATCATCTTTTCTGTTCGCTGTCACTATGTGACCGAGGTATTTGAAAGTTTGAACTATTTTAACGGGTTGACCCGCCACGTGCTTAAGCTTACACAGGTGAATTGACCATGGCAGTACTAGAAATTTCGAACTGGTTGACACTGCTATTATATCGTACTGTATTGTACTGTACTGTACTGTAAATAAGATAGCTTTAACGTTACTCACCATCGCTAGTCTGGCCATTATACGCTTGGCGTAAATGAGATGGTTTTAAATAAATCCACGCTTAAACTAATTATCTCCCAAAGTCGTTAATGAGACGCTTATAAATCACATTCAATTAAGAAAGTTTTTTTAGTTTATAAATCTGAAACCACGAGAAAACAAGTGTCAAATGAATTATTGCTTTAGTTTCAGCAGTCGTCTCAAGATTACTCAATAATTAAATAGAAAGCGGCTCACTCCCAGCAAACTCCGAGGGAACATACTCATTTTCGTTTTAAGGTTTCCTCTTTCGGAGAACCAACCATTAGTTTTGACTGTAAATGTTAAAACGCCAATTCTTTCTAATAATTAAACTACATCTGCGAAATATCGAACACAAAATTAATATCAATGTGTTTATGTAATGAAGGTAAAATTATACGTCCCACTGCTGAGCTGAGGGAGACCAGTTGCTCCAATAAACTCTCTCGAAATTAAAAAGAGTTTGTCTTCTGGTTTTTAAAAGGGTTAAATGGTGCTAATAGTCGCCCTCGGTGACTAAGTGTTACTGCTGGTGTACAAATCTTGAGGACATTATTCAAGCAACGAAAATGTCCTTAAACATTTTATTCCTATTCCGAAATTCTCATAGGAGATCTTGTTTTCCGAACAGCGGGATTATTCAAGGTGACATTATACGATTCTTAACGCTATAATATACATATATAATATAAACAATAAAAATATAACTCAATGATGCCACATAACTTAACGTTCAGATATGTAGATGTACGATGAGGTGTAGATGCAGATGTAGACTTTGACGTTCATAAATACTTTAAAAAGGCTTAAAATACATAGTTTTAACTTTTGAAATTTTGGAAAATTATCTCTTTCTTAAAACCTTAACATAGTTATATAAATAAACTTGTGTGGAGGGAAGAGTAAGAGAAAGTAAAATGGAACTTGATAGAGTAGTGTAGTTGGACCGAACAAAGGGTATATAATATTACTATTACTATATATTATTACTAGATGGAAACTGACATTGAATTATATACAGGTATCCTCATCGACCTCCTTCCGAGAAATTTAATGTTATATTGGCATCATATTGCATAGCGTGGTCCCACAGGAACACCTTTGTTACCTATGTAGTGTGTTGTAGGCAGAAGCGTTTTGATTTTCCAATATTCACTTTGATAATATTTTGGCACAGTATTAAATGTTTTTTATATAATAGTTAGACAAACTACCACACAGTCAAACACAAACGACCACACAGTACACTTGATGGCGGGTGAATACTATGGCACAGAAATCTACATCTGTTCCAGATTGAAAATCAAAATGCAGATGTGTTGTCGCCCCCGAGGACCAAGATGGAATCTCTCGTTTTCAGTAAAATGGGTCTCCTGTTCTCCACGAGTACACCCACTATTGGAAACACAACGGTATTAAACTGCTTATTTCGCGCTGGCATTCTGTGAGAGCGTGGTCTTTCCGCGTTTGAATCTACCTATTCGTGCCTAGTAAAAATGTTGTAGTTACCATTTATAAAATTGTTAGCAGATATTTTAGATTATTTGTAGGCCATACAAATAGTTGTTACGTGCAGAATTCGAACCTGCGGATAATAGCGTAGAAACCAAATTCGTAGCCACTGTGCCATTAAATCAAATACAACCAAGAACAAATATACATATAATATATATAATAGGTATGACTTTCCCTATCAACCTTTATGAGGCCTCAGTAATTAAATATCCTTCAGATAGAATTTTGCGCCATCTGCATGAGATATGTGCACTATTTCATTTCGTCACATAGTAATATGGGAGCAATCTGACACTACTGGAAAGAGATCAGGTAACCGTTTTTCTGCTTTATAGGCTTACACCGCTTAACACACCCAACTTCCTGTCTCCAGGCTACTACTGACAATATTTTGACAAAAAAGTCCAATAGCTGATTTTGGTTCATCCCAATATGCAATCTCACATGATCGGCAGTTGTGCTGACAACCAAAAGACTAATGAGGCAATCGAGTCGAGCTGCACTAGAAGTGTAACTAAGGATACGCCATCTCGAAGGCATTACTTGAGAATCATCACACTGTGTGATGATTTTCAACGACGACGCTTTCTCTAGTTATTGTTAATTATTTAGAGGCTTTCGCTTATTACTTGTTATCCACATAGCACCTTCAACAATATGATTAACAGCATCAAACCTCCGATAAAATGAACTAAGGTTTAACCGCTCTAATAAAACTCCCGCCTGGTAAAAATTTAATATCCGTCTGGGTTATTTTTCGACGAAAGTTATGGCTGAAACAATAACAGTAAACCCCTATTTTTGTTGAATATTTTTTTAAGAATTTCTTATCTTATAATACAAATTAGTCATCACTTATAAAAGCAATTTTTTGCAAGTGAAATTAAAAAAAAAACGACGGTTTGCACTCCGGGAGTGCTGGCAGAAGTGAAAACTTGAATATTAACGTTGTGCATTTTTGATATTTTGACATGTTTAGGGAATAATTGCACGAATTGCTTTAATTATTAGTAGAAAAGTACTATCATTTATGTGGTAGAATATAATATTTATTTATTGCACTATCATACACAAACATGACAATTTATATTACATTCGCGCAAGTACCCTGCGCCGCCTAAAGCGGGCTAAACCTGCGTGTCTGAAAAATAAAAAAAATATTTCGAAGACGTGCGAAATGCGCCAACACGCACACTTCCTTGCCCTAAAATCTTTTCAGAAATGAGAGACCTGTGCCAAGCTGTGGGACGTATATAGGCTGTAACTTTTTTTAACATATAAAATATAAAAACATGATAACAATAAAACTTGTAATAAAACAAATACTAACAAATTTGAAATCGTGCCTTATTTCTAATAGCAAAGTTAGAATAATATTAGCATTTATTTCTTATATTCCGATATCCGAAGCGCTGCGACGGGAAATCGAACGCTGGCAGGACGTCCTTATTTTCATAGTCGTAATACTCTTGAGACATTAATTCGATTTCATGTCTCAACAGGTGAATAATTACTTGAAGGGGCAGTATAAAATCGTTGTAAAAACATGCAGTGAATAAAACAATATTTTCCTGTTAAAGTATAGGTAATTGTTGTCTGTACATACTATGCGTATTCCATATTAGTCTTCAGAGGTGACAACGTATTTATAGTCTTCCTTGCTTCAAATTGTCAACGTGAAGGAGTCATTTACTATCAGGTGTGCTGTGTTCACTACTACTATAGGACTACCCATAGTAGTAGTGTACTTTTTATATTTGTTATTACATTCTGAAGAAACTCTGTCTTGGAAAAAAACTGCGAGAAACCAAACGGGACTTTGTTTTTAAAATAATAATTCAGAATGTACGGTTTCCACGTGCTTATAGAAATATATCAAAATAGAATGATAACGATTTACAGTTTTTTAACGATAAATTGATAATGATTTCTTAAATTTGTGCGAACACTACACATTGAATAAAACAATTATTTACGGATTTTATCGCGTTTAATTACAACTTAAACTTATTTTTATTATCCCGACGTTTCGGGTGCTTTACAGCACCCATGGTCACGGGGGGGGGACTGAGATGTTTGACGTCGCAATGTCATAGTTAGTCCGATTTACGCAAAAGTTACGTACAGATTTTGACGTTCTGTACGTAACGTAACATACGTAACATAAAATACCTTAGAGGATACTTGGTAACAAACGACATAATTTATCCAAGCAAAAACATGTTTGAAATCGACAGTATATACGTAAATAATGCATGTTTTATTACATTTAATTTAATGTATTTGTCACACATATTAAATATAAAATTTAAAAGTTTTGTATTCAAACTTCTTATAAATTGTAACTATGCCAAATCTCATGCATCTACGTGCGTGCAATATGCGTAAAAAGTGGTTCAGAGTTTTCTCTTCATGTATTAATATAAAGATTTGTTGAATAAACTCCCGTAACAAAGGATACGGAAAGCGTTACCGGATATACGACAAACATATTTATTGGCGAGTCACATCCTCTTCCGGTCGCCGCGTGATTTAAAAGCGTTTTACCGTAATACCGCTCCACTGGCTCCGAGCGGAAAGCAATATCATTTATCGTGGTTGTATCGTTGCAGCGCAATTTTTCATGTGTGCCGTGCAACGTAAATTCAATCTATTGAGGCTCTTTTCATCTTCAAATAGTGCAATATATATAAAAGCTTTTTTATTAGAACCGTGGTAGGACTCGCTGTAAAATTTAAAGCACTCGGGTTCCGGGGTTCGAACTCCGCCGAATGAAACTCTAAATTAAACAAATTTTTGGTAAATCGAAATGTCCATGCCTTAAGACAATTAAACAAAGAAATATAGCTAGGTAATCAATAATAAATTTAAATTCTTCTATTTAGCTAAAAGAAACTGTTAAATTCCTAACAAGGAACCAATTATGAAAAGAATTAAGCCAATTTAAAATAATATATTTAAAGAAAATAACTTCACACATATTTTAACAAATGACACAATAAGCAAAAATAAGCAAAAGTACAATAAAATAAGACTTTTAATAGAAATATACTTAACTTGCTAATACGAAGAATAACCAAGTACTTCCTGTACATACAACTTTATAATTTGTGCAAGTACTGTCTCGAAAATCTTTGAATTAACACATCTCAATATTAGAAATCAAATTATAAAAACTATTAACCATTAAATAAAATCAAAAAAATCATTTTAAAAACCATTTTCTCAGCTTTCAACAATTAAGTTGCAGTATAAATAAATTTCAGAAAACACGTGGCCCAAAACGGTTTAACACATATAAGTAATAAGATAAAGGAACTAAAATCCTTAAAAAACACATTCAAAAATATGAAATACATTTTTAACAGCCAAATAAATTTTTTAGGCTATTTTTATATTATTTTTACATTTATTACAATATATTTACATTAGAAACCGGAAGTAGTAACAAATTAACAATTCTCAAAACATCAAAATTTATTCACAAATGGATTAAGTAATTAAATAAAATTTTAATTCTAAAATTATCCTTAATCTAGCAAGCTCACGAGATACGTCAATTTTTAAAGTTATAGTATAACTTCTAATTTTCCGATAATTTTATGTCAAACGTGAATAAAAAAAGTTTGGAAAATTTAATGCGAAAAACCTTCTTAATCAACAATAGAAAATATTTTTTAATTATATTATATTACTGAGATCCAATTTTTTATTATTGATAATCGAGAAAACTTTTAAGAGAATTATCTCAAAATGATCAGAAATCAAATTTATTATTTCTTTCATTTTTAGGTATTTGTACTCAGGCATTATCCTAAAAACTAGTCTTTTTTACCTGACTCGTGAATATTTTTTTTCTCATCGGTATTATAAGTTAAAATAGTGCACACTTGAATAAATAGTACATATAAAACGAAGCTGTAGGTATATTCAGCATTTATAAATATTTTAAAAATCGATGTAAAACCTTTCACTAGTTCCGGCAAAACATAGTGCCTGTCTATGCACAAATATCGTATGGATTTTATTTTTGACATGTATTGATTGATTGTGAGTGTAATTCTAAATACCAAGATGGCTAAGGGATAATGTCCATTTATATTTATTATATTACCAACACACAGTAAGAAATGTTTTAAACTGGTTGTATTACAAAAAACAAAATATAATGTAGGTGTACGGTGCAACACCGTGCATTCTCCCGCGTCAGCATTTTAGTAATTTGACACTATGCGCGACTGTCCTCATTCATTAATATTTTATTTTGTAGTGTGTTTGTGTTTGCCTACCAATACGGTCGCGTGACTCAATCTTATATTTTTACCAAGTTTCGTGTATTGTGCAATCGCAATAAATCATTGTTTTTCTCAAGATCGTGTTTAAATCATTCATTATCAGATCAAGTAAAAGGTGTGTGGTATATCAAGACCAAACATCTTTATGGTCCTTCGAGGAAACTGATCAGTGTTTTGTGGATCTCAAGTGCAGTGCAATCGGTTCGGTTGGGCCTCCACCAGCGGGTCTCACCAGCCGAATTGAGACGGCGCTCCACGTGTACTGAGTCTGCAAATATACTGAGAACCAGCAATAAAACCAAGCACAAAACCGAGAATATCAAGAATAACACAAGCATAGCAAATTTGAAGCATTCATCAAGCAAACCAAGCAAGCATTCACCAAGCAAACCAAGCAAGCATTCACCAAGCACACCATGCAAGCACTCTCCAAGCACACCAAGCATAAGCATTCACCAAGCACACCAAGCAAGCACTCACCAAGCACACCAAGCATAAGCATTCATCAAGCACATCAAGTAGAAGGATTTCACAAGCAAAGCACAAGCATATCAAGCAAGCGTATCAAGGTATTTTCAAAAACAAGCAAAACAAGTAAGTGATTTTTTACCAAGGTTTTAACGTATCAACTCCTTCACCAAGTAATGTCAAGCATGGAAAATCTCCTAGCAAATCAACAACAAATTATCGATAGCATTAATCAAATATTTGTAAATTTCAAGAAAGATAGTCAAGAGCGAAAGACGCCCGACTATATTAATCGAAGATAGAATAATTTAGAAGGGTATTGGCAGGAGTTCCTGAATAATCATGTTGAACTGTGCGCTTTTGCAGACAAGTCCCATGCTTATTTTACTAACAATACGTATGAAAAAACCAAGGCAAATTATGAGAATATAACAGCTACAATAAAAGCGTACTTACCGAAGTCGGAACATCAACCAAAACCTTCACGCCCTTGATAAGACCCGCAACTCCAATGAGTACACCCTCAACTTCCGGAGCTCAACATTCATTTAGAACGGAGTCCCAGGGAACCAACAGCAAGATAGATGAATTATTCAAGAAGCAATCAAGGAACTTCAGAGCATTTAAAAGCACAGTTTCTAACATAAATCTTGACGATGAACTGAACTGAACTGAAACTATCCATAATAACCCATCATTATCAAACGCACAGAAAATGCAATTACTTAAATTTAAGGTGCAAGGCGAAGCAGCAAGGCTTTTGCAGCATCTTCCGATCAGCACTGAAAACTATAATATCTGCTGGGAAATTCTTAACCACAGATACAACAACAAGAAACTAGTTTTTACTTCACACATCAACAGCTTATTGAATATTCCTGTCATACAACAACATCGAGCTATCAAACAGATCAAGCGACTTCATGACAACACTCTGGAGACACTCAACGCCTAAAAACTTAGGTGTTGATATCAGTACGTGGGATCCATTGCTGGTGCACTTACTGTCACAAAAATTGGACAACAAAACATTCAATGATTACAATGAATCCCTAGAACAACCACGTGAGTTACCGACGCTAAAAGATTTTTTGGCATTCCTGGAAGGAAAACAAGAACCAACCACGCAAAAACCATCATCAAATCAGGTCCCGGTGAAGCATAATAAATCAAGATACCAAGTATTTTCCAACTACAATGTTACAGAACCAACAAATGCAAAAACAAGTAATCAGTTTACAATCACGTGCCCGCTCTGTAACAATGGCCATGGAATATATTTTTGCCAAAAACTTATAACAATGACGCCGCAGCAGATACGCAGTACCATATCAAGATTACGGCTGTGCTCAAACTGCCTAAACCATCACCAAGGAAAGTGTATTTCTAAGAATCGCTGCCGCGAATGCCAAGGTCAGCACAATACAATATTGCACGAAGCATTCGTAACATCTAAAACCATGAACCAACCTAGCTCATCAAGAACGGTTAACCAGGGAAACTCATCAAGCAGCGCAGATACTGTCCAGAAGAACCAGAACAGTGTGCACGCGTCACAGCAGCACGACGTGCCAGAGATACTGCTCGCTACAGCTATTGTTCAAGTTCAAGCTAACAATGGCTCTTACTACAAGCTCCGAGCACTCCTGGACCAAGGATCCCAGACCTCAATTATCACGGAGAAAGCAGCTCAACTTTTATCACCACCTAGAAGTCAGTTTAAAGGGGTCATAACGGGGATCAGCATAAAGGAAAACAATTGTAAAGGCGTGATCATGTTAACAATCAAGTCCAATAATAGCGACTTCACACTTAATACCGAAGCTCTCATAATGAAAACTCTGATCAATAATTTACCAAACTACATCTTGGATAAGCCGTCATGGTCATTCCTAGAAAATATACAGTTAGCAGATCCAGAATTCTACAAAAGTCGGTGGGTAGATATACTTCTGGGAGCAGAGGTATACTCAAACATCATCTTAGACGGAATTTGCATAGAAAACAATTACTCGCCAATCGCCCAACAAACGCGATTAGGTTGGATATTAAGTGGAAACGCTAATCAAAATACTTTACAGTGCAATGTTTTGCTGAATAATATACAAAACGTCCAACAGTTTTGGGAGATCGAGGACATTACTCAAGAGTCTACTCTCACATCAGAAGATCAAGCATGCATCGATTTGTATAAATCAACAACCACAAGACGCGAGGATGGAAGATACCAAGTGAAACTTTCCCTTAAGTCAAACATTGAACAAGACTTGGGCACATCGAAACAAAAAGCAATTGCGCAATTCAAACAATTGGAACGACGATTCACAAAACCAAATAATACCGCAGAACATTATAAATTATTTATTCAAGAATACTTGGCATTGGGTCATATGAAACCGGCTACTGGTAACAAGAAACCGGACTTTTATATGCCGCACCATTGTGTCGAGCGCCCGGAGTCAACAACTACAAAAATCAGGGTTATATTCAATGCCTCGGCAAAAACTTCGACAGGGTTGAGCCTTAATGATCTTATGCACAAGGGTCCAAATCTACAACAAGATCTCCAAAAACTAATTTTGGAGTGGCGTCAATATCAGTTTGCATACACAGCTGATATAAAAAAAATGTTTCGCCAAATTTAGCTGAAAGAAGAACACCAACAATGCCAAAAAATAATATGGCGAGATGACCCAGAAGAACCATTGCAGGAATACCAACTCACTACAGTCACATATGGCACCAAGGCCGCGCCATATTTGGCAATGATGACACTGAAGCAGTTGGCAGATGATGAAGAAAAATACTACACCAAGACTCAAGCAGCTTCAGTTTTACGGAATATACATATAGATGATGTAATCCATGGCTGTCATTGCGCTGACCTTGAAAAAAGGTTGAAGGACGACCTCATCAAGCTATTAAAAGCAGGCGGCTTTAATGTCAGGAAGTGGTCATCCAATATTCCAGAATTATGTGAAAATGTCAGTCAAGAAGGGAGTTTTGAGTTTAGAGCTGCTGAATCTACAAAGACCTTAGGGTTGAGATGGAACCCTCAAAAAGATTCCTTCACTTTCCAACCCAAAATTCAAGCTCGTCAGACAAGCGACACCAAGAGAAGCTTATTATCTGACATATCAACCTATTGGGACCCTCTGGGCTGGATTTCACCATTGACTACCAAGCTGAAGCTATTTTTCCAATCTACGTGGCTATCTAACATCGACTGGAATGATACACTTCCCGATGACATCAATTTGGAGTAGCAGAAAATCAGGGACTATATTCATAACATCGAAAAAATTCAAGTAAAAAGATGGCTCAATACAAACGAAACCGATGTTATTGAGTTACATGGATTTTGCGACTCGTCAACAAAAGCGTACGCTTGCGTAATATACTGCAAAATAACTCGTGGAGACCAAAGTACAGTGGTTTTGGTCGCGGCAAAAACAAGGTTAGTGCCGGTCAGCAAAACTGTAAGTTTACCTAGACTTAAATTATGCGGCGCAGTTTTGTTAGCAAAATTAATGTCCAAGGTAAAACAGAGTTTAGAAAATTACGAAATCAAGCAATACGGCTGGATTGACTCCACGGCAGTGCTGGGGTGGCTGCAGGGTGATCCGAGCAGGTGGAAAACCTTCGTAGCGAATAGAGTCAAGCAAATTACCGACGTCATTCCAGCACAAGACTGCCGATACGTAAAGTCCCAGGACAACCCAGCGGACTGCGCAAGCAGAGGCCTAACTGCTGCACAACTAGTGAGTCATTCTCTGTGGTGGCAGGGACCAAGCTGGCTGCCTACTTATCAAGATAAACAAGAAGAAACAAGTTATGATACCAATGAAGAACAAAAGAAGGCAAAGCAGATAAATATTTCGACATACCAAGATCAAGAAATGAATATTTTAGGTCAAATTATCAAGAAATACAGTAAGTTCAATAAATAATCCACGTCGTAGCCTGGGTATACCGTTTCATAAACACTACAAGAACAAAAATTAAGATGCCATCATACTTAATATTAGAAGAAGTCAGAGCAGCAAAGCAAATAAAAATAAGCATGTGCAGCAAGAAGAGTTTTCGCAAGAGATAGAAGATCTCAAGACAAAACAGAGCGTGAATACCAAGAGCAAGATAGTAAACTTACACCCTTATTTAGACTAAAAAGGCGTTCTAAGAGTTGGTAGTAGACTGAGAAACGCGCAGATAAGCATGGAAATGAAGCAACCAATCATCATTCCACAAGCTAACCATCTTACGGAGTTGATCATAGATGAAGCCCACAGCCTTACATTTCACGGGGGACCAAGATTAACAGCATCATTTATTCGTCAGCAGTATTGGATATTAGGGGGCAACAGGGCTACTAAGAAGCGCTTACGACAGTGTGTGAGATGCCGACGGTTTGGAACAAGCAAGCAACATCAACTCATGGGTGACCTACCTAGTGCCAGAAGTAACCCATCTCGCCCGTTTTCTTACACAGGATTGGATTATACCGGCTTCATCATGATCAAAAGCAGTAAAGGACGAGGCACCAAGTGTACCAAGGGATATGTAGCGGTGTTCGTGTGAATGGCAACCAAGGCCGTGCACTTAGAACTAGTATCACACCTAACGACGTCATCATTCTTAGCGGCTTTGAAGAGGATGGCTGCCAGACGGGGAACGCCAAGTCACATTTATAGTGACAATGGCACCAACTTCGTCGGAGCAAGCAGAGTCCTAACACAAGAATACCAAGAAATTATATCGACCATCAACCAAGATAATCCAGAGTTAATGCAAGAGATCACAGAAATGCACATACAGTGGCATTTTAACGCTCCTTCCTGGCCCTCAGCGGGCGGGTTATGGGAAGCGGCCGTTAAAAGTCTGAAATATCACCTAAAACGCGTCATTGGTGAACAGAGACTGAATTACGAATAGTTCACCACCATACTGTACCAACTAAAAGGCTGCCTAAATACAAACCATTGTGCGCCATGAATGAAGACCCAGACAACCTGGACTATTTGACGCCAGCACACTTCCTAGCAAGTGGACCTGTGGTGACGATATTTGATACAGAGTAAGATCTACGAACAAGATGGTACCTTTGTCAAAAATATATAACGACATATGGAAACGATGGCGTTCAGAGTACTTGACCCAACTAAATGTACGCAGTAAGTGGCAAAGGGAACAAAAAATATTAAGATCAACGACGTCGTGCTCGTCCACGAAGATAACTTACCTCCAGGACGGTGGGCTATGGGGCGCGTCGTCGAACTTCATCCCGGTTCTGATGAGCAAGTGAAAGTGGTCACACTGAAAACCAAGAACGGCTACCTCAAAAGGCTGGTCGTGAAATTATCGCTACTACCTGTAAGTCAAGAGTCAGATGGCAGCGATAATAACACAAACAAACCATCATCAATCAAGAACGATCAACAAACAATAGCACCTCAATCTGTTAAGAAACCTCAAGTTCATTTCTCGTCGCTCACGTTGGCTATGCTATTTTTCATGAGCATACTTAACACATCATCATGTTCTTTTCTTAACACACCTCTGAAGTCGAACCAAGGAATATATTTTGACAAAGTCTCTGACATGCAAGTAATTAGAGACGAATGGACCATGGTCGTCTATTATGACATGAGCCCCTACTGGCAAGGAATAAAGACCTTTGAACAATATTTCAATTACTTGCAAGAAACATGCGATAAATTACAAGAAGCCCAATGTAACATTATACTGTGGCAACTACGTCATAGTTACTCCGAGTTCCAGCATTATAATACTATTTTGATGACACAACATTCCCGCACGCGCTCGTGCCGAGGACTGATCAACGGAGTCGGCAGTATCGCGAACTCATTATTTGAAATTTTAGACTAGAATTTTGCTCAAAAATACCAAAAAGACATAACGTTTATCCGTGATAATCAGCAGCATCTGGCAAACTTGTGGCGAAATCAAACCTCCATAGTCGAGGCGGAGTATAACTTACTTAAAAGGAGTGAAGAAGCTATGAAAAGGCAGCATAAGTTAATAAACAAACAGATGCTAAATATAAAAAGGGCCGTGAACATATTGGACTCAGAGGTTGTCAACATGTATCAAGTGAATCAATTAACTTTGGCAGCGGTAACTGCAAGCAATATGATACAGGAACTACAAAGCGTGCAAGAATAATTGCTAGACACGATCACAGATATTTATCACGGGAGATTTAATTTCCATCTATTATCTCCAGAACAGCTTAGAAATGAACTCGGTGTCATAGCAAGCCAAATATCGAAGGAGCTGGCCTTACCAATCGAAAACATACAAGCAAGCCTTCAAAGTATTTATCAACTTTTAACAATAAAGGCCAGAATATGTGAAGATTATCTGCTGTTAGAGATAAAGGTGCCGCTCATCAGTAGAGATTCCTTCGAAATATTTCATCTTATTCCAGTACTGACCAAGATTAATAACAGCAAGATGGTTACCATGATACCAATATCGGAATACGTGGCCACTAACCTAGCAAAGGATGCGTACATTGTGATGGATATAGATGAAATTTCATCATGCAGTCAGCAAGCTAACTCGTATTTATGTCACTTAAAGAAACTAGTTTACCATCTCTCACAAGACGAGAAATTCTGTGACTTCGATAATATTAAACAGCAGTGTAAAACTGTTGTGGACTCCTGTAATTACAAATGGGCTGAATTAAACAATATAAACAAGTACTTATACTATTGTTGTGAGAGGTGTCAGTTACGAGTGATGTGCGCGGATCAAATGACCGCGCCACTGCTGGAGCGCGCCGGCGTCGTCAGCATTTCACACGGGTGCATTGTCAAGTCCGACCTATTTACGGTGCACGCTAGTAACCTTGACCGCAGCGTTATCAAGACGAGCCCAGACATCAAGGATGAAGAGATCAGTCCGATAAACTATATCATCAACGCATCGATCCCGATGTCGTCTATAATAGATCTAAGAATAGAATAGGTAGCTCCGCGGTTCGCCTCTCCTCCGTACGAAACAGCATTTGTGAAGAAGAAACGACCAATCGTAGTAATCCTTTTACCAATAAACTAGACAAGTGTTCGAATTGTAAACAGATCTACGTCGCACATAGCAACTCATACATCTTTTTTCAAGCAATCATGATCAGCAAGCCGCCCTCATCTGGCGGCCCGGAGCATGTACGGTGCAACACCGTGCATTCTCCCGCGTCAGCATTTTAGTAATTTGACACTATGCGCGACTGACCTCATTCATTAATATTTTATTTTGTAGTGTGTTTGTGTTTACCTACCAATACGGTCGCGTGACTCAATCTTATATTTTTACCAAGTTTCGTGTATTGTGAAATCGCAATAAATCATTGTTTTTCTCAAGATCGTGTTTAAATCATTCATCATCAGATCAAGTAAAAGGTGTGTGGTATTCCAAGACCAAACAGTAGGCAACTCTATTTATTATTGCAAATCATAATTTATTTAAGTATTCTATTAACAGTAGTAGGCACAGAAACAGAAAACTTTTATTCAATTTAGATCGGATTATTATTAGAATTTACTCAGATACCTAGACGTGCATGTATGAAGTAGTTATGAACCTGAAAGAAGCGAAAGAGGTATGTAAGGATCGTGACACTTGGCGATCTGTTCTCTCTGACTACCCCGTTAGGGATTGTGCGTGAAGATAAGCGAAGTAAGTGAAGTGAAGTAGATTATAAATAATATTTATTGAAAGTTACTTTTTTAATTTACCACTGGTTCGGAAAAAAACCTCTGACTTGAAGAGAACCACCAAAATACCTAGTAGGTCTTTTTAAAAAAAGCCAGCTTACAATCATGTATGTCATAACTAAAAATAGAAATAGCAATGTCAAATTAGGCAATGAAAAATAGCGTGGTAGCGATCACTTTAGCAAGGGTTATTGTCAGCCATAAATTCCTTTATACTATAATAACCCCTTTCATACAAACTTATTTTATAAAATTTTTTGAACTTTGATGATTGACTGACATATATAGACAGAAGCGGTGTCAAGACTTTGTTTTAATATGTTTTGGTTTATTAGTAAGTAGTATAGTATATATGGCCTATGTTCAGCAGTGGACTTGTGAAGGACTGTATAATACGCGGCACGTAAGTTGAACTATGACCTTGTATGCGCAGTAACACATTTTAGGGTCTCAATCGAAGTGCGGTATGAGGTGCGCAGCGAGGGGCCACACGTAACCGTA
This sequence comes from Parnassius apollo, assembly GCA_907164705.1. Lineage (NCBI taxonomy): Eukaryota > Metazoa > Arthropoda > Insecta > Lepidoptera > Papilionidae > Parnassius > Parnassius apollo. The sequence continues at coordinate 1,534,315 of CAJQZP010001523.1, forward strand.
GCAACGTGGCGGCGCTAGACCCCACTTAGTCGCACTCTGTCCCTCGCCACCCGCGCACTCACCGCGCGGCCCAGGAGTACAATCGCTTACGAAGTTTTCAACTCTTTGACTTTTATAATTCTGTCGATTGCGTGATCATTTAATTTAATTTCAAAAAAGATGACTTGACCACAACCAACTTTAAGGAGACAGGGGAGAAGAATGATATTTGATGTTTATAATTATTTTTTAAAAGGAAATAATATAACTGATTCTCTGAATAAAACTGCGGAAGCTACGAAAAAGTCTGTATCCACAGTTAAAAGGATTGTTAAAGAAAGTAAAAGTTCAGAGTTTATAGTTACTTTTAGGACCCCTGGTAAAAAGAGGCAACGAAATAAAGCCAGTCACAGGCATAGACAATTTTGACAAGGGGGGTAATAAAACGGTGTATTCACAATTTTCATATAACTGAAAATGAATTACCGACCCTTGGTAAACTTCGTGCAAAATTACGTGCCGATATAAAATTTAAAGGTTCTGAAAAAAATCTTCGTTGCATTATTAAGGAACTTGGATTTAAATGGAAAGCCACGAGGAGCCAAGGAGGAAAGTTTTAATAGAAACATCAGCCATCAGACTGTTAAGAATAAATTATTTAGAAAAATTAAGACACTATCGACAACAAAACAGACCAATTGTATACACAGATGAGTCATATGTTCACGCTGCTCACACCACACCGAAAGGTTGGACAGATGGATCAAGTAAAGGAATAAAAAAAACTATATCAAAAGGGCAACGTGTTGTGATAGTACATGCCGGATCGGGGACTGGTTTTGTGCCTAACGCCTTGTTAACGTTCAAGTCAGGTTTCTAACTTTCAATTCCGAGGACTATCACGACGATATGAATTTTGAGAATTATGAGAAGTGGATTCGAACTCAACTAATACCGAATCGTCCCCCAAATTCAATTATAGTTGCAGACAATGCATCATACCATAATAAGGAATATGACTTCGCACCAAACGCTAATTCAAGGAAAGCTGATATGCAGGCTTGGCTTTCAGAAAAAGGAATAACATTTACGTCTGAAATGTTGAAGCCTCAATTATACCTATTAATAAAAAATAACAAAGATCGCTTCAAAACATTTAGTATAGACAAGATTTTTAAAGAACATGGTCATGACGTACTTCGCCTGCCTCCCTACCACCCAGATCTGAACCCTATAGAAATGGCATGGGCAGCTATAAAGGGTTATGTAAGTAGCAAAAATGTACGATGGAATGTGCCCCGTGTTATAGAGTTAGTGAACGAAAAGGTAAATGCAATGGGACCATGTGATTGGAAAAAGCTATGCGACAAGTTAAGACAATCGAAGAAGCTTATGACAAAAGCGACCATGTCATCGATAAAATGACGGAAGAGTTTATAATACGGGTTGGAGATTCTGACAGTAGTGATTCTGAATTGGATACCTCAACTGACGTAGAAGATGAAATCGCAACTCCTGGCCCAAGTTCTGGTATACCACTAGGAAATTATATGAAGGTGTCATGCCAATGAGTGAAAGTGATTGAACATGTAAGTAGATAAACAGATTAACTTTTTTGATGTATTAAATTTTTATTAGTATTCCTTTAACTGTTCTATTTAATAATACCTAACAATCACAAATAAATCATGTAATAAGAAACACAATTATTTGAAAGAAAATCAAAATTATTTTTATGAAACTTCATTTTTTGTTTAATTAAATTACTTCACTTCATTTTCACACTTATTAAAATATATTTAAATAGGACGAATTCACGGTTTTTCCTTTAAGATTTTCGAATTTTTCAGGCAACCGTGGAGCATGTGTCTAACATTTTTGTCCATAATTGTACCTGCGCAAACGACCGCCATTTTAGTTCAACTTACGTGCCGCTAGTGAGAAAGTAAGATATTTTAAACTGTTTGTGTAAGGATTACAAAAACACAGGCTTAATTTAAATGTATTTATTACTAGCGATGCGCCTCAGCTGCAGCACTAGTGATTTATGGATCTCGACAAAAGTGCCATACATACATGGTCCAAAATGTAAATATAAACCATCTAGGTATCCATCCAAACACACACAAACATTTTCATTGAAATTGGTTGGATGGTTTCTTATGTTTTGTCTATAACGGGCTTAGGTAGAAACATTTTATTGTTAGATATATTTTTGAAGGTTTTTTTTGAAAATAACTTGATGGTAAATTGTACATTTATGATATTGTAAGCAATCAGGTGGCATTTTCAATTATAAGAGATATGATATCAGACTATTGTCTTCAATATCCACACTTTTTGTCTCTGCAAGCTTTCAGCCTGCAAGACATACAGATTTGTTCTAAGCGATCCACCTGTAAAGAAGTTAATGACAATTGTAAAGGTGTCTTAACCAAATAATAATTCTTATCAATATATTATTTCTTCTATATTATATAGGAATTAAAAGGACATTTTTAATAATAAGAGATATGAGATAAGACTATGCCTTCAATGTCAATAAACTGTATTTACATATTTATGTGAGCATTTTCTTATATCTGCCGTTTCATATGTTAAATAATAAAGAAATAATTATAAATTATACAGCACTAATCAGCTCCAGCTGATCAAATACAGAAGCAGTAATTATTGATTAACATCAATGATATTCAACTACCTATATAAAAGTTGTCTCACATTTTATTTTCACTGGTTTCATGTACATGAGACAAAGATATTATTGTTATATTAAGTATACAAATTCTATGACAAAATAATATTCCTTTCTGCAGAGTAAACAGCACATCTGTCTAAGCATAATAGATAAAACCATTACACTTTTTTATGCAAACTATTATTATTAAACTTTATATTTGCTTCTAGTACAAATAACTACTACATTTTTTACACATAAATATATGTACCATTTATATTGCCTATCTACTATGGCTGGTATAAATCCAGGATCCGTGTCTGGCTTAACAAAAAGCCACTTAGTATTAAGCAACTTGCTGAATACATAAGGTATACAATCGTCTATTTGTACACAAATGCAGTTATACGAATTGCTCTTCAAAACTCTCTTTAAGTCCCTCGACCTAAAGATTCTAATTTTCTTTTAACATTATAATAACTTCTTTTGTGCATTTATTCTATTAACTATAACATAAACTTAATACTTTGTCACTTTTAACAAACTAATAAGTTTCTAAAACCTGTTTGTTATTTATATTTGTTTTAGGTAAAATCTACAAACTTAATAATAGATTTTCACTACCTAGAATAGGTGTAAATTAGTAAATTCTTATATTAATTAACCTAAACTCGTCAGTTTTTTTTTGCGAATTTTACAACAAAAGATATAAAGAGAAAAACATACGTACTTGTGTCAATTAATATTTGGCTAACCTTCCTGATAATTGAATATCCATATTTTCTTCATAGTCTAGAGATGCTTGTAAACAAAAACTTCATTTTGTGCTTACCATAATGATGTGACTCCTACCATGTTTTATTTCAATCTAGTGAATGAAGTGAATTTGTTCAACTCGATAATCGATAGAAAATAAATTTTACCGAGTTACCGAGTTAACTCGGCGCATCGTATAGATTCAGAGGTCATATAGATATTACTTCACTAATTCACTTGTATATATAATAAGTCGCTGCGGGTGACATCACAAGTTGCATCCAAATTCAAACTTGCATCTGGCATGTTGTAAACAAACCTGAACTTGGTTTGATTTATGATATTGATTTATAATTTTATTTTCATGTTGCCACATATTACTTATTTATAAAGTTACATAATATTTAAAAATGGTTTAACTAAAGTAATCGCTACTCTCAACTCTAGTGATAAACTTTTCTGTAAATAGTCGATTTACTCAAAAACTAGTGTATAACTAGAATGACATACATACATAAATTAACCCGAGTTGCTCGAGTCACAAAACTACTCGAGTCGCATTTTGTTCTTCGGCCAAGCATTTCGCTACAATTTAGCGTAATGAAATCGTCTTAGCCTAATTCGAGAAACTTATTGATATATTATGTAATAAATAAATTTATATTAGGTAATAGACACTGCTTACAATGTTGTATCAATGTATTTTATATATTGATATAAATTTATTATATATACTTTGATAGTCATATTATTAATAACATTAAGACTTACGTCATAACGTTAGAGTGATATTATTTTACGAAAATTGTCTATACGCATACCAAAAATAATGTATAACTACCTATTAAGTGTAGTAATAATAAATGTGTTGTATGGAAGAACAATTATAAAAATAATATGTGACAAATTGACACAGCTTCGTTCAGCTAATTTGAATTGCGTAACTCGAGCTCAAAATCGAGTTACCTGAATTTCGACTCGAGTCGATTTTTTTCCGAGTTATCACGGCACATCTCTAAGACAATATTTGTTTTTAAATATTACATTACCTTGGCCAACGATCAGAACACGAATATCAAAACAACAAAAAATTTTTTCAGATTTCTTGATTCCGTTTAAATTTCCAAAAAATCTATTGGCCATTTACTATTATAATTTGGTGTCTTGTTTTGGTGTAAATACCATGTACAATGACGTTAATATTTCTAGTGGGCCCAAAAATGATTGTCTCCTTTGGTTTTTGGAATATTTCGTATTTTTACAGCGATCGATATTTTTCATCACAAGCTGCTGTAAACAAACGATAGACCCACTCACGACGGTGACCGAGCCCAGAGCGAGTTGAAGTGTATCTGTATTTAGTAAAATATATTATTACAGGAATGGTCAAGACACCGACAATTTCGAAATTTTCAGCAATAAATCACTGGTGGTAGTTGATTTCACAAGGAAGTAGTGTGAGGAAGAACGCTTTATCAGAATGGATTTTTTTCATCATCGTCAATAATCCAATTGACACGCACTCTATAAAAGATTTGCCAATACTCATCACGGCAGACTGGCTTTTTATATCAGAGCCGATTAAGTTTTAGCTATTGACATGTTACCGCATAGTGGCTGTGTAAGAATATTGACTACCCCATATGATCCCGTGGGTGTCGTAGGAAACGAAAGAGGGAAACAAATCAGGAGACGGGCAGCAGCGTCTTCCTAATAACGACTAATAATAATAAACTGTGGTTGCATACTCGCTTATGACCTCGCGTATCTCCCGTCCTATGAGACAATCTATGAGGGTCGTCTATGTTCAGTAGTGGACTTGAATAGGCAGTAACGGTATTGACATGCTAGTTGTTACCTTAATAACCCTTAATCCTCTCGAAAGGTTATGCGTATTTAATGCGTCATAAAGCACAATAATTATATAATATTATATAAGTGGTATATATGGGCATGATACCTGTTGTTTATAACAAAATCCCAAATTATGTAAAAAAGAATATTTAAAAAGAATCTTACTTCTTTATTATTGGAGAGGTGCTATTAATCAATATCGGACTTTTTAAAATTTTAAATGATACCCATACTTAAGTTAATACATATAAACAAATAAAGTTAAGTTAATTAATTGTTTGTATTATATTATTTGTTTAATAATACAATACTTTTAATTACGACAATGTAATAACTATTCATACTCATAATTATTATATTAAATCTATTTATAATTAATTACTAGTATTTATTTTGAATAAAACTATTATTTACGGATTTTTTTCGCGTTTAATAACTTTAATTTATTTTTATTATTATCCCGACGTTTCGGGTGCTTTACAGCGCCCATGGTCACGGGGGGGGACTGAGATGTTTGATGTCCCAATGTCATAGTTAGTCCGGCTACCTTCAGTTTTTTAATATTAATTTTTGGTCCGATTTACGCAAAACGAGCTTATAGTATCATGAAGTCTTGCAGTGGTATGCTTGGGTTTGGGTTTAATTTTGTTAATTATAGGATCCCAAGCAGATGGTAGCACCCAACCATCTTCTCTATTGAAATTTGGATGTTTTTTTAATTTCAATAGCCTCGCGTATCATCCTTGGTAGGAATCGGTGTTCTTTTGCGAGAATTTGTGGTTTATCAAATCTAATGTAATGGTGGGGACGATCTTGAACATGTTCGCAGACTGCAGACTTCCTTCGAACATGTTCAAGATCGTCCCCACCATTACATTAGATTTGATAAACCACAAATTCTCGCAAAAGAACACCGATTCCTACCAAGGATGATACGCGAGGCTATTGAAATTAAAAAACATCCAAATTTCAATAGAGAAGATGGTTGGGTGCTACCATCTGCTTGGGATCCTATAATTAACAAAATTAAACCCAAACCCAAGCATACCACTGCAAGACTTCATGATACTATAAGCTCGTTTTGCGTAAATCGGACCAAAAATTAATATTAAAAAACTGAAGGTAGCCGGACTAACTATGACATTGGGACGTCAAACATCTCAGTCCCCCCCGTGACCATGGGCGCTGTAAAGCACCCGAAACGTCGGGATAATAATAAAAATAAATTAAAGTTATTAAACGCGAAAAAATCCGTAAATAATAGTTTTATTCAATGTATAGTGTTCGCGTAAATTTAAGAAATCATTAGTATTTATTTATTTATTTAATCTTTATTATAAACCTTATATAAAAAGGGATATAAAGGGCGGACTTAATGCCTTATGGCATTCTCTGCCAGTCAACCCTGGATGATTTGAGAAACTGTGGCAGGTGTAATCAATGACTTCATAAATACATAATAAGTATATAAAACAAAATAAAATGCAAATGAATGGAATAGATATATAGTTAGTAAAATATACATACTTACTTAATATATAATGTAGGATAAATAATAAATATATAAACGGGTACTTCTATACAAAACTATAAGTAAATAAAATATTATGAGACAAAAATAAAATAACACAATACATATTAAAATACATTTATACAAAATATTACTTATAAAGTGAAAGAGAGAAAAAAAAACAATATTCGGATAGTCAGGTGGTATTGTTCTTACGACAGAACTCTCTCGAACTAGTCTTTTAAAATAATTCTTGTTATTAGTTTTCTTGATATAAACAGGCAAGGCATTCGAGAACAGTATAGACTGTACAGTAAAAGAGGAATTAAAGAAGCCACTCCTATGTGGTAGAATACGAATTATAAGACAATTTTGGGAACGGGGAACTCTATCGTTAGTGCAATACAAATATTGAAAGTTATCCTTAAGATAAGAAGGAGAATTGGGGTCATTTAAAATTGAATGTAGTACTTGCAAAGTTCGGGAGCTACGCCTTTGACGAATAGAGAGCCATTTAACCTTAGATCAGTACTGGGAAATATGGTCATACTTACGTAAGTCGAAAATGAATCTAATGCAATTATTGAGAAGGCGCTCCAACTTATCTAGAAGATATTGAGATAGATCTGGGTAACACACATCCGCATAATCAATAATGGGTAATATCAAAGTGTGGATTAGCAGAAGTTTAGTTTTAAAAGGCAGAAAGTTTTTGAGACGACAATGAGAACGTAAGGTGGCAGTTACTTTACGTCTTGTTTCGGCAACTTGAACTCCCCAGCTTAAGGTATGGTCTATATGTAAGCCAAGATTTTTGACAGACTTACAAAATGGCAACAACGTTCCATTGTAAAATGCGGGAGCAAGATTATCGTTATTAATCTTAGCTAACATTCTACTACTACCTATAACCATTGCTTTGCATTTGGTTGGGTTAACCAAAACACTGTCTGTCTGTACGACCAATCTCTTATTGCATCGAGGTTTTGGTTGAGTTTATGAATATTATCGTTAAGGTCGTTAACACTAGATTGCACATAGAGCTGAAGATCATCTGCATACAAATGGTACGAACAGTTGAGAACTGAAGTGATAGAATTTATGAATAAAGAAAACATTATAGGAGAAAGTATTCCGCCTTGCGGTACGCCTGTTTCAATGTCAGCCCATCTTGAGAACTCTTGTCCTAATCATACTGATTGCTGGCGGCCGCGAAGATAGGATGAAAACCATTCCAAAGCTGGGATTGAGAATCTAAGATTAGTTAGGAAGGCTATAAGGGTATCGTGGTCGACTGTGTTAAAAGCATTTGAAAAGTCAACAAGCACTACCACCGTAAGCTTTTGCTCATTCATTCCCATTATAATATCATCTGTGACTTTTATCAATTCAGTGGTAGTACTGTGACCTGCACGAAAGCCTGACTGATATTTATTCAGCAGATTGTGTTTGGTTATGAACATAAAGATTTGCTTGTGAACACAGGCTTTCAGAACTTTAGAAAGGTATGGCAATATTAAAATTGGTCGAAAATGGGTAGTTAATGAGCGATTAGGTATTTTAGGAAGTGGTCGCACAAATGCTTTTTTCCACTGAGTAGGATATTGACCTGAGTCAAGGGAATAGTTTATGATATGTGTGATTGCAGGCAAAAGGCACTCAAGGATCATGGATACCATAACCTTACTAACCTCATCGCAACCCACAGCCTTCGATTTAATAGCTAGTACAGATTTCTGTATCTCATCCTCAGTCATAGGTAAGAAGTGAAAAAAGGAATAGGAGGAGATGGCAAGGATTGAATGGAAGCTATTGTCGTAGAACGAACTGTGAGATCCAAAGGAGAAGTAGAAATAAAGTGATGATTTATTTCGCCCAGAGAGATTGATGGACCACGGTCAGATGTAACGGCCCTACTAATACCTAGTGTTTTAAGGAATTTGCAATATTACTATGGATATAACGGCGTTTAGCATTTCGTACCATCTGATTGCATCTGTTTCTTAGCAGTCTGTAGCGATCCCAGCTGTCCTGTGTACGATGTTTCTTAAATTTCACTAATGCTCGATCTCGCTTATTCATTGCCAACCTTACGGCCTCAGTCATCCACGGGGTTGGTGAACGCTTCACTCTTACTTAATGTTTGGGAGCGTGTTTGTTGTACAGACCAAGAACTATATTATTAAGGATGGAGACTTTATCGTCAATACAAGTTGATGTAAATAAAGAGGTTAAGTCAATACGATAGGCGTTACTTTTAAGTTTATCAAAATCCATTCTAGAGAAATTACGAATGTATAGTACGACGGGATTGAGTTTAGGAGAAATCAGCTTATATGATATATAAATAATTCCGCGTCCGCGTCCGCGTCATGTCGTGAAAAAGCAGGAGCCGATAGTTTTCCATGCATAATGACATAATCGGGAGAAGCCGTGATAATATGATCAATCCATGAGTCATCAGTGTCAATATTGTGGTGAGTTGCCGCTAAGGGGAGAATTTGGAGATCGACTGACTCTATGATTGACCGAAATTTTTGAGAACGAGAAGAATTTCTCAACAAATCAGTATTGAAATCACCCATTATTATGCAGTGCGTGTACTCAGATGAAGTGGAAGCGAGGGTGCTTTCAATAGCGTCGAAAAAATTAACAGCATGTGGACAGTATATTACCCCAAGAATTGCCTTTACACCTTTGATATCAATTTCCAGAAACAGAAACTTCGATGAGGCAGAATACGCAGAGGGAGAAGCTAAAATTATTTTATAAGGGATGTTTGCTCTAAGGTATATGGCAACACCACCTCCTCCTTTTTCAATCTGGTCGTTACGTACAAGAACCAAATCATTTAGAGGATATAAGCTGGACATTAATGATGGCTTTAGCCAACTTTCTGATAATAAGATTGCGTGAACACAATCTAAAAAAAAAACTACTTCAAAATAAAAATAATGACTTGGAATGCTTTGAGCATTGACAAGACATATATTAAGCAAGTTTTTACAAGGAGTAAATAAATTGATCAGCTCATCGCGGAGGGAGGGCTTACTATCACTACTATCACAAGACTCGAACGATATATCTGAATCATGGGCAGAATAAAAAGATTCATCATCTAACATTAATAATAAAGATAAAAGAATAATAAATTTTAAATAAATAAAAAAATATATAACATAATAATATGTTATTATTGTTAGACTAACTACAAAAAACGACTCAATACATTGAATAAAACTATTATTTACGGATTTTATCGCGTTTAATTACTTTAATTTATTTTTATTATAATCCCAACGTTTCGGGCGCTTTACAGCACCCATGGTCACGGGGGGGGGGGGACTGAGATGTTTGACGTCCCAATGTCATAGTTAGTCCGGCTACCTTCAGTTTTTTTTTAATATTAATTTTTGGTCCGATTTACGCAAAACGAGCTTATAGTATCACGAAGTCTTGCAGTGGTATGCTTGGGTTTGGGTTTAATTTTGTTAATTATAGGATCCCAAGCAGAAGGTAGCACCCAACCATCTTCTCTATTGAAATTTGGATGTTTTTTTAATTTCAATAGCCTCGCGTATCATCCTTGGTAGGAATCGGTGTTCTTTTGCGAGAATTTGTGGTTTATCAAATCTAATGTAATGGTGGGGACGATCTTGAACATGTTCGCAGACTGCAGACTTCCCGGAGCGTCGGTGCTTCACATCAGCTATATGTTCCTTCACGAGGGTTTTTATAGATCTCTTTGTTTGGCCTATGTAAGAGAGACCACATTCACAATCTAGCTTGTACACACCTGCATCTTGTAGAGGAATATTACATTTCATGGATGGTAAAAATTGACTAATCTTCTTCAGCGGCTAGTAGTATGTCTTAATGGACGCTCGCTTCAAGATGTAGCCAATCTTGTCCGTGACTCCTCTGACATATGGTAGTAGAGCAGGCGCGCGCTCGACTGTGGCCAGCTTCACTCGTTCACTGTGAAGTAGGCGCGGGATCCGAAGCTTGTTGTCTTCCAATACTTGCTTGACGTGCTGAAGCTCCGCGGCCAGATGTTTTCTGTCACAGATCCCTCGTGCTCTCTGAAACAAGGATTTATCCACGGTAGCTGACTATGAAGGATGATGGTGAGATTCACCATTTAGATATCGGTTGGTATGAGTCTTTTTCCTATACACAGTGTGATCAATAGTGTTATCAGGATTTCGGATGACTAAAACATCTAGGAAGGCTAAAGAATTATTTATGTCTAACTCCATTGTGAATTGTATTTTAGAGTTTATGGAGTTAAGATGGTCTAAAAATGCAGTTACTTTGTCAGATGGTAAAATTGTGAAAGTGTCGTCTACGTACCGCTTGTAGAACCTTGGATTTACAGGAGCAGTAAGAAGGGCTTTCTCCTCAAAGTCCTCCATGAATATGTCGGCAACTATGGGAGACACAGGTGAGCCCATCGCCACACCATCTACTTGCTTGTAGAACTCCTCCTTCCACAATAGATAGCCAGATGTGAGGCAATGTTCAAGTAGTATTGCATATCCTTGAGGCATATTATTTTCTCTTAGCTTCCTAGTTACAACTGAGATGCAGTTCACAATAGGTGGGCATGTAAATAGTGACTGAACATCAAAACTGACCATAGTTTCATTGTTAGCGAGATGTAGGTCTTTTATCTCACTCACAAAATGGTACGAATCCTTTGTGTGTGCTCTGGTATGTCCTCTCAGTGGTGATAGTATTTTTGCTAAGTATTGTGCCAGCTTATAAGTTAGTGAATCGATCTGGCTCACTATGGGACGTAGTGGAGCGTTTGATTTGTGTATCTTCGGTAACCCATACAACCTCGGTTGTTTGGCACATGATGGTATTAGCGAATTCACGTCGAGATTTAATTTTTCGGAATATTTCTTTATTAAATCGCTAGTTGTTTTAAGCGTGTTAGTTGTAGGGTCTGTTTTGACCTTTTTATATGTACTTTCGTCCGATAAAAGTTGTTGTATTTTAAAATTATATTCCGACGCGTCCATTACTACCGTAGCATTTCCTTTATCCGCGAGAATCGTGAGTTCTGGTCTGTTCCGTAAGTTATTTAGCGCTGTAAATTCGTCTTTGGGAAGGTTTGGTTTCGGCACCGAACTACGACGTAACAAGGACAAAATATCTTGACGTATGGCCTCCAAATTTTCCTTACCGATATTATTCTTAAACAGACAATCCTCAACACTGCAGATAATTTCTTCGTACGGGATTTTTCGCGGAGTTAATGCAAAGTTCATTCCCTTCGCTAATACTTTCATTGTCGGTTCGTCCAGTGTATGTTTTGACAAATTATAGACAATGCGTTGTTTATAGTTTGTGTCTATGGTCAACGGTTGTTTATTGTTCTGGCGTTGACTTGGATGTTTAGCATTTGATTTGATCGTTAATTTTTGGTATTTTTCTATTTGTTTATTTTTGCATGTATTGTATTTCGATGTTTCTCGTTTGTTTAAAGTTTCGATGCAATTATTAAAATCAAATGTCGTTAAAATTGTCATTAGTTCACTGGATAAATTGTCTATGGTGTTGTTTATGAAATTTCTGCTGAATCACCGTCCGTAACAACTTTTTACTTGCCTGATTTAAGATCTTAGCGCTTCCTCGAATGTGCTTCTTTGTTGATATTTTCACACAGGTAGGAATGAGATTATGGTCTCTGCATCTCTTCAAGAAATTTAAAGATGTTATATATCTTGCGCGCTTGGTTTTAAGATCTTCTAATCGGCGAATTTTATTTGCTATTACCAGTCCGTATTGGTTCACATAATGATTTCTTAAATTTACGCGAACACTACACATTGAATAAAACTATTATTTACGGATTTTATCGCGTTTAATTACCTTAATTTTTTTTATTATCCCGACGTTTCGGGCACTTTACAGCACCCATGGTCACGGGGATAATAATAAAAATAAATTAAAGTAATTAAACGCGATAAAATCCGTAAATAATAGTTTTATTCAATGTGTAGTGTTCGCGTAAATTTAAGAAATCATTATGACTCAATACATATTATACATCCAACAGTTGACTGATTGCAAAGGAATATCTATAGTTTACAATGATAATACGATTTAAAAAAACAATTAACACTAACCTACTTGATCAAAGCATAATAAGACAAAAGTTTAGTGTTAGTTAATCACTAAGTTAGTCACTTAATTAACAAGATAACTTAATAGATACTATTTGACAACAAAATTCACCAAAACAAACAGTAATGCAAAAAGAACATATTTTTAACAGTGTGATACAAAAGAACTTAAATGCTAACAGAGCAGCAAGAAGGTACCACACAAAAACAAAAAAAAACCAAAGTAATAAGATTAAGTTTCGAAATACAAGATTAATAATGTACAATTTAGTTTTCGAACACAGCTTATCCTATCCTCTAGACAAAAGCTTACTCCATTAACATAGTGATTATATACTCTTTGTGTCGAACTGTCACTATGAGATTATCCGCTGTATATTTGTTTTATAATCAAGCAAATAATGTAAATACTACAATTACCGTCAACATATGATAACAAACAATGACAACAAACAAATGAAAAACCAAATAAAAAAATAAAAAGAACTTAAGAACTAATGATAGAATACAAACTGCCGATAGCGGGAATTATTTTTTGGGCACAACACGACGTGTTAGTGTTGTTAATTTCCTCTGCGCAACATAATCGCGCATCTCATATTGAGAAATGAATAATGAAATATATAAATATTATTATAGATTACGTCATATATTTTAATCTAATAATAATTTTAATCAAATCAATTTTAATTAAATAAAAATATGGGTTCATTTATTGCCTTTGCATATTGTATATCGCCATCATCATTACAGACCTTCACAAATCTACTGCTAAGCCAAGGCTTCCCCCAAGGAATGCCACTAAACACGTTCCTGAGTCACCTGTGTCCATCGCATTCCTGCGTGTCTTACCAGGTCGTCACTCTATTCAGCGGAGCCCATTGCCACTTCAGCTTACAAATCCGTTGGACTATGTCGGTAACTCTAGTTCTGCTGCGGATATTCTCATTTATAAGTTTATCACGTAGAAGAAACCCAAGCATAGCCTTCCCCATAGCTCTCTAAGCGACCTTAACCTTCCTCATATGAACAGCATTGAAGGACCACGTCTCAGATCCATAAGTCATCACTAGCAACATGATGGTTGTACAATCTTGTTTTTAAGTATACCAGACGAGAGGATGTATTGTATATACTTTAAGGCAACTGTATTTCAGGGAGGACTCCAGTCACAATTTTTATTTTATAGAATATATTTTTGTTTCTGTAATGAGGGTACATTAACTACATAAGTGATTAATTGTAAAAGGCTCGTCGAACAGTCACGAATAAACCGTCAATCCGCTTACCCGTGTCTTATTTACGAAATACACTACAGTGGCGACGAGGATTAAGTTGTTTTTATTTTTCGGTAAATTACGTGGACGCATATATTAAATATAATGTCAATCGGCAAAGTGAGTGAATTCAACGTCAAAACAGGAAACTGGACTTTATACGTGGAGAGACTAGAAATGTACTTTACGGTAAATGCAGTGAAAAACGAAATGTGGTTGCCGACATTAATCGCCGGTATGGGAGACGAAGCGTACGAATTATTAAGTAATTTAACAAGTCCGATTAAACCGGGAGATAAATCGTATCAAGAAGTGGTAAAAATACTTCGGGAACATCTTCAACCGAAACCCTCGTTCATGGCGGAGCGATATCGTTTTCGACAAAGAAGACAGTTGAACGGAGAAACGATTCCGCAGTATATAACCGAACTTAAGAAATTGTCGAAATACTGCGAGTTTCATTCAACTCTAGAGGACAATTTAAGGGATCAATTGGTGTGTGGGCTAAGAAGTGATGTCATCCGTCAACGATTATTCGCAGAAGATAATCTGAAATATTCCTTAGCCGTGAAAATAGCTTGCGCTTTAGAGGCGGCGGAGCGGGATTCGGCCGCGGTGGAGCAGGCGGGCGGCGGCGACGGGCTCGGCGGTAGCGGCGCGGACAGCGCCTTGCATGCGGTGACGTCATCGACAAGCCGCGCTCGAACGCGGGAGCAGGACAGCGCACCGAGGGCTTTTAAAGGTCGAGAACATGGCGGCGGCAATGCGCTATATTGCAGAGCGTGCGGGTCGAGGTACCACCGAAGTGATGATTGCCGCTATAAGAAATTCGTGTGTGGTAAATGCAAACAGAGCGGTCATCTACGCCGGGTATGTCCCAAACGAGGGGAGTACACGGGAAATGCGGGCTCCCGACGCCACATGTACCATGTGGAGGCGGCAGAGTGCGAGACACCGTCAGCGGACGACGAGCCACCATCCGTGGAAAGTCAAACGGAGTTACAGGAGGATCTACACCATCTATGTTTAAATAGCTATAAACCGGTGAGCCTAACATTATTATTAGACGGATTTAAACTTAATATGGAAATTGATACCGGGTCGGCAGTGTCTTGTATAAGTAAAGCGACTTATAATAAATATTTTTACACTAGACCTATGGACAAGTTCGATCTGGTTCTAAAATTTTATGATGGAAGTCGAATCAAACCTTTAGGCATCATCAAGCCCGAAGTTAGATATGGAAATATAACAAAGCACTTAGAACTGTTTGTAATAGATGGGGGCACGACTTCATTGTTGGGTAGACAGTGGCTGTCGGAACTGCAAATTAAAATTCCGACATTCCACAGCATGGTGCTGGATGACCATTTTAATAACAATAATTTGTCATTATTATTCGACAGATATAACAAGTTGTTTTCCGGCGGCTTGGGGCGGTTCGCGGGCGGCAAGGCGACGCTGCGAGTCCGGGAAGGGGCGACACCGGTGTTCTGCCGCGCACGACCTTTGCCCTACGCGCTCAAGGACCGCGTGGATGCTGAGCTGGATGCGATGCTTCGGGAGGGGGTTATTGAACCCGTGGAGAGCTCTGACTGGGCTACACCTCTGGTGCCGGTACGTAAGGCGGATGGTGGGCTCCGAATTTGTGCTGACTATAAAGTGACGCTCAACCCGGTATTGCTGGTCGATAGATTTCCCTTGCCTAGGATTAATGATTTGTTAGTAGGTATGAATGGCGCTAGAATATTCTCTAAAATCGATCTGTCACAAGCCTACAATCAGATCGAACTAGATAACTCTAAAAACCTTACCGTTATAAATACACATAGGGGCTTATTTACGTATAACAGGCTAGTATATGGGTTGTCATCAAGTCCAGGAATTTTCCAGCGTATAATGTCAAATCTTTTTCACGATATCGAAAAGGTAGAAGTATTTTTAGACGATATAATAATAGGTTCTTCTAATGAAAGAGAGCATTTACAAATATTGGAGAAGGTGCTTAGTAGATTACATAAAAACGGAATGAAGCTGAGGAAAGACAAATGTTTATTCATGGTGGACGAGGTCAAGTATTTAGGGTATATTATTTCAAAAGATGGCATTAAAGTTGATCCTGACAAGGTAGCTGCTATAGTAAAAATTCCGCGCCCCAAGGACGTTTCGGACTTAAGATCATTTTTAGGATTAGTCAATTTTTACGCTAAGTTCATTAAAAATTTAAGTACTACCTTAGCCCCACTTTACCGCTTATTAAAAAAGGGTGTTACTTGGGACTGGGACAGAAGTTGCGAGGATTCTTTTTAAAAAAATTAAAAAAAATCTTAACCAGTGCTGAAGTATTATTGCATTACGATCAAAACAAACCGTTAATACTGACGTGTGACGCTAGCGCTCGAGGTATAGGAGGCGTGCTCACTCAGCCGTGCGCCGGCGCAGCGGGAAGCGAGCGGCCGGTGGTCTATGTGTCGAGAGCTCTGAGCGACGCGGAGAAACATTATTCACAAATTGATCGCGAGGCTTTAGCAATTGTTTTTTGCTTAAAAAAAATTGCATCAATACCTGTATGGTCGACGGTTCACCTTACGTACTGATCACAAGCCGCTTGTCAGTATTTTTGGCCCAAAACATGGCATTCACAACGCTGCAATCGGCTGCGAGCCGATTGCAGCGTTGGGCGATTACGGTATCCGCTTACTCTTATAACATAGAGTACGTTAGTAGTAAACAGAACTGTGCGGACGGCTTATCTCGTCTACCGGTATCGGTTCAATCCACAAAGAACGAATGTTTAGAATTACCTGAACAAACGTATTTACATTTCGCTCAAAGTGAAATGTTACTGGATTATAATGAAATTAAAAAAACAAACCCAGCGCGATCCGATTTTAGGTAGAATTATACTATACTTAAGAGAAGATTGGCCCACCGATAATGAGGTCAAATCATTGCAACCGTATTTTAACCGAAAAAAGGAACTATACGAAGAACTAGGGTGCATCATGTGGGGTCATAGAGTAGTCATACCGGAGAATTGCAGGGGTAGGGTGTTAAACGAACTCCACGAATGCCACATGGGAATCGTCAAAACGAAGGCGGTAGCTCGAAGCTATGTGTGGTGGCCGGGGATCGATGAGGCAATCGAAACGATGTGCCGAGCGTGCGTCGTGTGTGCGGCCGAGGCGGACGCGCCCCAACGGCACACTCCAAGCCCGTGGCCATGGCCAGCTAAGCCTTGGTCTCGTATACATATAGATTTTTTAGGGCCAATTTTCAATAAAATTTACTTGGTAATAATTGATGCCAGAACTAAATGGCTAGAGGTGTTTTATGTACCGAGTACAGCAGCTAGCCACACTATAGTTAAACTTTCCGAAGTTTTTGCTAGGTGGGGTCTACCTAAACAATTAGTATCCGACAATGGGCCGCCATTTACCAGTAGGGAATTTTCTCAGTTTTTAACAAATAATGGTATACAACATGTTTTCACCGCACCGTACCACCCGGCTTCAAACGGTGCCGCGGAAAACGCAGTACGCACTGTCAAGAAAGTTATTAAAAAGGCAGTGAGGGAAAATAAAGATATAAATTTATTTTTAAACACTTTCCTATTGCATTATCGAAATACCGAACATTGTACTACGGGCGAAAGTCCCGCTTCTCTCATGTTAGGAAGAAGATTACGTACTAAACTAGACATACTTAGACCGGATATTGAGAATAAAATTATTAAAACTCAAATAAACCAGAAAGAGAACGCTCCCACTGGTGAACGTGGCCTGCAGCCGGGTGATGATGTATGGCTTCGCCAATATCAGGGGAGCGACAAGTGGGTAGCCGGACAAGTGACGCAACGTTTGGGCGTAACGGACTACAAAGTTTTAGACACCATAGGTAAGGAGTCACATAAGCATATCGACCAGCTAAAACGTAGAATTAGTAGTTCACTGATTTATCCCCGTAGTAGTAATAGTCAGCCAAATTCGAGTTCCGAGTCTTTGTCTTGCTCCGGTGCAGAGGAAATTAATGCGCCTAGAATAAATCCTGCCATAACAGACACCGGGAGGAAATCACAAGCACCGGAGGGAACTGAAATAATAGATAAGAGTGATTGCTTAGATACGGCAAGGGAAACGTCAACACTTCGTGCTCCATCACCTCATACGTCGCCTGTGCCGTCCGCAACGCCGCCCCAGGTCTTCCGGCCGGTACGCAAGTGCCGTTTGGATAACCCCCGCTATAAAGAGTAGTTACCATCACACTATATTATTTTTATATACTTCTTTTTTTTTAAATATTTTTTTTCCTTTCCTGTATAACAGTATAGTATAAAATACTTATATGTATAACTAATTGTAAGTCTTAATTAAGGGGGGAGGATTGTAATGAGGGTACATTAAATACATAAGTGATTAATTGTAAAAGGCTCGTCGAACAGTCACGAATAAACCGTCAATCCGCTTACCCGTGTCTTATTTACGAAATACACTACAGTTTCTACTTGTTATATAAGTCAGTGCTTGACCACAATCCTATTGGCCAATTGTTTGTAAAATATTTAAGTTTGTAATAAACAGCATTCGTAAAATTTTCGAAATTGAATTTAGTACCAAGAATAAACTCTGACAAAGCTTGAATTTAAGTTTCGATTATTGACTGCAATGGTGCGTTGTTAATACTCAACGTAGTTACATTTCAAATAATTTGTTGTACTCATTTATACATGTCATATGATATTTTACCGGTTACCGGTGTCGGAGCTTTTAATGCTATAAAATATAATCAATTTCATCGACAAATCATGTCTCAAATCTCATTTAGACCTAGCTGTATTTAAATGGCACCCATTTAAATTTTTCGGTGTCACCACCTCGACCCTGCGCATTAAAATTACAATATTTACCGATGTAGAAGTCCTATATTCTTAAAAGATGTCTCATTGGATAGATAAAGATACGCGTAATAAAATAAAAGCAAACTATTAACTGCAAAATTGTATTTAGATCCTAAAAAGACTTAGAAAAGAAAAAAAATGTTAAAAAAATCGGTTATTTTTTCATATTTTCAACTTTAATGAAAAAAGTAAGTTATTTACCTAATGATTTTTTACATTAATCAGATAGATCAGAACATATCCTAACCAAAAGCATAAAAATCTTAATTGTAAATTAAATAGTTTAAGAATTGTACTTTATCAAACACGACCTCTTAAAAGCGCAAGCTGCACGTGCAGGATCATTTATGATAGTTCAAGAGCAGGTAGAAAGCCCAAAGCCCATTGTTTGATGTTCTAAACAAGTGTACTTGGGACAACGAAAACAGTCGTCCCTCGCCACGCGTTGTGATTACACTACTTTTGCCCCTCTAAGATAGCTTGTTGTTGTTTATTGTTAAAAAAAATCCGTTTTGTGGAACTTTTTAAGTTTGTGGTGAAGTTTCTAGTTATTTTGATATTTTCAAAAATGGCGGATGGTAAATACTCAAACCAGCATGTCGCTGATATCCACTTTGTGTATGGATTGTGCAACGGCAACGCAAACAGAGCTGTCACAGTTTACGCCAGAATGTTTCCCAACACCAAATGCTCGCACTTTTGTAAGGATACATTTGCGTGTAGCTGAACTTGGGATCAGAAGACTCGCTAATGAAAGATTTCGGCTTGTGGCACCTGAAGAGGAAGAAGAGATATTACGTTTAATTACACAAGATCCCAGACTCAGTGTAAGACGAATAAGCAATATGCTTAATTTAACGAAATCGTCAGTGTGGAGAGTTTTAAAGAGGGAAGGTTTGCATCCTTATCATTTTCGGCGGGTACAAGACATTCGCGAACCTGATTATGCTATAAAGGCAGTTTTTTGTTCGTGGATCAATAGAAGAACAAGACAAGATGCAGATTTTTTAAAAAGAATTTTGTGGACTGACGAAGCCACTTTCACGAGATCGGGTTATACAAATCACCGTAACGAGCATCTATGGCTTCAAAACAACCCTCATGCTGTTAGAAAAAGTACTTTCCAACATGAAATTCGAGTGAACGTTTGGGCTGGAATAAAAGACGATATTTTAATTGGGCCGATAATTTTATCAGAAACTATGAATGGCCCAAGATTTTTAGAGTTTTTGCAAACACAGTTTTTGGAAGAATTAATAGAGCTTCCATTAACTCACACGCACACACACACACACACACACACACACACACACACACACACACACACACACACACACACACACACACACACACACACACACACACACACACACACACACACACACACACACACACACACACACACACACACACATACACACACACGCACACACACACACACACACACACACACATACACACACACACACACACACACACACACCATACACGCACACACGCACGCACGCACGCATGCACGCATGCATGCGCGCACACACACACACACACATACACACACACACGCATGCACGCACGCACGCACGCACGCACGCACGCACGCACACACACACACACACACACACACACACACACACACACACACACACACACACACACATCCATGTATACCTCATATTTATTTATTAATATACATATTTACCATTTGTAGACCATTATCTAAAAATAAAGAAATGCAGAAATCGTACCACAATATGTTCCCATAAAATATGCCCAGCAGTACGTGAGAGAATAACAGACAAATGGATTGTGTGTGAAATCAAAATTCCGACCTTTATCTCGGCATGCCATCCTTTTTCCGTGTATCGCAAAACGTCGGGGTGGCGGTTGCGAGGAATCTCAGAATATAAATGACAAACATTTAGGGCGTGAAGTAAATACCGCCCTAAAACTATTTCTTGCTTACATTTCAGTGTAAAGGTTATATGTCGTAAAAAGCGGTTGCAGATCATGAGGTCCTGCGTTCGAATCCCGGTTCGCAATCGGTTCAAAATCAGTTATTGGGTTTTTCTGTTCACAAATTCTCAGTAGCAGTCAGGAAGTTCCAGCACCGTGACTCAGAAAGTACGTAATGCCGTTGGCCCTGCGCCTGATTTCTCTCCGGTCGTGTCAGATTATTTCACATTGGACTATGAGAGTGAAAGAATAGGGAGCGTATTTGTGTTTGCACATACACTTGGGCCACTATAATGTTGTCCTGCGCAGATGGCTAGTCTCTGTTAAGACTGTCCGCCGCGTCCGAATCGCGATCTGGAGGATATTACGAGTATAACATAACATAACATAACATAAACACTCACGCCTGTCACCCAGAGGGGTAGGCAGATACTACGGACTTCCATTTGGCACGATCCTGACATACCTCTTTCGCCTCTTTACATCCATATATCTACGCATACATGCTCGTCGGTTAAGGGTACTTCTAACGTGGCCCATTTTCAAAATATCGCCAATTTGGTCGATAAACTTTTTTCTAGGGCGTCCCTTCCTGACTCGGCCGTTCACATCTGCCATATAAATTTGCTTTGTCACTCTTTCCTCATTCATTCTTTCTACATGACCAAACCACCGAAGCATTCCTTTCTTAATCCTGGTCACAATATCATCTTGCATACCACATTTATCTAATATTATAGTACATACTACGAGTATGTACTATAATATTACCTCTCTGAAATAAGAGAAGGCCTGTGCCCAGGAGTAGGACGCATATAGGCTGAAACTTCGTTTAATATTAACCATATGGTAGCAGCATACAAAAATACATGGTTCCATTTTGTCCTATATTTGTCTTAAGGGGTGACTTTGGGATGGGTCAAGAAAAACTTATGGTTTCCAATAGATAGCGGTATAGCAATCTCGTTCACATAGATCTCAGAGCAACAAACAAGTGTAATCGGATAATAGCGTCCATTTCAAGTAAAGTCTTAGCAGGGTGCGGACCGCGATTTCAAAAGTTCGATATTCGAACGATATTCATTCAACTACTATCATGAACTACCCCTAACATTTATTTATTTATTTTTTATTTATTTAAATAGATACACCATCGACAATATCATTTAAAATTGTTACAATCAAAATACTACATTTTTAGATAAATGATATGTCTTTACAAGCGTATACATCAATATAAGAGAAAAAAACTGAACAACATATAAACTCTAAAACAAAAAGAAATTAAACTAACCAATCAAAGTAAAAGCTGGTGCTTTTATTCACTAATATAACATAAACATAACATAAACACTCACGCCTGTCACCCAGAGGGGTAGGCAGAGACTACGGACTTCCATTTGGCACGATCCTGACATACCTCTTTCGCCTCCTTTACATCCATATATCTACGCATACATGCTCGTCGGTTAAGGGTACTTCTAACGTGGCCCATTTTCAAAATATCGCCAATTTGGTCGATAAACTTTTTCCTAGAGCGTCCCTTCCCGACTCGGCCATTCACATCTGCCATATAAATTTGCTTAGTCACTCTTTCCTCATTCATTCTTTCTACGTGACAAAACCACCGAAGCATTCCTTTCTTAATCCTGGTCACAACATCATCTTGCATACCACATTTATCTCTTATCACGCAATTTCTCACCCTGTCATTCAGATTACACCCTACCATATTCCTTAAAGACCGCATTTCTACAGCATTTATTCTACTTTCGTGCTTCTTCTGCCACACCCAGCTTTCACTACCATACATTAAAGTAGGGACTAACACAGCATTATGAATTACCATACGTGCCTGTTTTGACAAATTCTGGTTCTTCATAATAGAGTGTAGTGCCCCATTCACTCTATTCCCTGCTTTTATTCACTAATAATTAAATTTTAAGCTAACCAGGAGAAAAAAAAACCGAAACCAAAGCAACATCAACTTATTTTAAGAATCTCTCATTAAAGTATTCCTTCCACAGACTGACACATCTTTCTTTCACCTTGTATAGAAAGTCTGAAAAATAAGATAAACAATGCAGTAAAATACCGTCAGAGGAAGCTTCCTTTGCTAGTCTATCTGCCACTTCATTAACTACTAGGCCAATATGAGCAGGAATCCACTGTAAACAATTATATTTTTTTTGGTTAAACTATCAATACACTTCAAAATACTGTAAGCTATCGGTGTTCCTCAAAAATTCGAGGTACAACGAGCCAAGTGTTGCAGAACACTCTTAGAGTATGTCAAAATAACATATTTGTGATTGAGTGATACAATACAGCTTCTGAAATTGCTATCAGTTAATAGAAAAAATAATTCAAACGTGTCTGTAATGTGTGCTGACACATTACAGACACGTTTGAATTAATTTTGAATTTCATTGATATGTTTAACTGGGGGTCAAAAAAGCACTCCAATATTATTATTATTATCTCTAGATCCATCGGTATAGATTTTATTAGATTGCAAATATTTATCATCAATAAATTTTAAACTTATTTGTCTCAGAACCACATTGCTATAGTCGTGTTTAGGTTTATCAACAGTCTCAATAAGAGAAAGTACAATACCAGAAAGATCCACATTGCTAACCTAGGTATCTAAGGAGAACATTTCAGGTTGCGTGGAGTAATGAATATTAGAGCCTTTAATACAATTATGTACGACTGCCAACGGAGGTTTCTTTTTCTTACATGATAGATGAGTCACGAAATATTCATCTAACTTATCTAATACTATAATTAATTCATTATCTAAAAGTGATTTTGTTTTCAGCCAGAATTTTCCTGCAAGATAATACCTTCGTATATGTAGCGGCTCAATACAAAGCTCATTCTCCATCACATGTATTTCGTAAGCGTGCTTCTTAAAAATCCACCAATAACTCTCATAGCTTGATTTTGCACTCCTAATTTTTAAGGTACGTTAAAGAGCTACTATCATAGAGGAAACAAGCATAATCAATTCTACTTCTCATGATTGCGATATACAAACGACGCAAATGTGATGGATGTAGACCCCACCCTGGCCCAGACAAACATTTAAGAATATTTAGAAACTTAAGTGCTTTTTCGGCAAGTTCATTTATATGTTTTCCCCATCTTAGACCACGATCCAACCATATACCTAAATATTTTATATTATCAACTACCTGTAAGGAAAAGTCATTAATTTTTAAGTCTATCACTCACGTCTAAATCCACAAGAGATCACACACATACACTTTACTTTTTATAGGAGACACTTCTAGACCTATCTTGAAAAGCAGTGCGCTTACTAAATCCAATGCCTCTTGGAGATGGTCAACAGCTTCTAATAAATTTTTACGGCCCACGTATATAACGAAGTCATCTGCGTATTGTGTATATTCTTTTGTACCTCTTTGCATATTTGTGTCGTAATTATGTTGAATAGCAATGGTGATAATGGGCCCCCATGAGCCAATCCCCTACCTGTATTTCGGCAAATTATTGCATTACGGCATTATTAAAGTGAATCTTTAATGATCTTTGACTGAGAAAATTCCGTAGGTAATTACATATAGCTGAACCTATACCAAAACGATCCATAGCCTGAATTACACTAGAAATATCCACGTTATTGTATGCGTCATCTATATCTATGAAACAACCAATTGTAGCTATTCTACCTGTTAAGCCTAACTGAATTTCAGAAACCAGACTAGAAAGGTTATTCAACGTTGAACGACCTCTTCTAAAACCTTTTGTGTTATTCGATAAAATGTTATTTTTTTCGGTATACCATTCTAATCTGTTATTAATAATAGTGTGAAAAATTTTACACATACACGAGATCATAGAGATAGGACGTAATGCTGAAACTAAACTATTATTTCCCCCTGGTTTAGGGATTGGCACATTACTATATCTCTCCACTGATTGGGGACAAAACTACTCCATAAAAACGTATTATATAAATCAAGCAATAAGCATTTTCCATTATTTGAGAGATTTTTAATCATGGAGTATGAAATATTGTCCGCTCCTGGGGACGTGTCATTTCTAATTCATGTAATGACATTTTGGTTTCTAATTTTTGTTTAGTAGATAGAATAGCGGGTTTCGTAGGGGAAACAAAATCAGGTGTCAAAGTATTAATCAACTCGGAAGCTAAATCCTTATCAATAAAATGGTTGCAAGCCCTGTAACCCTTAAACGATTTCATTTTTCACCACAAGTTATTTTGAGGGGCTGAATGATCAATGGTAGAATAAAACTCTTGCCAAGCGCTGTTTTTCGCTGTTCGTATTAATTTTTGCTCTATATGAATTTTATCTTTTAGGATATCAAAATTCTGTGGAGTAGGGTTTCGTCAAAATTTTGATAGTGCCAACCGTCTTTCAGCAACTGCTTTAGATAGTGCAGAATTCCAATAGGGTAAAGGTTTGAAGTAGTTGCTTGGATCTTGCTTGGATGTGCTCTTTAGCCGCTTCGTTAATGCATTCAATGCGTTTTGTAAGTCTATAGGTAGTGATATACCTGAAAAATTCCTGTGAAGCGCATCTTTGTACCCAATCCAATCGGCTTTCTTAAAGTTTCTTCTTATAACCTTCATATTACTAGTTTTAATATTAATGGATATTTTAATTATTTCATGATCACTGCTTAAAGTTTCATTTATTATGGCCCAATCGAGTTTTAAAGCGATATCCGCAGATGAGAAAGAAATATCCGGAGAGTATTCCTGCAAGCTACTGTCAACTAACTTAATGCGCGTTGGTCCACCATTGTTTAATGTTATTAATGAGTTATCTATTAACGCGTCAAAAATCTGAACTCCCCTAGAGTCTGTTTTCATTGACCAAGTATTATGGTGTGCATTGAAGTCGCCAAGTAATAGCGATTTTTTATTGATAAAAGATAGTAATTGATCCCAATCGTTAACGGTTGTATGTACAGAGGACAATAAACATCCATAATGTTTTCAATATCAACATAATTGTAAACGTTTAAATAAAGAATCTCTATGCCCGGGTTAACTAGTACATATTTTGTAAGCGACAATAACTGATTTGTGGGTAATTATTTCTACTCCACCGTAGGAATCGAAACGATCCCTACGGTGTATGTTATAGTTACTAATTTTTAATGGGCTGTCCTGCTCTAAACATGTTTCACTTAGAACCGCAATGTAACTCTTTTCCTGCGACAGTAACTGTTCAAATGCAACTAGCTTAGGTCTGATACTTTGAAAATTCCACTATAATATTAATCTTAACATGTTTTTTTTGTACTATTCATTTAAATAATCCAGTAATAATTTTAAAATAGGCCAATTCGAAATATTATCTACTACAACTAAAATCAACCATTCCACACAACACTTTATCACCTCCTTTATCTGGTCTTTCATAGATGCACTTCTTAAAAATATGACCTCTTTCAGTCTATTTAATAATTCACTAAAGTTTACTTCCTTTTTCGGGGGTGTCTTGGCCTCCAAATGGTCCATTGTTGGTGTATCCATGGAATTAGCATGGCGTTCAGGGGAGATAGCTTTCCTGGCGCATTGCCGCCGTGTCTTCTTGATCCGGAGGTTATATTTCGGTTCCGACTCGCTATGTACTATTGCGTCAGTCTTAACCACCTGAGCAAACGTAACCTGGTCATGTTCGCGGCCTTGGTCATATGAGGTAGACTGAGCTTGCGGAGCTTCCGAACTTAAAATGGTTATTTTACTGTTCGAGGGATTTGTCTCTTGCACCGGAGAGCTAGGTGTTACAATGATTGTAACCGCTTTTCTATATGTACAATTAAACTCTGCCATCAATTCCCTCAGACTTTTCTCCCATTGATATGCTGGGCAGGTCCTGGCCAAGGACATGTGATTACCTGTACAATTAACACATTTGTAGGTATTTATATTACAATTTTCATGATTTTCGCCGCACTTAGGACATACTACTTTGTTATATGGACATTTTTTAATTGTATGACGTAGTTTCCAACAGCGCGAACATTGTGACACCGGAAACACATATGGATCCACTTTAATTCTCAACCCCTCAACTTGTACGTATGCTGGTAGAAACGATCCCTTGAAACAGAGTTGTATTGATTCACTGGGAACCCAACCACTTCCAGCTGCACTTCGTCTTTGCAGTCGCTTGATGGAAGGAAGTTCTGCATTGTTGGGACACGAAATGTTCTTAATAATTTTCTCTTCACCTAGTTCTATACCAACATCCCTCGTAACCCCATATTAAACGCTTTTCTCCATAGCTTTTTGAACTTTCCAACCCCTTTCAATCAACGCTTTACATGTTTCCAACTTGGTTACACTCATCTCATTAGTAATATCTAAACGCACTTTGTACGGTTTTAAGTATTTAACTCTAGATATGTCTTAAATTTGTTGCTCCTTCAACACCCTAGCTAAGCCAAATTGCTTAAGTAACTTTTATCATGCCCAACTTTAACAATATTTTCTTTTCTCTTTACCAACATATCCTATAATTACAATTTAAAAATACACATTGATGTACCCACACGAAAGTCATCTTGCATCGATCATATTTTAAGTAATATTCCGAATGCAACTGCAGCAGTACTACCGCTTCATCTATCTGATCACGACACAGCACAATTATTAAGGATTCCTTTAAAACGCGATATACAAAAGCATGCGATATATTATATTTATAAAAGAGATTATAACAAAGATAATATTAGGAAATTTAGAGAATGTTTACAAAAAATGTATTGGTCAGAAGCGTATGCGGCAAATGATAGCTAGCGTAGCTTTCAGTAGTTTTCATGATTTGTTGTGCCTATTTTATAATCTTCGCTTTCCAAAAGTACGAATTAAAGTAGATATAAAAAATAATAAAAAACAAAATTGGATAAGTAAAGGGATCAAAGCAAGTTCTAAAACCAAACGATTCTTAAGATGTAAGTATTACAGGAAAACAAATGCTGTTAATAAAGCTAAATATATGACATATTCCAAACTATTACAGAAATGTATTCATAATTCAAAAAAAATTGCCGACATAAAGTTTATAAATAAAAATGACAACAAGTGTAAGGCCACGTGGAACATTATTAAAAAGGAAATAGGTAGCTCACATGACAAAAATGACATAGAAAAAATTATAATTAATAACAATGTTTTGACGGACCCAATAGAAATAGCCTCTGCCTTTAATAATCACTTTATTAATTCGACGCACGAAACAACACACACAAAAACAAAAAAATTGCTAAACAACACTCATAACATCAACACTATGTTTCTCAAACCCATGTAAAACAGGAAAACGAAGTTAGAAGAAAGATAATGTCATTAAAAAATACTAGTTCTGCAGGCTATGATGACATAAGTACAAAAATTCTAAAAAATTGTATCGACGAAATAATAGGAATCTTGACCCATTTAATAAACCTATCATTTTCGCGTGGAACTTTTCCAGATCCATTAAAGTTATCCATTGTCAAACCACTATATAAAAAAGGAGAGAAACATATCGTCAATAATTATCGCCCATTAACATTGATACCTATTATATCCAAAATTTATGAAAAGTGCATGTACAAAAGAATAATCGAATTCTGCAACAAATTTAATATTATAATTAACGAACAATACGGATTTCAAAAAAGACAAATCTACTACGTTGGCCGTTTTTTCTCTCCTAAAAATAATCCTATCAAATTTAAATAATAATCACTTAACTACAGGGCTTTTCTTTGACCTGTCTAAAGCTTTCGACTTAGTCTCACACGACCTCCTGCTACAAAAACTTGAAAAGCTTGGGATTAGAGGGCCCACTCTTCAATTGATATCTCCATACCTCAGTAACAGACAGCAATGTGTTACAATTATGAAAATAGATGAAAATAAAGATTTCATACCGTACTCGTCTGAATATAGACTCAATAGGTATGGCGTTCCACAAGGAAGTGTGCTTGGTCCTATTTTATTTATATTATATATTAATGACATTGTTAATATAACAAATCATAAATGCATATTATTCGCGGATGATATTTCTATAATTGTGACTTCTAATAAAAAAGATAACACTATTAATGACCATGAGACTGACATAAATAACACTATAGATAAATTAATTGAATGGCTTGACATAAACAATTTAAAAATAAATCTTGACAAATCTGTATATATACAATTCAATAAATGTAATAATAAAAAATATAATATTAATCTCAACATACCAAAAATAAAAGCAGTAACAAATACAAAATTTCTAGGAATAAATATAGATGAAAATTTTAACTGCAAATTGCAAGTAAACGATGTATCAACGAGATTAAATAAATTTGCATACGCCCTTAAACATTTAAAAAACGTTACCAACATAAAAACGGCTGTTCTGTCCTACCATGCATACGTCGAGTCAATACTGCGCTATGGACTTGTAATCTGGGTATTTCGGTATTCGAGCAATATGTGGGCTTAAACCGACTGAATCATGTCAACTGGTGTTTAAAAAACTTGACTTATTACCCCTACCATGTCTCTATATATTTATGAAATATGCATGTTTGTATGGAAGCATAAATATTTATTTAACACGGCGGATAATGTAAACCCTCGGATGCGGCGAAACCCGTACAAACTCATATTAAGTGACAATCCTAGAATAAGTAAATATAATAAAAGCTGTTTATCTATGTGTGTACGTTTATATAACAAGTTACCAAATAATATTAAAATGTTAAATACTAGATTATTTAAATCAAAATTACTGGAATACCTAGTTAAGAATAATTTTTATAGCATTATGGACTATATTAATCATAAGTCTTAATGCACGATAAAAATCTTTTGCATGCTATGTTCTCTCAAGCAAAACATGTTGTTCGAATGTATATTTGTAAAATCTTTTTCATACCATGTTTTAAGCAAATAAATATATTATTATTATTATTATTATATCGATTCATTTTATTCTTCATCCCTGTTTCTTTTACTTTTACATATATTACTACACTCGCTATCCATCTGTACCTGAGATATTATTTCGTCATCGTACTGGTCCAATTCAAATTCCAATTTATTTAACTCCATATTAGAGGACTGCTATTCGACGTCCGCAGCGTCTAATCGTTATCAGCGCTAAATTCGTTACGCACAGTATACTCGTCCACTATATTAACAGACGTAACGTCCGGCACTGAGATAAAATGCATCGCTGCAGTTAACAGCAAACCGGTTTGGCACGCCGTGACACAGCGCGTAATCGCGCGCTGTATATATCGTACTTATAGTCAACCAAATCTAAGAAATACCTTTTGACGTTTCACATTAATCATTTAGCAATAACTTTGCACAACCGTCCTGACACGATTTAAAATAACCGTTTACGTAACTCCGAAGAATTATAAAATTATATATTTTTCATTACAATTTTTATAGTTTTTTATCACTAATTTAAATTCCAATCTTTGAAATAAAGCAAAATATTAAAAAAAAACAGTATTAACTTTTTTACTTGACGTCGTTTCAATGATATGTCGCTATGTACCTTACCGTAGTGTTTGGATGATTAAAATTCATTGTTATGCGAATAATCGGCAAAAATGTTAAAATAATCGGTAAAAATATTAAAATCATCGAACCATTAATTTTTTAAATGTATTATTTGTTTAATTAAACTTTTATTTTTAATATTCTTTAAGTTGCATAAATCATGAATAAAAGAAGTTTTTTTTTGGAGACAAAGTAAAAAAATAAACTTCTTTATTAGATTAGATTTTGGACTCACTAGACATTTTAACGTAACTTAGTAGTATTACACGTAAAAAAGATACTAATTTACTACAGTAAAGGGCCTAAAGATTTTATAAAAATCTAACCGGAATCATGAAATCTGTAAAAAAAAGGGTTTTGATATTCTTGTACTGGGTAATGTAATATATTGAATAATAAAAAGATAAATATATTTGAAAATGATAACTTATTATATACATATATTATGAAGTGGTATATTATTTATTTATTACTAAAAAGAAATACCACTAAAACTTGTTTTTAATCCGATTTCTAAAAATTAATATTAATATCATGTAATAGGGTTCAAAGTGACCGTGGAACGAAATGTATTAAACCCCCTACTTTGTCATTTATTCCGGGGTAGTCGGGTACGGGTACGGATATTACTATACTGCATTGACGTTCGTCACGTTCAAGCTTTTTTTATTTATATACTCATCTTCTTCATCATATTGCTTGTAAAGATAAATTTTTTGTATTTATTTACTCATCATCATCATACAACGTGTACATAAGTAATTTTAATTGATAATTTCTCAGTATTCCCATTAAATACGGTAAAACTAATATCACTTTTCTAATCTATAGATTATAGGAAATAAATCGACATGAATATCATTAAGCTACGCCACAAATCGAGGTGAGCATTCTCCATACAAAAAAATTGTCCCCTCTGTATGAAAAAAAAAACTCATATACATGGCCGCCGCCATGCTGAAAAACCACTAAGTAATCAATCTCCCGCCACTTCGGGAGCTTACTGTGTGTAATTTTGTGGTTTTCTGTTTGTCTTCTTATTTTGTGACTCGACTCGGTAACTTTTTGGACTGTTTCTTCTATATTCGTTGAAATATGTTGCTCATATCGCAAAGGATGATTGAGCAAAAGTGGTAGAAAAAACAAAAAATAATAATTTTGGATGACTTTGAAAAAGACATTAATTTTTAATAATTAAAAAAAGAGATACTAATTGAAAATCAAATAATAATTAATCTAAACAACGACAGCTCAACTAGTTGTACTGAAAGTGATTGAATAAATTTATTTTTAATCTAATTTCAATAATTTTTATAACTTTGCCTGTAGAAAAAAGTAGTAACAACAAATACGAAGAAACAGATAAATCTTGTGATTTAAATTATCCGTTTTTAATTTATTTTGGTATTATTTAAACCAAACTGTAAATCATTACTAACTCTAAATAATTAATATCGATTTTTAGGAATCGAAAATAGCACATTCCCATTTTTTGGTTGGCATACTTGGTGCAATAATTCTGACAGCTATCAAAATGTATTTCTTAGATTTGGTTGACTATAACGCACGGTATAAACAACTACCTCGTACGCGTACCGACACGAGACTGAGTAACGGTACATGACTATAGCATTTTGACTCGAGAATGATCTCCATTAGTGTTACATTTAGTGTTATAAAAGGTAGACGTGCGTTTGTTTAGACAAGAATGTTCAAATCAAAATACAACAGTGTTTTAGACGGGTAAAATATTTTTGCTTAGATCAATTTGTCTAATGAACAGCTAGTTACAAGTCGAATTATTACAGTTTATTGCATTGATTTATATATTACACTAGATCAGCAATAGCCAAAGCCTTGCCACTGCACATATGGCCACAGCCATATGCCCAGCTAACGTCAGTTCAGTGTTCAATGTGACGCCGACAGAGTTGAGCTGCGAAAAAATTGGTAAATGCGTAGTAAAAAAATGCTATTTAAGGTCACAAAAACGTAATAAATCAAGCGGAATCACTTTCAGCACATAATTTTTAGTTCTTGTTTTCATATAAACGTAAAAACCTCAAATAATTAAATAAAATGATCGAATATTGCCATTTAGGTTCAATGTTGCCACTTTTCCGCATTTGTGATTATACTACATTAATGGGACACTACTAATGGAGTAAGTTAATTTGTTACCTCTGATTTTAAATATTTTGGAAATTATAATTAAATATAATGTTTTAACTTTCGCACAAAATAATTAACTATTCTTATTTTAGTTTATTCATGAATTATCGATTAAATATATTTTTTTACCTACTTTATATTAATAATTTTTTATTAATTATAATTTCATATAATTTTATATTAATTATATTTTATTACCTATTTTGTAATGTTTGACTTATTAGTAAAATAAAAATACTTAAAAAATATGTTTTAATTCATCATTATGTTTACTTCTATTCATCTGATAAGCTTTGTGTCCTTTTTTTCTAAAGGCACGTAATAAAGATTTTAAAATAAAATATGCTTTTTAAATATAAAAACAATTAATTGCAGCTTAAAAAACTAATTTTATTGCGTATTTGAGGTAAAATTTCATATAGTAAGCCACACCAACCCGCCATTGCATGTTTGTTTGTCTATTTTTATCTAATCTTAGCGATGATACCGTTTTCGCAACCTGTGTAAGTGAGATAGATATATATTTATTTAAAATTGTTATTAGTTTCAAAGCTACGTCGTCGCGTTTGGATAGTGGTTACACTTTTTTCGACGCGGGGTAATGTAGTTTGCTCCTCTAGTGTTGTATAACTCAATGGTTTATTGTTAAAGAATTGAATCAAACTAGCTTAGTGTTTCTATTATAAAGTGATATATTTTGTATGGTAACAGTATTATAGATGCGATTTATTGTATTATTGTTTTACTTTTCACGTTGTAAGAGTATTTGACGAAAAATTTATATTTTTGTCTGTATATTTCGATTTGTAACCTTGTTTTATAACTTTCTTTTTATACCTTTATTAAAAAATTTTTTTTTTTTTAAATTTAATTTTATTAAAATTATATTTTTTTTTGGTGAAGCAACCAAAAAAAAAAAAAAGTTTAGGTATTTTCAGAAATATTTGATGTGAATCTGATTTATGGTTCTAGGGCCAAAATGAAACGTAATGACGTAATTCTGCGTTTAGCTCTAAAGGATAAAAGAAATATATCCGCCGATTATTATCAAAAGATTGAGGGAACAAACATGCAAGGTACGATGCCTACTATTCTTACCTACTTACCCTACCTACCTGTTTTTACCAGGTTATTTTTGTCATTTTAAAAGTTAGTAGCATACGTTATTTTGTATAACGAACTAATTGAAGAGCCTAACTTTATGTAAAAAAGTATTGTTGAAATGGCCCCTAAATTGTAGAATAAATTACCTGATCACATAAAATGTTATAATGTGCAAAAATTTAAATCTATTTTAAGTGAATTTCTTACAGATGAATGTTATTATAATGTCAATGAATTTCTATTTACTAATAATTTAAATATGTATTATTTTGATTTGTTTTTTATATATATTTAATTTTATGATTTATGGATATATAAATTCGTATGATGTTAAAGCATTTCACGGAGATACTATAAAATTATAACATTGTCAACCTTCATTGATTGATTGATTGTAAACAAGTGAATTTCATCATAGGTTCATGTTAATATTTTTTTCAGAATCAAGAGAAAAATCGGATTTTGATATTATCGATAATCTATCAGAAACCGGAAAATTGACTTCGATATACCACAATGTAACCTCGCAAGAGCTAATCAAGATTTCATAGCAGTTCCCGAAGCTGAGAGTGAAAAAGGTTTCTTTTTATCGTGCAATCGGAGCAATGATGGCTTTAATTTTGGTGCCTGAAACGATGTGCTAATTTAAAAATGTGTTTTACAGAAAATAACACAAAAATTAATTCCAGCAAAAACACTACGGAATTTGAAACACTGTTATCTCCAAGTGAACATTTCAGAAGCTCTCAATGATCAATGCCAAATGATCTTCAGACTCAATGTGAAAAATATGGTAGTATTTTATTGTGCAATTGATATAAAAGTTGCCTTTGTTTAGTAGTCATTATAATTGTTGATTCGATTTTGCATTTACAGATATAACAATAAGTAATTCTGCCACTTACAATACTGAAGTGATACTATCTACAAGTTCAATAGAAGTTAAAGACCAGAGTTCCAAGCAAATCGAGAACCCTATTGATGACACGTCAACCGACTCTTCTTCAGATTCAGAAAGTACATGTTCTTCAGACAATTCTAATTCAACTTCAAATGAGGATAGTAATGATTTGGTGAAAGATCAATTTTTCAAATTGAGGACATCGTTCCATTAAAATCTCTGACGATTCCGAAACTGAAGACAACGTTGGTAACCAAGCTAACTTCAAAGCTACACCTGCAGCTACATCTTCAGTATCAACATTGTACTCAAGCCTAGATGACACGATACCAGACACGAAAAAACGAAGCAGAAAACGTGTAGCTAAACCAACTGAATGGTTACAAAATAAATGTAAAATCCTCAGAAATGCAGGATCTGCTTACGTAACACTAAAAACAAAGGTGAAGAAGGATGCTAGAAAAATTAAACCACCGTGTAGCGAACGCTGTCGGTTAAAGTGTAAAGAAGAATTTTCAGAAATAGATAGAGAAGCTGTTTTTAAAGAGTTCTGGGAACTTAAAAATATTAACCGCCAAAGACATTTTATCAACAGGCATATGGCGCCAATAAAGCGAAAATATAGATACACGACTACTCAAAAAGGGAGACAGTTAAATCATGCATTTTACTTGACTAAAATGGGATGTCAAATCCAAATCTGCAAGACATTCTTCATGAATACAATAGACATCAATAATAGAGTAATACAGACTGTAATCAAGAAGAGGACATTTGCTGGTTCCGTTGAAGAGGACAAAAGAGGCAAACATCACAGTCATCACAAATTGCCTATTGCTGATTGTGTTAAAGAATCTATTCGCAACCATGTTAATTCAATCCCCCGCATCGAGAGCTATTATTGGCGACAGCAAACTGCAAGGGAGTTTATTGAGGGTAGAAAAACAATAGCTGATCTTCACTGTGAGGACGTAAAAGAATGTGGGCTTAATAATAGACCTCACAGCAATTATGTAAAGTATGCAAAAAATTTTTAACACAGAGTTCAATTTAAGTTTTTTGAGACAAAAAAGGATCGCTGTGAGCTGTGTGTTGCTTATGAAATCGCAGAGGACAAACAACATCTTCAACAGATATATGATCAACACCTTTTGGAAAAGCAATTGTCACGACAGGAAAAACAGTGCGACAAAGATAACGCTTCGGAAACAAATATAATAGCAGTTTATGATCTTCAAGCTGTTCTACCAGTTCCAAAAGGTGACGTATCTGTTTTTTACTACAAAAGTAAATTGAACTGTTTTAACTTTACGGTGTCCAACCTTGCAACTAAAACAACTGAATGTTACTTCTGGCATGAGGGCATAGGTAATCGTGGTTCTGATGAAATTGGTAGTTGTATTCTCCAGTTTATAGAAAAAAGATTGTCTCAAATTAATGATGGTTCTGCTATTGACATAACCTTTTATTCAGACAACTGCGGAGGACAAAATAAAAACAAGTTTATAATGGCTCTATATGCCTATTGCGTACTCAAAACTGAAATCTATTACACAAATTTTTAGTGACTGGACATACTCAAAATGAAGGCGATTCAGTGCATTCGGTAATTGAGAAATACATTAAAAGGAGTTTGAAATTTAGCCCAATGTACGTGCCTTCTCAATGTGCACAAATAATAAGAACAGCCAAAAAAAACTGGGCCCCTATACTCGGTGAATGAGCTTTCATTTAATGACTTTATATCCCTGAAGAAGTTACATGCAGAACTACGTTTTGGTATGGGTAACATTAAATTGAAAGACGTCAGGGTCGCTAAATTCATGAAAGAAACACCTCGTGTTCTTTATTACAAGAACTCTTACGAAGACGAAGGATTTTCGGAAGCTAAAATATGGCGAACACACCCTGAGGTTCTGCCTGAACTAAAACATGCTTACTTCAGACAGCTCTCAATAAGCTAGAAGAAGAAAGCTGATTTGATGAGTTTGATTAATAGTAATCATATACCACAGTTTTATGCGCCTTTTTACAATCAATTGTAATTGAATGAATACCAGTAATTTTTTGATAATTATGCACCCTAATTAAAAGATGACTGAAACTTGGATTTTATCTGTGATTATGATTTTATAGTGATGACTACAGTTCCTACTGAGTATTTAAACATTATTTCATTAAGGAGAACGTTATACCAAATATTATTTAAGCGTAACTTAATTAAGTACTACCTGAACTTGTACTGTAAAGTGATTCGATAAAATTGTGATGCCTAGAATAGTTTACATTTTTGTTTTAGTAAAAATTTTTGCATATTTATGTTAGAGTTGATTTTGTTGAATAAAACTAAATTAAGGGATTCTATTGCGTTTATTTAACTGATTTTACTTATTTTTAATTCCTGACGTTTCGGGTGCTTTACAGCAACCATGGGGGGCCATGGGGGAAACTGAACGTAGCCGGGCTAACAATGACATTGGGACGTCAAACATCTCAGTCCCCCCCGTGACCATGGTTGCTGTAAAGCACCCGAAAATTCGGGAATTAAAAATAAGTAAAATCAGTTAAATAAACGCGATAGAATCCGTAAATTTAGTTTTATTCAATGTGTAGTGTTCGCGTAAATTTAAGAAATCATTATGTTGATTTTGTTACTAAGTCTAGAGCTATATAAATATTGTTTAGTTGAAAAAAGTTTAAATAACTGCCTAATTTTTATTATAATAAGAATTGTTACATTTGTCATACTGTATTTTCGTTTGTAAAAGTTCAAATAGTGATTTAAAATATTGTTACATTTTGGAATTTTCAGGTAATTTTTCAGGAAATTTGAAAAATAGCTTATGTCATTTAAACATATTTTTGTAAGCTTTTCAATTATATATAATTTGTATCACTTTATACTAATACTACAAGAATAAGGACTGTATAACGAATCCATGAGTTTATTTTCGCTTTTTTAAAGATCCAGGTTTTTCAAGTTGTAACCCTATTTTATCGAAAGTGCGATATGATGTAAGATTTAGTAATAGAAGTGGTTTACTTGAAACAAAACGTATATTAAAATACTCTCCTCCTCGTTTTTTTACCGGTTTTATTACTTTAATCGATGTAATAGGATTGCAGCTTGTAGACATCATGAATCTTGGATACCTAAACGGACTAGCACCATTTGCTCTGAACATTTTGATAAATCATATTTATTACTATCAATTATCTCTCCTCTTCTGTTTTCTATTTTTATAAATCTCATCACACTAAATCTCAAGAGCTCTTACCATCTGTATGCTGATGATCTGCAGTTATATGCGCAAATGGAACCTTCAAATATCCTTAGTGCTATCTCACTGTTAAATGATGATTTGAAATATATCTCAGAATGGTCTACTGTGTGACGTGAACCCGTCTAAATGTATACAAACGATAATCTTAGGTAGCTCAAGATTATTATCTACACTAGATATTCCCACCCTACCATCAATTATGTTTAATAATAATGTCATACCATTCTCTACTAATGTAAAGAACCTTGTTCTGTATATCGATGGTTGCTTAACATGGAACAAACATATGCAGGAGGTGAGTCGCGAAACTACTGGAACTTTGCGATCTCTATATCGATTTAAAAACTTTCTTCCTACCAATACCAAGATTTTACTTGTCCAATCACTTATTGTACCGATTATTGATTATGTCGATGTGTGTTGCTCAGACCTGTCTCATCTTCATCTTAATACATTGGATCGTCTGCTTAACAACTGCATCAGATACATTTACGGTCTTCGTAAATACGACCATGTATCTTTCTTTAGTACAGTGCTAAACTGGCTGCCTATCCGTCAGCGCAGATATGTTAGAATACTCTGTACCCTTTTCACAATTTTGAACGATCCATGTGCTCCCGAGTATCTGAAATCTAAATTTCAATACCTGGGAGATTGTCATAAATTTTCTCTCCGTTCCTCGGCCAATTTTAAGTTGCCTACTCCTTTACACCGTACTGGTTAATTATCGCACTCTTTTGCCCTCACAGCCATCAGACTCTGGAACGAAATCCCTCTTGACATTAAAAAAGCTCCCAACAAATTCGATTTTAAAAATCAAGTCCGTAAGTATAATATTAAATCGTGGAAAGTTTGAAATAACACAGCTCTTTTTTTCGTATATATTTCATATTTTTTCTGACATAGATAATATTTATACGTACCTATTGTATATATATATCTATATATATATATATATATATATATATATATGTGTGTGTGTGTGTGTGTGTGTGTGTGTGTGTGTGTGTATGTATTGTTTATTATACATTTTTTTTATCCTCTCTATTTGATTATTGCTGCACCGCCTCCAAAATGTCTATCTCTGTTTAGCCTAACTGGTTGACTGGGAGAGAATGCTCTATGGCATTAAGTCCGCCATATGTACTACTTTGTGCGTAAAAGCATTAATAAATAAATCTATAAAAGAGTGATGTCCAGCTGTAATTTTATCAATAAATTAAATATGTATTACCGTTTTTCATATTTACAAGGTAACTCACTGAACAGTGTCGTAATACCAGCTTTTTCCTAGTTTCGCAATGTAATCTAGTAATGATATAGAGATTGATGGATGGCAATTAATAAATTGTGCACTAAGCTTTGCGTTAACTTTGAACACGTTCTGTAATGTATTTTATGTCTAATTTAGATGCAGAGATCATCTATAAAGTTTCTATTTTGGGTTTAGTTTTACATAAATTTAAGTAGATGTTACTTCCTTAATACGTTTAATTGTTAATTTAATATAAACTTGAATATTATTTAGACGCATCGGTAGCGCGGTGGCTAAGAGTCTGCTGCACTGCTGGCTGCGGCTGCGGCACTGCATAGCCCTGGGTTTAGATCCTAATGAGTGAGTGTTTGTATTGTACGATGTAATGTAGTAGTTACATAAAAGAAAAGTAATGTTACAGCCTATATACGTTCCACTGCTGAGCACAAGCCTCCCCTCATTTCTGAGAGGGTTTTAGTAGTGTTGGCGAACTTCACATGTCTTCGAAACATTTTTTCTTATTTCTCTGACATGCAGGTTTTCTCACGATGTTTTTCTTTACCGCCAAGCACGTGGTAAATAATGTAATAGTTACACACATCCAATTATTAACGGTTAGTTTAATTTTAAAGTATTGATTGCTTACTAAAGCTTAATATACAATCCTACAAAGACCGAGGCTCTTGAACATGCTGAGCGAAAGTTTCCTTCAATCCCCTGTCGTATAAAATCGGGAAAAATCGAATGACAAACACAACAACGAATCTGTAAAAAAACTCCGTCTAGTCTGGATGATTGAATGGTGGTTGCTAGGGTTACTTGGCAGCTAGGTATACCTCTTGAAATTAACAGTGACACTTATAAAAAGGAACATTTTCCCCCTACATCCGAAAGCAGTACCAGTCAAGTTGTTTGGCAGTTTTATGTGTTGGCTAATCAAACTCGACGGTTACGGTGTAAAGAGAACACGAACTTTTCCCTCTTGACCACTTAATGATGAAAGCAGATTCCTCGTAAGTCTTATTGGTGACATTCGAAATTTGTTAATGGAATGGGTTAAGTTCAAGAGAGAAGGAGAATTATTGATGAAAAGTTTTAGATGTACGATTTACATATACATATATAAGTATGTTGTTCAATTGTGTTAGCAGAACCACTTTGCGAAATTTTTACTTAGTTTATTTGGTAATGATGCATCTATATATCTAGTTCTTCTCTATAAGGTTTTGTTTTTAACTGTGATAGTGCTGATATATCCTTTCAGGATAAAAGCATCTAAATAAATAAATAATAAATAGTTTTGCCTCAGCATTGCAGTAGGAAGCACACCAGTGCATAAGAGGAGCAGCATCAATGGTTTGAAATCTTCCCTGACCTCTCTGACAGATGTATTCATAATATATTCCGCGTAACATAAATACCAGATTATATATGTTGTTGAATGGAGGCAGCGTAAGAGAATTTATCACCTCATTTCGCCTCGTGGGTGTCCTAAGAATGTTTTCGATTGATTTGATTTTCTTCTTAGTTCAAACGTAATGTATCAAGGCTGATAATGAGCTGCATCACCTATGATGCTGCAATAAAGTGAATAAATTTTCTAAGCGTGACGATTAAGACAAATCCTTTACTTGGACTAGACTTTTATGGACGGATGTAGAACAAAAGAGATATATTAGATTTAAAATATCACGGTAACCAACTGGAAGCAGCGTCAAAATTTTGATACATCTGGTACTGAGGTGCTCAATTCACTTACTACAGAAAGAAGAAATTAAGAGACATTTATTTAGAATACAGATGACAACAGCCAGAATTACACTACATTAGACGGACAAATGCAGCATAAAAACAAAAAAAATACTTAATTAACTTTATCATACATACATTCATCATCATCCTCCAGCCATTCTCAAGTCCACTGTTGAACATAAGTCTCCCCCAAAGAGCTCCAGAAAGCACGTTCCTGAACCACCTGCTTCCATCAACTTCTTGCATTCCTAAAGATTAGTACTACATCTAGTGAGTGGTCGCTCTACACTTCGCTAACCAGTACGAGGTTGTTCACATTGAGAACGTTTTCTCCCCCCCCCCCCATAGTTTTTTGGTTCTTCAAGCTTTAAGATAGGCCGACTATGCGTGTTGGATATAAAGATATCGTATATTACAAGATCTTTTGGATATTTTCTTTGATAGCCACTTCACTTCTCAACAAGGCGAAAGTGGGTAATGGATTTCATGTCACCCCCATATATATGCACTATATACTGGGTGGTCCAAAAGGTGACGTCCAAAATTTTTTTTGGAATGCTGACCTTTCGGGCTACATGAAAATACCCCATGTATGTTCCGCGATTTTTCTTAGTTTACGAGATATGATTTTTTTGTATTATTTTGAAAAATATCTACTTATCGATTCAAAATTTTTTTCTTGAAAATTCTGCTCTCTTTTTTACTTTTTTTATTCTTAGCGTAGTCTTCATGAGTTGGACTCTTTGTCATAAAAAAATAAGCTGCCCACCATTAATACAAATTGCAAAAATTTTAATCGAAAACAAATTATACAGATATGATGGAATCAAAGTTTAAATTTGAAATTTAAACTAAAAATTAAATAATGAGTTCCATGACTTTAAAGTAATTTTAAAAACTTCGCAGCTTTAATTATAATCTAAAAAAAAGTGGTGGTCAATGGGCCTTGTTTAGCCGTAATCAGCCTCTAATTGCACAGAGGCGAAAATTTTCAACATTATTATTTAAACACCTTATTTCTAAAAATAATTAGGTTCGCCATAGAATCTAATCAAATGAAATAAAATAAAATGAAATGTAAATCTTCGGGTTGGGGATAGTACCACTTCAGTAAGTAGCACAGATGGGTCACAAAAAACCGCGAATTTCCTCTCAATGTTAATGAGATAATGAATAATAATAGTAATAGGCAGGTAGACGGTTGCAAATCACAAAAAATACCACGTGTCGAACAAAGGAAGCAGGAGTGAGAAATACTGTGTCGTGTGTAGCGCGCTCTCTCGCTCTGGCCATAGCTCGCGCGCATAAGGCGACAGGCGTAGCCTCAGTCATAGAATGCCTCAGTTTTTCACAGCTATCGCTCGCGCAACTACTACTCCAGTTTTTGTTTTCGATACTTCCTAATTTACCACGACTGCTTGCTAACTGGATTCTGTTTCGCCTTATAACTGATTTGACTGTGCTTGTGTTTCGGACTTTGATTGATTACCTTGTGATTTGGATTTTTATGTTGCAAAATGAGTTATTCTTTGAAGGAATATGCAGAAATGCATTATTTTTACGCCGTTGCCCAAGGCAATGGCCATTTAGCGGCAAGGCTTTACCGAGAGAAACTAGAACGGCGAGTAGAAGAACGGGAACTTTATCCCGATCACAGAGTGTTCATAAATACACATAATACATTTATGGACGGACGAATTCCGGGACGCAGTTCCCGCGAAGGAGTACCCAGAGTGGATCCAGATGTCAGAGATGAAATCGTGGAACAAGTGCAAAGATATCCTTTTATTAGCACCAGAGCTATTACGAGAACGACTGGTGTACCACGAACCTCAGTTATAAGGATAACGATAATCAATAAGTATAAATAAGTCAGGTAAGTTCATTTTGTCTTTAAAACTTTTACTTTGACACCGTATTAAATCGCACCTTTGAATAGCGACGAGCGATCAATTAATTTTAATTACTGATGTCGGGCAAAAACCACATTTCATGGACTAAAAACAGTGATACCACGCTTATTATATTCAACGCGTCCAAAAATTGCATCCTGCAGATTATTCAAGACGGGTGACTTTTTGTCGAACCATGCTGGAAAGAACTGCGGAGGATCCAGGTTTTTTTGATAAAATTCTGTGGACAGACGAGTCTAGATTTGAAAGAACAGGAGTCTTCAATATCCACAATTACCATAGTAGGGCTGTTGTAAACCCACACAAGGCAAGGCCTTCAAATTTTCAAACACATTATAGTGTAAACTTCTGGTCAGGAATTTTGAACGGGGAACTTATAGGACCTTTTGAATTGCCTGCTAGGCTAAACGGAGCCCAATATTTAGACTTTTTACAAAACAATTTAAACGGCTTATTAGGCGATGTAAACTTATTGACAAGAAGGGATATGATTTACCAAAATGATGGTGCTCCATGCCGCTATGCAAGAGAGGTACGGGAGCACCTTAATCAAAGATTCCCCAATAGATGGATTGGGCGTGGCGGACCGATTCATTGGCCTGCACGAACACCAGATTTGAACCCCATAGATTTCTCTCTCTGGGGATATTACAAAGAGATGGTGTACGCAAACGAAACAAACACCGAAGCAGAACTGCGAGATAAATTAACGGAGGCGGAAACAAAAAATCAGACAAAATTCAAAAGCTTTTAGAAGACTGAAACTAAATTTTCTAAGGCGTTGTAGACTGTGTATTGAAGTGGAGGGGGGGTATTTTGGGAATTGGTTGTAAAATAAAATAAGTATTAAAAAACCAAATTGTTTTATTTATTATGAAAGATTATGACATACCATGAAAATCTAATAATTATCCTTAGTAATAAACAATAGGTGCATAATAAAACCATTATTTTTGAACTTTTTGGCTCTGTGCAATTAAAGGCCGACTAGGGCTAAAAAAGGCCCATTGACCACCACTTTTTTGTATTATAACTAAAGCTTAGGGTTTTGCGAAGTTTTTAAAATTACTTTAAAGTCATGGAACTCATTATATAATTGTGTTGTGTACACATGTTTAAATTTCAAAATTAAACTTTGATTCAATCATATCTGCATAATTTGTTTTCGATTAAAATTTTTGCGATTTGTATTAATGGTAGGCAGCTTATTTTTTTATGTCAAAGAGTCCATCTCATGAAGACTACGCTAAGAATAAAAAAAGTAGAAAAGAGAGCAGAATTTTCAAGAAAAAAAATTTTTGAATCGCTAAGTCGACATTTTTCAAAATAATACAAAAAAAATTATCTCGTAAACTAAGAAAAATCGCGGAACATACATGGGGTATTTTCATGTAGCCCGAAAGGTCAGCATTCCAAAAAAAAATTTTGGACGTCACCTTTTGGACCACCCTGTATAGCATACCCCATATATAGCATTATTCAAACTATTTAATATAAATGCGTAAGTTTACGAAACAGTAC
The DNA here is from genome assembly GCA_907164705.1 of Parnassius apollo. NCBI lineage: Eukaryota > Metazoa > Arthropoda > Insecta > Lepidoptera > Papilionidae > Parnassius > Parnassius apollo. The sequence continues at coordinate 1,578,819 of CAJQZP010001523.1, forward strand.
GTTTTGCTAATTATGACATATGGCTCTCAGACCTGGTCATCCACTGGTGGCCGTATGTGTAAGCTTAATGCCACTCATTGAGCTATGAAGAGGGCTTTGACCCTTGTTATACGTGGTAGCGCCACGGTGCAGCTGTTATGGTTGTCTCACGAATGGATAGGTTCGGTCGGGGTTGGACCACGCTCTCATAGAATACCAGCGTAAAATAGAAGCTTAATGCTGCTTTATTACGTAAGGTAAGTGTAAAAAACCAGAGACCCTTTTTACTGGAAACGAAGCATTCCATCTTAGTCCTCAGCCTCAGCATCCACTTACTCTGTATGAAGAGATGATGAGAAGAGACCAATCAGTATGCTGAAGCGAGAAGGGATAAGCGATATAGCTCGAGGTACCGACAAATGATGAGAAAAAATTATTATCAAGTGGTAGCTACGTACCAGGATACAAAATAAAGAGAAGCTCTTCGCTAGATGGAGTGACGAATGATCTAAGAAACCCGTACCCGTACTTACACGTTACTTTTTATACCGTGTAAAGCGTTGTATTTAATTAATGAATAGATTAAGTATCCGAAGTGTTTTTAAGTTTATCATTAATTGGCAACATGTAGTATGTTGTTTCAAAGTAACAATTTATGTAACACAAATTAAAAACTTTCAGATTTCATCTAAGTTAGGTAAAGGTAGGCACGAGTTCTAAACTAGTTACAAAATTAAGTATTCCGTAGGGATAAAATGGTATCCTTCAATAATGATTTCACTTACAAATTACATTATAAATCTGGGGAACACGAGTGAAAATTTCGGTAATCAAGGAAGTGACACTACATTACTAATTAAAAATGTATTTATTGCTTTTCGAAGTATTCTCCGCGAAATTTGACACATTTTCCGTACGATGGAACCAATCATTGAAGCAACCATTCCATTCGGAATTTGGGGTCTCCAAAATGGCCGTTTTGTGGGCGTCCACAGCTTCCTCAGGTGACGAAAATCTCTGTCCACGCTATTTATTCTTTATTTTAGGGAAATTATAGAAATCATTAGGTCTAATAATTCTGTGTTTTCTTGCTCTAAAAACTCTTTTGTTCTGTGTGCGGTGTGAGAACTCGCATTGTCGTGATGGAGGATGATGCGGCTGTTGCAGTTCTCTTTACGGAGTTCAGAAACGACCTGTGGCAAACAAATGCTAGCATACCATTCTGCATTAACCGTTGTTTGTCTCTCAAAAGGAATAGTCGTAACAGACCGGTTTTGGAGAGAAACGTGGCCACCATTTTTTTTGCAACACTCCGTGAACGAACAATTTTTATTGGCTTTAACTCATTATCGAACACCAAAACTCGTGACTGGTTTTTTGTTTCGGTTTCGTACGCGTATATCCAGGATTCGTCACCTGATACGATGTTGTATACAGCATTTGACGATCCTGCGTGTAATCTTTCGAGAGTTCTGACGCAGCAAGTAACGCGAGCCGCTTTTTGCTCTTCACAGAGCGAATGTGGTATCCATCGGGAAAACAACTTTTTTACACCTAGTTGTTCATGAAAGATTATTTGTATTTGACTCATGCCAATGTCTAAAGTTGCCTGAATTTCGCGGTATGTCACATGTCGATCTTCCTCAATCAGCTTACGCACAGCATCAACGTTTTCTTGAGTGACTGCATTTTTTGAACGACCTTGACGGGGATCATCACTGAGCTTGACACGTCCACGTTGAAATTCAGCAAACCAGCGATAAATTGTGGTTTTTGATGGGGCTTCATCACCAAATGCAGAAATCATCCGGTCAACACACTTTTTTTGTGTTAAACCACTTCAACGTCATAATAAATCATCGCTCTTGAATTTTCTCGAGTCAATTCCATTTTATCAACGACTAAATAAGTTTGACAAAACCTTGTGACAAGACCGAGAATCTTTTTTTAAATAAATAAATGGTATTCAATTTTTAAAACCAAGGAGTTTTCAATTAAAAAAGATTTTAATATGACAGGAACAGTGGAAATATTCCATTCCCGATACTTTTAGTGCAGCCTAGTATTTCAGGTGTTACTAGGTGGTGCTATGACTACTATCTCTGTTATATCTTCTTCTGCCAAGGACTCTAGCTGAGTCATTGCCACATTCTTCAGCCTTAATGCACAGTTAATTATTTTGTGAATATGACATCAAGTAAACGGAAGTATCTTAAGGATAGGCCATTATTATTTTTGATAATATTTTTATATCTTACCCGCACAGCGGTGCGCTGGTGTTATTGCTTGTACCATGGGCAATATTTCACACATTATTTATTTTATAAAATAACCTCAATAAGTAAGGTTGTCCCACTTCTAAATATAATATTTTTATATAATAAAAACTAAAATTAATTAGAAAAATAACAGTTTATTGAAACTGTATACACCAAATTTTTACATTTTTCTTTTTTTACAATAAGGGTAAAACCGTAAAATAAGTAAAAAGCGAGCAGACAGTCCACTTTAATTTTTTATTTTTTGTATAGTATAGGATGACAAACTAGCACACAGTCCACCTGATGGTAAGTGGATACTGTTGTCCCATAGACATCTGCATTTATCCTCAATTAAGAATCAAAATGTAGATGCGTTGTCACCCTTGAGGACTAAGAAGGAATACCTCGTTTCCAGTAAAAAGGGGCTCCGGTTTTGTACACTCACCGTACGAAACTAAGTAGTATTAAGCTGCAATTTTAAGCGGGTATTCCGTGAGGGCGTGATACTTCCCCGGCCGAGCCAAACCATTCGTACTACAACCATAATTAATATAGCTGCAGCGTGTCTCATTGAGACAAATATAATGAATTATCATTTTAACACACCCACCTAATATATATAAAAATATATAATATATTATATATATATATATATATATATATATATCTAAAGAATATGTCATTGACTAAAAATCTGTCTTACACTAACGAGATAGGTTTGTCTTTCTCAGAAGTATATTTTCCAGTTTTGCAAGAACTAACGAGCTCTCGTCGACATGTGAAGCAGATAAAACCACAAAAGTAGCGGAGCGAAAAAATACTCTGATGAAAATGCTACTTAGAAATTGAAAACCCAAAAAAAGAAAAAAAAAACGTTAATAAAAGAAAAAACCAGAGAATATGAATGAAATGCAACGCAAAATTGTATATTCCCCAAACCCCAAAAACGGCACCAGGAGAAAACCGAAGAAACAAAAAAAAAAATCCATTGTGAACTGAATTTTAGAATGTATATAGCTAAAATGGTCCAAAACTGCAGTTACTTTATCTAAAAGTAGAATTATGAAAGTATGGAAAATAAAACTGTGGAAAATATCCTCCTATGAGGCAATGTTTAGCTGCGAACTTTAATGGACTATAACCACGTTACCATTACCTAAATACTATATAGAAAATAGCGTTAGCATATTCATCATGATTTCGACCTTTTATTGGCAGTCCGAATTTCTGCATGTCTTACCAGATTAAACTCTATCCAGCGAAGTGCTTTACACATCGCCTGCTTGAATATCGTCTAAATAGTTACATTATAAAATTCGTCCCCAATGTTTCTGCCGTAAAAGGGATTTTAGTGTTTTAGTACACTCATTGTTGACGACGCGTCTATAAGAATATTTCAATTTATTGGGTAACCGATTACGAACAGCTTCTAAAAACAAATTATCGAGCAATAATATTCTAATAAGAAAACACTTAGTTGAATCTTAAAGAAATATCGAATTAATAGTTTGAAGGTCTTGGGTTCGATTCCCAGGCGGGACTAGTTTGTCGTTTTCTTAGTAATATTTTCTTAATAAATTCATATAGGGAATTTTTAAGATATAAATTATGTTTCCGGGTTCAGTTCCCCGGTTGAAATCATCTTACCAATAGTATTGTTAATTTAAAGGAATATTAAAATAAAGTTAGAGACCAGGATTTGTTCCCCGGTCGAAATGATCACTTTGTGAATAAATAGAATTAATGGAAATTAATTGAATAAGTATTATCTTATATGAGTTTGATACGTTTTGTATGAAAACAAAATGTTTGTTTTCAATGTTTGGTTCATAAAATGTTTTGTCTATGTTATCTGATAAGAGACATGATAACTGATAAGAATCTGGTTGGAAATAATCTCCGACCTTTGAGAGTCGTGAAGAATCAGTTGTTCACCTAGAATACTTGGTCGATAACAGTGTGTGCTAAATTTGCCATTTTTGCCGACAATTGAAAGTCGTGTGAGAATTAGTTGTTCAAATAGCGTGAGCTCATAGCCGCGCGTTTACTTAGGAGGTCAAAATAAGTAGAAATTTAAATATTTGCAAATTTCAGCAATTGATGTAAAATTGACTTGTAAAATATTCTAGATTGACTGTATGAACAAAATATGTGAATTCTGTGTTATTTTCATGTGAAAATTCCTTTGGATTAGTGAAATACTGATAGTTTTGTGTAAGAAATTTAAAAGTGTTTTTAATAGTAAAATGTATAGAAAAAATGTAAATTGAACTATTGTATTAGTTAAGATATTTATAATTTCAAGTGAAGAACATTGTTTCAACCTTATATGTTGGATATTTAAGAATTCTAACTTGGTGCATATGTTGTAAAATGGGCATATTTTGTTGAATAAATAAAAGGTTTTTTGTGATATAAAAATGTAATGTATATCATAGTATAGATATTTTTGTGCTATCTTTATAAATAAAATATATAAATGTATGTCTAATACAAATAAAGATATTGGGCAAACCGTGAGAGAGTGATAGTACAAATTGATGTAATTAAGTGGCGTAATCGCACAGAGGGCGCGGCTCTCTTTCGCGTATAGTTTTGTGGTAGCTCAGTAAACGAGTTTTCTTACAAATCGTTCGGGACCAGCAGTATATATAATAATCAAGAAAGAAAAAGTGTATAGGGAAGTGATAGGGAAAGTAATTACTAAAAACAGTTTGAAGATAATTACTGTTTTATTCCCAAGGAATCCTTCACCTTTAAAAAAGCAAAATACAGTCCACTGGTGTCGCTATTGCGACACATATTGAAGAATTAAGGCGTTGGGACCAGGACGACTTCGGAAGACCCGTAATCCCGGCCTGAACCTATTTGAAGAAAAGGAAGAGGTCGACGCCCTTGTGTGTTACTCCGTTGCGGGGTTCACATACGTTGTTCCCGAACCCAACGTAGGTGTCATAGGAGGTTAGAAAATCCGCTGCTGAACGAGCCAGAACAAGCGACCTCCATCCTTCTCTGGTTCCTTTTCACTCATAGAAAATCTAAAATATCAAGTAATATACAGACAAACAATAATACAACGAATTCTGTTTTCTTGAAGCTGCGAAAAATAGTATACTTGTGTTCAATTTCTAAGTAGCATTTTTATCGGAGTATATTCTCGCTTCGCTAGTTTTGTGGTTCTCAGATGATCATCTTTAAATGTCGACGAGAACTCGTTAGTTCTTGCAAAACTGAAAAGTCTACTTCTATGGAAGACAAACCCATCTCGTTAGTGTAAGACGAAGCGTCAATGACATCCTCTTTATATATATATATATATATATATATATATATATATATATATATATATATTGTGTGATGAAATTTATATATTTTTCAACACAATTCTAGGAGCAGTAAAGGCGTGTTTCCAAATTAATAAATTAATCGCGAATGTCTTATTGATACGTAGTAGGGCTCACTTGTATCTCCCATTGTCGCTGATATATTCACAGAAGACTTTAAGAAGAAAGTCCTCCTTACTGCACCTGTAACCCCAAGGTTCTACAAGCGGTACGTAGACGATACTTTTACAATTTCATCATCAGAAAAAGTAATTACATTTTTTAGAACATCTAAATTCCATAAGCTCCAAAATTCAATTTACTATGGATTTAGAGGCAAATAATTCCTTTGCTTCCCTAGATGTGTTAGTCATCCGAAATCATATCAACACCATAGGTCACACTGTGTATAGGAAAAAGACCCATACAAACCGATATTTAAATGGTGAATCTCACCACCATCCTTCACAATTAGCTATCATGGGAAAATCTTTATTACATAGAGCACGAGGGATCTAGGATAGCAAACACCTGGCCTCTGAGCTTCAGCACGTCAAGCAGGTACTGCACGACAACAAGCTTCGGGTCCCGTGCCTATGTCGCAGTGACTGAGTGAAGCCAGCCACAGTCGAGCGTGTTCCTGCTATACTACCATATGTCAGAGGTGTCACAGAAAAGATTGGCTACATAATTAAACATTCTACAAGCCGCCGAAGAAGTCTAGTCAGTTCTTACCTCTCTACAGGATGCAGGAGTGTACATGCTTGATTGTGAATGTGGTCTATCATACATAGGGTAAAAAAATAGATCTATTAAAACCCGCGTAATAGAACATATAGCTGATGTGAAGCATCAACGTTCCGGGAAGTCTGCAGTTTGTGATCATATCCTAGGCGGCCCCAACTATTACATCAGATTTGATAGACCACAAATCCTCGCGAAAGAACATCAATTTCTACCAAAGATGATACGTGAGGCTATTGAAAATAAAAAACATCCTTAATTCAATAGAGAAGGAGGCTGGGTACTTCCACCTACTTGGGACCCTATAATTAATAAAATTAAAACTAACCCCAAGCATACCACTACAAGACTTCAAGACATAGTTAGTTCATTCTGCGTAGGTCGGACTATTAACAATAATTAAAAAGCTGAAGGTATTTGGGGTTAACATTGACGTCGCTACGTCAGTCACCTCAGTCCCCCGCGACGATGGGCGCTGGAAAGTACCTGAAACGTGAATTACGGGAATTAAAAATCAAATAAAATTAAACGTAATAAATCCGTAGAAGTAGTTTTAGTAAACCTATTGTTTTAATACGGAAGATGCTACTCTCTGTCTCCTGCTTCTGCAGTTCCTTCTATCATAACATTTAAATAGGGGACGGGAGAACTGAAACGATGAATTAAGGATATGGGGTCGTAGATATTCTTGCGCCGTAGTTACGCAGCACACTTGTGCTTACTAAATCAAGATAAATATCGATTACGAATCAAAATTAAATCATCACACAGACGTCATAATCATCATTATCAGACTATCAAAGTCCATTTAACATATGTAAAGGGAGCCAAAAATTGTCTAATAACCCCCTTATTACCCCTTATTGGGATATTCACAATACTTCACACTTGGCAGGCTGGTAGACAACTAGTTACTATGAGGAAAACATTGCTGCTCATTTCCTAATTAGTTTCGCTCTATTGCCTATTACTACATCCACGGGATGATATAAAGTAGTGGATATTATCACACCGGACATTCTAAACGGTGGGAATATAAATTGTATTTAACGAATAAACTTAAAATCGCAGTTTTAAATTGATCATCATAATCAATGATTAAAGATTAGCGCGTGCTGAGCTTCGATTCAATAAAATATTGATAATGGATGAAGCTACAGCAAGTGACGATACACAGTTTGTATCATAGAATACCATAATACATACATAATAGGACGGGGGAGTGGGCGGAGTCCGAGTAGCCACTAACATGTCACTAATAATAATCGTTTTCATTTTTGTGTCAAGCGTTGCTACATGAAAATTATTTAAAATGGCAAATTGTGCAATAACTACGTGTCGAAAGAACAGCAGGAAATGGAATTTAAATAAAGGAGACATATTCTACAAACAGTAAACCGAAACTATTTATATTTTGTAAATATCAGAAACAAAAATAAAGAAGTATTGATGTGTCAAAAACGTTAATCAAAAGTCTAAAATGTGTAGATTCGCTCAGTCTGTTAATACTCACTGTATCGGGTTTGTAGTAGTGATAATACGACGTAATTGCCTGTATGTGTACTCCCGGCGACACCGATCTTTGTACAAAATAAGGTTGACAGCCATTCTATTGTGTGTTATAGTATTCTATGGTTGGTAGTGTACTAGCCACTTTGAGATTTTTTCTACAAGAATTTTTGTGAAAGTTCTGTTTTGTTTAAGTCCATTCCATTACAGACTATAAAAATTCTATACTGGACATAGGCTTTTTCTATAGATTGCCTGATAAGAGGGATTTTGCCACAGTTGCCACGATTCGCAACCGCAGTTTTTTATTTCTTTAAGTTGTTATCAGGAAGATGCTGCTGCCCATCTCCCGTTAGAGACTCCCTTTATCTCATCTCACGGTCGCTATCCATCACAGGGTTTTATGTAAGGATACCATTATTTAAATTATTTGCTAATTATTTTCATTTGATTTATTGAATGAGAAAAATAGGAGACAAACATAATATCTATAAGAAATAAAACATTGGCCTGAAGGCGTTCCACGTAATCCTAAGTAATGTAAATTCCACGTTATCTCCTCCAAGTGACAGTAAGTGGAAGGTTGTTTTTCGTAGGCTTTACGAGATTTATGCGGTCGGATTTACATTTCTCTGTGGCATTATTTACATTTTACTGAAGGGCCTTGGAGAAAATTAATCCAATTTTTAGCGGGAAATGACAATCCGCATAAATATCCGGAAGTTCAACAAGGCACAGTTAAGATTTATGTGAGTTTGAGCGATATTAATGTTTTTAATACTGTCATGTATCAGCGAATTAAGGCCGTGTAGGATTAGTAAACCCTTTGTTCCGAAACTTTGAATATTAATTGAGGAAATTCGACCTCTCGAAAAAAGCGGGGGTGGGGGGGGGTATCATGGGCGGCTGCACGTGATGTTATTTTTTCTAGAATGGGTATGACAAACGAACACACGGTCCACCTAATGGTAAGTGGATGCTGTGGCTTATAGACATATACATTATCCTCAGTCGAGAATCAACACGCAAATGCGTTACCCACGAGAACTAAGATGTATTGCATCGTTTCCTGTAAAAAGGGGCTTCGGTTTTTTACGCTCAACATACGAAGCACTGCATAATTAAGCTGCTATTTTACTCTGGTATTCTGTGAGAGCGTAAGTCCTCCTCGGTTGAGACGAGCAACTTGTGCTACCATTATACCAGCAATTCGCGCTGTAATATAGCTGCAGCGTGACTCTTCGAAGTATAAATCGGCACCTATTCTCAATTAAAATTCAAAATGCATTGCCATCGCTGATGGCCAAGATGAAATGCCTTACCGGTAAAAACGTCAATACAAAAGCACAGTATTAACACAGTATTATCACAGAGTAAGGACCAGAGGGGAAGCTTCCTAACAACGTCGAAAATGTTTACCTATTTTGATAGTTTTGTCACCTGATGAATGTGAAAAATTTAAATAAAAAAACACTATTACATAATATAAAACAAAATGTGATTTCATTGTTACTTGAATTAATTTAACAATATGTCTATTTAGTGTACCTTAAATTAAAATTGCAAAAATTGTATATTTTGCTAATTTTCATAGTATTATGTCTTATGGAATCTTACTGTAGGGTAAATCATCGAATATTGAGAAAATATGTGCAATTTATAATTAAAAACCGCGCAAATCCCTTCGCTTCATATTACTGAAAATTTCGGGAATCAAGGAAGTGACATAACATTACTATTTAAAAATGTAAAATTTAATTTATTTAAAAATAAAATTATTTTTATTTTATAGTTATTTTATTTAATTTTATATTTATTGCTTTTCGAAGTATTCTCCGCGAAATTGGACACATTTTTCCATAAGATGGAACCACTGAAGCAACCATTCCGTTCGGAAGTTGGGGTCTCCAAAATGGCTGTTTTGTAGGCGTCCACAACTTCTTCAAGTGATGAAAATTTCTGTCCACGTTTATTCTTTATTTTATAGAAAGTATAGAAATCATTATGGCTTAGATCGGCGCTGTACGGCGGATGGTCTAATAATTCTATGTTTTCTTGCTCTAAAAACTCTCTTGTTCTGTGTGCGATGTGAGAACTCGCATTGTCGTGATGGAGGATGATGCGGCGGTTGCAGTTCTCTTTACGGAGTTCAGAAACGACCTGTGGCAAACAAATGCTAGCATACCATTCTGCATTAATCGTTCTTTGTCCCTCAAGAGGAATAGTCGTAACATGGCCGGTTTTGGAGACAAACGTGGCCACCATTTTTTTGCAACGCTCCGTGAACGAACAATTTTTGTTGGCTTTAACTCATTTTCGCACACCCAAACTCGTGACTGGTTTTTTGTTTCGAGTTCGTACGCGTATATCCAGAATTCCTCACCTGATACGATGTTGTATACAGCATTTGAGGATCCTGCGTCGAATCTTTCGAGAGTTCTGATGCACCAAGTAACGCGAGCCGCTTTTTGCTCTTCACAGAGCGAATGCGGTATCCATCGGGAAAACAACTTTTTTACACCTAATTTTTCATGCAAGATTATTTGTATTTGACTCATGTCTAAAGTTGCTTGAATTTCACGGTATGTCACATTCCTCAATCAGCTTACGCACAGCAACAACGTTTTCTTGGGTGACTGCAGTTTTTGGACGACCTTGACGGGGATCATCACTGAGCTTAATACGTCCACGTTGAAATTCAGCAAACCAGCGATAAATTGTGGTTTTAGGTGGGGCTTCATCACCAAATGCAGAAATCATCCGGTCTGCAACAAACAGTTTTTGTGTTAAACCTTTTCGGACGTCATAATAAATCATCGCTCTTGAATTTTCTCGAGTCAATTCCATTTTGTCAACGACTAAACAAGTTTGACAAAACCTTGGGACTAGACCGAGAATCTTTTTTTAAATAAAAAAACTGGTATTAGATTTTTAAAACCAAGGAGTTTTCAATAAAAAGATTTTAATATAACAGAAACAGTGTAAATATTCCATTCATCGGGAATATCTTAAACAGCCTAGGTATATCGTTCTATTAACATCATTTTTGTAAGATGTATTCATCAGTACAAAGAATCAGGTGGGGGTAGTAATGGCTGTGATCGTGGTGGTGAGCAGTGGCGCTGGTTGCGGTGTTGATGGTGGTAGTAGTGGTGGAAATGACTGTGGTGGTGATGCTGGTCGTGGTGATGGTATTAGTGACAGTGGTGTTGTGGTGGTGGTCCACTACCCACCACCATCAACGATACTACAATCACCATCACCAATACTAGCACTGCTACCACTAACACCACCTTCACCACTGTCCGGCAATTGTTGTATTATTCTCGCTTGATTTTTATACATAGTATATATAAAAATTAGGCATTAATTTATAAAGAATACTAATTAATTACTTATATAGTTCAATAATGTCTTATTTTATAATAAACAATCTATAAACTTAAGTCTAATTGGAATATATATATATTCCAATTAACTAACGCACTTTGAGAAAGTAGTTTGTTCAGAATCGTTTACTGAATTGTTTCCTATCATTTTTAATATAGGTAATTTTTTATCCCAAAAATAATTTAAACTACGTAAATTACACTAAATCTGTACATTTAAAAAAAAAATTTAAAGGACCGTAACTTAAGGCAATAAGACTTTTAAGAGTGCATTTTTATTTGTATTACTACTAATTCTGTCACTCAATAAAAATAAAGAAAAATGAACTTTATTTCAAGCACGTTTAAAGTCTTCGTTCGTTCGTGGATTTGTATTGTGACCATAACATTCTTCCGGAATTAGTATAACTAATTTGATAAATAATCAGTGCATAAAAATGTTTAGCTAAAAATTCAATGTATGTATTATGATTATAACATAATATACTAATTGGGGTGTCTGAGAGTGTGCGTTAATTACGTTACATATTGTATATAAAATTACGATATATGTATTGTTCTTCCAATTATTTAAATGCGCACGACTAACACAGCCCTTTCTTGGATACTCTGACTGAGCCGGTTCAAACCGGTTTGTACCCCGACGGAGCATCGGCGAACCTGTCGGTGAGAGTTCACGCACACATCTCTGCGCTATGTACGGGCATAGTCGCAGCGAGCCGTTTGTATGTAGCTTCCCCTCTGGTCTGTATCTTTACTCTTGTGGTATTATCACAGTATTATGCTGCTATACGATCATTCTCTGCTAGTGTGGTCTTGGCAGCCGCTTGTAATCTAATCCCCAGTCGTGCCAGTAATCTAGAATTTTTTGGAATTAAATTAGTAGTCTTATTATTACTATTTCTGTGACAGAGCCAATATATAATTACAGATTACATGTCATCTGATTCCTTAGAGATCACCTCTAACATCTGTAGCTTTTGTTTGTAGTTGGCTATAGTTCACAGTTAGTTGTCATATCGTAAACAGTACGCACGTACATTCGTTCAATATTGTCTCGCGCTGTTGCAGGTTGCAACTGTCTACGATACTCAAACGTTTCTTTTTAATAAAATGTTTACTTGCCACCTTTGTAATATGGAAGCTAGAGATGGCGTTCAGTTTACTCTGTGTTTGAAGCAATACGACATTCCGTGTGCTGGAGTAACAGAGATTGGTTTTCGAAAACTTGGCGATAGGAAAGCAACGTGGAAATATAATACTTGTAAAAATACTAGCTCCGGAAGTCCAGCTCCTGGTAGTTCCAATTTTTGCACTCCAAGTGATCTCGACGGTATTCGTGGTGAGTTACGTGGACTCTCTGAACAAATGTCATCATTTCCTAAGTTACTAGATTCGGTAAAAAATATTCAGGCTGATTTGGCCGATCTTAAAACGATTAAATGTGAGTTGTCGGTTGTGAAAGATTCGCTGGACTACGTTCACGCTTCGGTTGACACGCTTATAGCTAGGTTAGCTGAGGTAGATCGTGAAATTCAAACACTTCAGAAGACCAAGGAAGGTGTAACCCACCTAGAACAGCGGTTGCAAAAATTGGAAGCAGTCTTCAATGCGACACCCAATATGAACAATATTGTAACTGTAGTTACACGTTGGTACTTATTTATGTCATATGAATTCAGCAAGAACAGACTTTTATTTCGGTCTTTGAACCGTATCTGTATGACAATAAGAAGTACTTTTGTGAAATGGAATAACTTCATTGTAATTGAAAATGTACTGTGTTTCCGTTGAAGTATAATTAAAGATGAAGTTGCAATACACAAAAGTTTGAGTAACAATTGTTTCTTTGTGTTAAATTCATTGCAAATGGACATACAATATTATTCATTTAAATTATTAGACTGTTTTACTTTGACCACGTTGTAATTTTAAATTACAATGTTTTTCTTCTTAAATATTTGATAACGTTATAATTGTAAATAAAATTGCGGTGTTGACATCGAGACTAAGTTTCGAGTTCGTCATTTGAATATAATAGTATCATTATATGCCATGTTATTGTTAGCGAGCAATATTTTTATTCATAAACATAACCGCCAATACTGTCAGGTGTCGGCTCAGTGGACGTTTTGTTCCAGTGATAGTAACTGTTTGTGGATTAAATTTATTGTGATAATGAAGTCTCGTGGGAAGCTTATGGTGAGTCTCCTTCGCAAAAAAAGATGTCTCAGTTGTGGAATCAATGGGTAAGTAATAAACATAGATATTACACGCTATCTTATTTATAACCTAAAATTTTCAATTGTTTTGATTTGATTTGTGTTTACTTTTGTTACTTCGCTAGTTAGACTTGAGTTGAACACCTAAACCTAATGAATAGTGAACATACAATAAAATTAGTTTATGATTATCTGATTCACAGAAAGTACGGATACTCCAATTGACGACACTTCAAATCAAATGAATATCTATAAGAAACGCAACAGATGTCAATTTGAATTACTCAATGGTTGGTATTCTTGTTGTTAAAAAGTTATTCTTACCTTTATTTGTTATGTCCCTATCCAGTAATAACTCATATCTAACTACTTAATCTTTTATTTTTTATAGGTGCCGAATTAATAAACTTTAAAAGAAAATTAGACGGCGGCGTAATCGTCCCATTCATTACGCCTGTTCAGAAGACGATAATGATGGTGATTTTTCAGCTGATGATTTATCAGACGAATATCTACCCCCTCAGCCTCAAAGCTCAAGAGTACAGTATACTGGTACGTGTAACTTTAAACTGCCTACAAATAATATTTATTACTTAGGCACATGGAATATTACTTACCTAAACTTTTTAATTCATTGACACATATTTTATAGAAAATTTTTGTATTACTTAAATTAATTTGAATGGTTTGATCAATATATATATATATATAAAAAAAAAAAAAATTTTTCGCAGATAGTGATTGCACTGAAATACTTAGTAATTGTCAAGAGGCAGAGGAACATAACGTGGAAATTAATTCACTAAATACTCCTAGAGATTTGGGTGTAGAGCTAGCTTCAAGTTCAAGACCTGTACACCAAAATTACAACTCTGTTTTAGGTACTTTCATCACCTTTGTACCTAGCTATAGCATGCACTTTTTACCACTTGTTGAATCTACATTCTACTTCATTTATAATAATGATAACATTGAGATTCGTGCCAACCCTTACCTAATGTTTAAGCTAAGAAAAGAACTTCAAGCTTATTTAATATAAAAAAACTGCCTGTCACAATTGGCACCAGTATTAACTTCTTATGTACAGCTCTTTTGTCTACTTAGCTTAAAAACATTTATTTTTTCAGACTCTGATTGTGCTGCGGTTCAATTAATTGAAAATATTAATATTGTTGGGTCGAAATTATCAATAAGATCAATCAATAAAAGCCCAGTCATGACCCGCTCTACCTGACTTGCTCACCAATGAGATCCTGTCGTGCAGCCCAGAAAAGCGGGAACAAGAGATACTATTAAATCCATATTCGATCGGCTCCTCGCATCAACATGTGTATCTGCCTATGCCTAGTAGTTCCAGTATCTTAGAAACTCCAGTTATGACTGAAACTTTGCACCAGGAGCCCGCTTTATGTGGTATAATCAACCAATGACGATCCGTCGTGCAGCCCGGAAAGGCGTGAACCAGAGATGCCACTAGAACCATGTTTGATCGCCTCCTCGCATCAAAATGTGTGTTTACCTAGTAGTTCTAGTCTTTTAAAAGCTCCAAAAACTTTTACCAGGATCAAGATTTAGTTGGTATACTTACCAATGACGATCCGTCGTGCAGCGCGGATAGGCCAAGAACCGGAGATACCAGCAGAGCCATGTTTTATCGGCTCCTCGCATCAAAATGCGTATCCGCATAGTAGTTCTAGTCTCTTAGAAGCTCCAGTTATCATTGGAACTTTGCACCAGGAGCCGGCTTTACCTGGTATACTCACCAATGACAATCCGTCGTGCAGTGCGGATAGGCACGAACCGGAGATACCATTAGATCCACGTTTGATTGACTCCTCGCCTCAAAATGTGTTTCTACCTGGTACAGCTAGCAGTCATGAAAATGATAATAATGTGGGGGGGGGCAGGCAGGGGCAGGCATGACAAAGAAGAGAGTATATCCAAAAAAAAACTTCGGGTAGGAAAAGGCAAAGAAATCCACAAAACTGGAAAATGAATGAATTAAAAACACTTCGGAATTCAGGTTTAGAATATACTAACAAAAAAGGTAAATTAGTTAAAGAGAGAGCGTTGGGACCCGGATGTAAAATAGATAAAGATTGCAAAAGGAAATGTCACACAAATATATCTAATGATCACCGAAAACAATTATTCACACAATTTTGGGCAATGGGTAATCATGACAAACAGGTTGAGTATTTAGCTAGATTTATAACCAGAGTCCAGCGTAAAACAGTACAACTAAACAACATTAATTCCAGACGCCATTACACTTATGAGTATTGCTTACCTGTTCTTGGAGAAAAAATCAGAGTGTGTAAAAAAAATGTTTTTAGACTCATTCAATATTACAGATATGTGGATAACGACGATGTTCAAAAAAATGGATGAAAATAATGAAGAAGTCATTACAAACGATAGGCGTGGTAAGCATAGCAATAGGGGGAACACAATAAATGAAAATATTAAGATTTCTGCTCGCCAGCAAAATAAATCAATTCCTGTCAAAGAATCACACTACGTAAGGCAAAGAACATCCAAACTTTATTTTGAAGAATCACTTACTTTTCCTAAGCTATACTCTCTTTACATTGAATGGATGACTAAAAATAATTCAAGTGATACGAAAGCTACCCAAGAACAGCAGATCTTTTATAAAGAATTTAATATAGAATTCTTCAAGCCAAAGAAAGATCAATGTTTGAAATGTGAGGTTCATGAAAAAGCTTCAGAGTTAGAAAAAGAAATCACAGCACGTGATTACGCATTACATATGGCAAATAAATTTATCATACGTCATATAAAAGACAACGATAAGGTAGAAGCCAAACAATCTAAAAAAAATTGTTAACTGCATGTTTTGATTTACAAAAAATTTTAACTACTCCACAGTCTGATGTGTCAACCTTCTATTACAAGAGAAAATTTCATGTTTTCAATTTTACAATTTTCGACATAGGATCTGCTGAAGGGCACTGTTATGTGTGGGATGAATGCATTGGAAGAAAAGGCCCTAACGAAATTGCTAGCTTCTTGTTCGATTTTATCAAAAAGAAGGCTGCCGAAGGTATTAGAGAATTTCGTTTCTATTCAGACTGCTGTGGTGGCCAAAATAGAAACCGAATTGTATTTCTAATGTATGTTTACGCCTCAAAAATATTTGGTGTAGTTATTACACACAACTTCTTTGAAGTTGGGCATTCCCAATCAGAAGGGGACTCAATGCATACTCTTATAGAGCGACGTAAGAAAAACCAAGTTGTTTATGTACCACAACAATGGTACACACTAATACGTTGTGCTAAGATTACAGGCAAACCCTATGTCGTGAACGAGGTCACTCAAAATAAAATATTTGATTTTAAGTCATTGTTAAATTTAGTTCCCAATTGGGAATTGGACAATGACAAAAAAAATTATGTGGTCAAAAGTTAACCATATTAAAATTAATTTCGAATCGCCAAACATTATAATGTTTTAAAATGATTTTTACAGCGATCAACTAAATTGGATAGATTTGGACTACCGCAAAGTCAAGACTAGACGTCAAAATATAAATAAATCTTTGGCTGCGTTGTGGGATCATAATTTAGTTAGAGTCTATGAAAACTTACACCCAATCAATCAAAACAAGTACAAAGACTTGTGCAGCTTATGCTCCAGCGGTGCAATTCCGGAGCAATATAGACATTTTTATACAACTTGCCACACTCAAACACCGTTTCAAATAATTCCGACATTGAAGACCAAATATGAATAATAAAAATAAAATGAATAAAATATTATAAATTGATTTTTATTATCTCTCACATACTACTTACCATGTCTTTCTATCCCAATGTAACATTGATCAAAGATTTCCTATTTGTCAATTTGTAAAATAAGTTACACTAATAATCACCGAAAAAACCCTTCAAATGTTTTCGTGACCCAATTGTAGCGGTAGTTACAATGCTTTTCATATTAAAAATGCTTAAAAATTGTACATTGTAACATTGCAAAAATCATACTTGCAGTAGATTTATCGAAACGGCATCTAAACCAATTGAAAAAGCAATTAAAATCAGTATCACGAAACCTAAAATTGTACAGAACTTCCTATTCTTCCAGCTGCAAATAAATTATAAACTTTACAAAAAAATTAAAATGGCTATGCTGTAAACTATGTCACATTGAAATACAATGTTATTCATATTGGGTGTCGAATGATGGGGAGCAGCGGTCACGATTGAACAATATTGAAATCAAAGGAGTTCCTATAACTAACACGGAAAATCTATTTACCATTGTATCTAAAATAGCAACCAAAATTGACTTCAATATTAGCGATAACAACATTAATTACATTGCTAGAGTTCCTTCCCGCAACGATAAAAACAATAAAAGCATAATCGTATCTTTGCACAATCGATACCTCAGAGACAATTTTGTTGCAGCAGCGAGAAAAAGTAAATCCCTTACGCCGTTGGATATAGATCTTAACGGTACTAACAGAATTTTTATCAACGACCAATTAACGCTTGAAAACAAATTCTTATTAAACAAAACAAGGGCTTTGGCCAAGGAGCGGGATTTTTCGTACGTTTGGGTGAAGAACTGCAAAATCCTTGTACGGAAAAACACAACATCACCTGTTCATATAGTAAAAACGGAGTTGGATTTAAGAAAAATTGCTTAGGATTTCTCAAGTTATTGTTCAGTTTACTTACTGTGCATACGCAAAGTTTGAGAAGCGTTGGAATCGTCTATTCATTAATTGTTTACTCGCACCTCGCTATTGTCCGCTTATCAAATGGGCAAGTTCTTGCTATTTGTGTTTTTTATTATTATCTCTATTTTGCCCATTATGCTGTTGTGCTTAAAGTAACGTTTTGCATATCGAATCTCACGGGCTCAGATTTTATAATACTCTTTTTTAATTTTTCTTTTTCTTGTCATAGATGTTTTGTTACATTTGTGCTATGTTATTTATTTTATATATTACAAGTACTTATTTACTATTATTTGTACGAATGTTTGGAATTATTTATGTATACTTGGCATATTATACACAAAATTAATAACACATATATTAACCTACTGTATCATTTGATCTGTCGCTCAGAATACACCGGATACATTTACTGTAAGTTATACACATGTCATATTTTCGCGTTATTTTTGGAATGTAAGAGAATAATTGCTATTACTCCACAAAAATACCTTCTTCACTGCTTGCGCGCCATTGCTTATACTTTTGTGTCTCACTTGTACGCGTATATCATGAAATATTTATGCATTTTACTAATTAATAGGAAATTATTTTCTTATATGCCCCAACGTAAATTATTTGTAGTTGCTACTACTACTACTACTATTACTTATCAAGTTAGTTTAGTGTTTATCCTGTTGCGAAAACATTTACCTCAAGAAATATAATATATACTACCAAAACGTCCGGGGCTTACGGACTTAAGTAGCAACTTTATATAGGAATATCGTTATGAATAATTACGACTTAACACGTTCGCTGCGGCAACTACTTTAGACATTATTCCCCCAGTGCGTTACCAGGTCTATAGGCCTTAAACCTAAACTTTTCACCGGTGCGTCAATGGGTCAATAAACCTGGTAAGATATTGGTCACTTCAAACTCTAATAACTCTGCGAAAACTTTTGATATTGAATATTTTTTTTAACTAGGTTATTGAGAAAATCTAAGCCTATCTTATACCAGCGTCGCAAATTGCTCCCATGGCTAATTTAGAAAATATACAGAAAAACAAACATAAGGCTTATCGACCCATTACCGCACCTAGGTAATGGTATAATTGGGATTATTTTAGTGATGGGAAATAACATAAGTACAGAAATATCGAGATCAACTTTATTTTATTACTAACTGTTATCTGTTATAGATGATTTTCGTTAATCGATCTCTTTTCATAACTGAACTAATGTATTTATTATTGTAGATGTTTCTTTTCGACCAGTAATCATTTAAACGTGGTATTCTTACAAGACCCATCGCCAGTAGCACTTCTAAAAATTTTTTCATCTCCTCTGGAGTTGTAGGAGTTCAGGCTCGCAAGCGTGATTTAGGCTTAAGATTACTTAGATTACTAATAAGATCTTCTGCGTAATTGTTTGTGTTTATTACCATTTGCTCAATAATTTCATCCGTTACAAATAGACTGTAAAAATCTGCTGGCGTTATAGTATTATCCGGAATGTTTGGTCTACAATTATCTGTGAATTCATCGAAATCAGGTTTTGTATCGTTAATGTCTTCCCACTCGTCAAAATTATTGTTTTCTGTACATTGAGTATTTTCAAGTATTTGAACTAATTCGGTTTCAGAACTGTTTTCATAGTAAGTTATTACGCTATCATCACTATCACTATCGTCGGAGTAAGAAGAATCAGTTTCTAGGTCAGACGAGTTGGGAGCATAACTATCATCAGATGAATCGGGTTCAAAATCTTTAGCAGAATTTGCAGGAATATTCAAATATGTTAATGAACTTTGTTCATTTTGCGTTTGAGTGTCATATATTGCACAGATTTTCTCGGAAGGGTTGGGAGTATAATTGTTATTAGATGCATCTGTATTTAAATCTTTACCATAAATTGTAGAAATATTCAAATTTGTCAATGAACTTTGATTATTCTGCGTTTGGGTGTTATATATTGTACAGATTTCCTCGTTGGATAGTGGGCATAATAAGGATTTTGCACATGAAATGTCACTAATAGAACTAGTCCTGCTTGTAAGATTTGATACGTTCGGAGTTACTGGGGTTTCTTTTCGTAAATTATAATATTTGCGGATAGGAGTTGCAAATCCGTATTCAGCGTTTTCCAGTACATGAAGAGTATTGCCAGTACTAGGACTAACATAACCATCGTTTTCTGATTTTTGTATTTTCTTTCTTTTAGGCGTAAAGTCTAAATAAGTCTTTCTAACTTGAGGACTTACCCGCATTGAGCTATCGTGTAAAGTTGAACTGAAGCTAGGTTCTTGAAAAGCAAAAGATGAACTGCAGCGAGGTTCTTGAAAAGTTGTAGTTTCACTGCTTGTAGAAGCTGGCTTAACAATAACATCCTGAAGGATTTGAATTTGTTTTTTTTTTTTCTTGTAAACTGGCACTGTTATTTTGGTCCACCACTTCTTGAGCATTTTGAAAAGACAGCTCGAGCATTTTTCGACAACGTTTATTGACTCGATGAATTTTTTATGAATCGTACGCACATGCATTTGTAAAAGCTGTCAACACAAAACTAATTAATTTTGACTCTTCAATCAGTGTGGTATTAGGCAGATAGGCATTGTACTTCCCATAAGGCCTATGGGCCTTGTATCCGCACTGAATATCAATTTTTACTCTCCAGTGCGGTATAAGGTCGATAGGCCTGATACAAATATTATTATTTAAATGAATAGCCATTGAAAAGACGGTCTTAAATATATACTTGTCTTTATCACTTATAGAGAAATCTTTAAGTTACTGCGTTCGCACCAGAGGGAGAACGCTGTATTTTCGCTCCGCACCGACCGCAAGTTCATGTATCAGGCCTATAAGCCTTGTGCCGCAGCGAACGTGTTAATATGCTTAACGGAAACGTGGCTTAATGAGGACTTCAATGACACTGAATTATTTGATAACCGATACCTAGTTTGGAGGCGTGATAGGAATTATTCTGATACAGGTCAAAGTATGGGGGGTGGCGTCCTTATTGCTGTTCGACGAGAGCTTATAGTTTTTGAACGCAGTGAATGGCGTTCATCAGCGGAGGATATATGGATTACTCTAGCCCTAAAGCGTGCATCGAGTAACATGTGTTATAAATTAAATATTTGTGTTGTTTATATGTGCTACCAAAACTTAGGTAATTCTTTATTACAGCAATTAAAATGTTTCTACACTAAATTAAATGAGACTGTCTTAAATAACTTGACAGACGGTTTTTTAATTCTAGGCGATTTTAATTTGCCGAATATAATATAGCAGCCAGCTGACGATGGGCAATCTCAATGTCCCTCCAATATTCAAGGTCCCATTCAGTCGGACTTTTTTGATACTCTCCATTTATGTTCCTTGTCTCAGTATAATAGTCAACTAAACTGTAACAACATAATTCTGGATTTATTTTCTGCAATAAATTTATAGATGTACATGAAGAAAAAATGAAGTACCATTCTAAGTATAAGAAATATAGAAACACTTCCGATCTTGATTCTTTTATTTTATTAAGGTAACGTGGTAAGGTTCTTGAAAAAAGTATGTACGAAACTTACATTCGCAATATAGAAAATAACATAAGCAAATGACCAAAAGCCTTCTGGAACTTTGTCAAGAGTAAAAAATCTCCTAATTCATATCCTTCTAGTATGAAATTCGATCAATATTCTTCAAGCAAAGGTGAAGTAATTTGTGATTTCTTTAATCAGTTTTTAAGTCCAACTTTCTTCACGATTCTGACACAACCAACTTTAATATTATTGACACGAAAATTGATCAATCTCCTGTCGATATCAATTCCATCGAAGTGAAAGAAGCCGAGGTATCCAGACTTTTAAAGACTATCGACCCGCACAAATCAGCTGGACCAGACGGTATCCCAGCGATCTTCATTATACGTTGTGCGGCCTCCTTTACTTTGCCTCTGAGCATCCTGTACCGCCGTTCTTTAAAGGAAGGCTTGTTTCCAAATATTTGGAAAAATGTTTTTATTACTCCAGTACATAAAAAAGGACCTAAGGATGAGGTACAAAATTATCGTCCCATTTCTAAGCTCTGTCTATTTGCTAAAGTGCTTGAAAAAATAATTTACAATCAGGTGTACTCTTCTCTTCGTCACACATTTAGTGAAAATCAACATGGTTTCTTAAAAAACAGATCAACTGTGTCAAACCTTATTATTTGTTCCGACTATCTAACTAGCTGTATGTCCAAACCAGCACAAGTTGACATAGTATATACAGACTACTGCAAAGCATTCGACAGAATTGATCATTTAATTCTTTTACGTAAACTCCTTACAATGGGTATCAGAGTTGATTAGTTTAGATGGTTTACGTCATATATCAGAAATCGAAGTCAATCTGTCGTCCTGGGTGGATATCGTTCCTCTACAATCCATATATCGTCTGGCGTACCGCAAGGATCCATATTAGGTCCTTTGCTCTTCTTAATTTTTATCAATGATATCGATACGTGTTTTAAAAGTTCCAAGATTATTCTTTACGCTGACGATATGAAAATCTTATGTCCTATTACAGATTTGGAGAGTTGTTCAAGCCTTCAAAAGGATCTCTATAATTTAGAAGCGTATTGTTTTAACAATAAACTTGATCTAAATGTTTCTAAATGTTTTATCTGCTCATTTACTCGTAAACCTAATCCTATAATATATAATTATAAATTACACCATACTGCTCTAAATAGAACCAGCACTATCAGAGATCTAGGTGTTACTTTTGATTCAAAATTGCTGTTTGACAATCACGTTGATGATATTGTTACAAAAGCTAACAAAGCGCTAGGTTTTATGTTAAGATTATCGATAGATTTTAAAAGTATAAAAACTTTCAAAATTCTTTATTGCGCTTTTGTACGCAGCTACTTGGAATATGCCTCTGAAATTTGGAATCTTAAATATAATGTATATGTTGATAGGATAGAGCGCATACAAAAAAGATTTTTACGTTTTCTTCAATTTAAATCAAAAAAGTTTATACCCAACTATACTCTTCGATGTAAAAAATTTCATATCTTACCTTTATGTGAGCGAAAAAATATTGCAGTTCTCTCTTTCCTCTCTAAAATTGTTAATGTTGTTGATTGCCCTGAACTACTGGGTAAAATAGCTTTACGTACCTCATCATCTAACTTGCGGAAACCTACAGTTTTATCGGTACCATACGTGAGAAGTAACTACAGACAAAACTCTTTTATTATTCGATCACGCAAATCTTTTAATGCTACAGCACATATTCACAACGTGGATATTGACTTATTTCATTCCAGCGTTCCCCAACTTAGGCGATTACTTTCTAAAAATTTCTTTTCTTCTCGATAGTATACTGTTACTTGCCATATACTTGTACATATCTGTTTTGACACAATCTTGTTTATTATAAAGTAGTATATAAGTGAAAACTTGTAATTGGCCTTAATTTTTGTTATAATTATATTATTTTTGTAAATTAGCTGTAAGTTTTCCAAATAAATAATAAATAAAAATAAATAAATAAATAAATAGTTAATAATTTCATTTGTCATTAAAAAAATCAAACATTTATTTATATTCAATTCTTTACGGCTTCTACACTGACATCATACGCTGCCTCCGCCGTAGCTTTTTACTATAACAAGCACGACGAAATCGTAAATTCCCGTTACATTGCTAAGCCGTAACGATATACGATAACGATCCCGATTTTTACGAACAAATCAAGCAAAGGTATCTATAAAATATGACAAAACGATTACTTTGACGCTCTCACCGATATTTAATAAAAATATCGCACTTTCGTGACAAACAAGATCATATCACTATCTGCGACAACGTCACTGCCTTCCATTGAGTTCTATTACTGATTCGCTCCCAGTGGTTAAAAAACACATTTATGATTTTAAGCAGTATAGTAGATATAATTTATTATTTGGTATAGATAGGGTCGAATCATATTATACAAAGCAAACAAACTTGAAAATATTATATAATAAATAAAATTATTATTAAATATTATATCCGACTGCCTCAGAAGGAGAATTTATTCCTTTGTTAAGCTTTGTAGAACAAACGGCCTTAGCTGTGGAAGTGACATAGATTATATTATTATTCTCTTTCAAATAAAATAAAAATTTACGCAGTCGGGTTCTTTTAATTACTGTTTTAACCATTGAGCTTGTTTACGTTTAATGCTAATCAATTGTACCGAAAAACACATATTCCAACAGAAGTTAATTTAATAAGAACCTATCAGTGACCAAAAATTAAGAAACATTTGATCTCATAATATACACGGTTATTTTTCAAAGAGTAGCTAAATTTTAAACTTATGTTCAGATTTATATAATTAATGATATATCGTTATTTTTGAAAATACAAGTAAATAAGGCTTCTATTTTAATTTGAAATTATTCTAAATTGAATTTATGGGCAACAAGGTTTTTGCGTGTAAAATTGCAGTAAAATCAGTTAAAATAATTCATTACCACGCATTTCGTATTTAAAAGATAAAAAGGATAAAATATTTGATATATTTTTTATAATTTTTTCTTCATATTACTTATTCTGACCCTCTCTGTATAGTTATTTTTTTTCTTATAAAATTTGTGAAATTACGTAAGATACTTATGCGATATAAAAGTGATAGTTTGATGATTTCAAATTTTACCAAATTATTTTGTGTGATTTTATTTTTTATAGAAGAGAGGGAAAACAAGCACGTGGCACACCTGATTGTATGTGACGCAAAAACAGGAGAATTCCAAGTGAATTGCCGGCCTTTTTCGAAAGGAGTAACCTCTGTTCTTGAAGGCTAAGCTGAAACTATATTACGAATACAGTATGAATGGGCCCGTTCGATTGGGGAAAGACTTCGTTGTCATAGAAAACTAGCTTATAGTAGCAACTTATTACTCCTGGGTTACGTATCGTAAGCCGTGGTAGCTCAGATGGTTAACGCTGTAAATATAACAGAACGCGAGTAACCCGGGTTCAATCCCCGCCGGCACCAATGAAATCGTTAACTGCAATTTAAGTGCTGATTTACCACGTGCTCGGCGGTGAAGGGAAATATCGTGAGGAAACCTGCATGTCTGAGGAATAAGAAAAAAAATTTTTCGAAGGCATGTGAGGTTTACCAACACACAATGGGGTAGCGCAGCGGACACCTCCTTGCCCTGAAACCCTCTCAGAAATGGGAGAGGCCTGTGCCCAGCAGTGAGACGTATACAGGCTGTAACTTTACTTTACTTCGTATGATAAGTGTAAAGAGACTTTCTTTACTTCTAACTAGTCATTCTACTTTAGCCCTTAAGGGTGACAACGCATCCATATTTTGATTTTTGTTTGAGGATAGATGTAGTTGTCTATAGACCATTATTCCATAAAACAAATGCCGATTGCATTTTTTTGAATACAATGCATAAAATCGTCACGTCACGTCAAAAACGTCAGAAGACTATATCAAAAAAAAGAAAGTCTTACCAAAAACTTTTTGCTCAAGTTTTTATGCAAGTAGGCACTTCAACCCGTACGTTATATAATTTAGTTAAGTTTTTTCTATAGAAAAAGTGACTACCGCTGCCCATGAACAAGCGCAACACCAGGGGTATTATAAGTGCGTTGCCGGCCTTTTAGAAGGGAGTAACTCTTTTCTTGAAGGTCCCTAAGTCGTATCGGTCCGGAAAAATCACAGGTGGTAAACAATTCCACAGAGAAGTTGTACGAAGAAAACACCTAGTATAACGCACAGGACTTGGCAATTTGGACTGCCAAGCATCAAAATGGTAGAAGTGAAATCGTGAATCGATTTGCGTTCGTGAAATTTGGCGGTTGGAATTGGCCGAACAATTCCTCAAAGCACTCCCCGTAAATGCAATAGGAAATGCAAAGGGATGCATCATTCCCACGCAGAGCAGCTATTTATAGCTGCAGCATGGGGCTCTACAACGTAAATCTATGCATACAAAATTAACAACTGACTTTTTTCTGCTCAAATAAATAGCATCTTGATTTATAAAATACAAAAGATGAAACATAAAAGGCAGGCTTCATAAATCAATACTGTTATTGTATGAGTAGATAAAAAAGCTAACGTTAGCAAACAAAGTGTTACTTTTTTATTATTCCGAGTTCATGGTACCTATATTTTTTAAATTTTCTCAAAAGATAATTTCTCTTCAATAACAGTATAAAGAAAATACATATCATCAAGAGATGTATTTCAGGACAAAACATAAAATAAATATTTAAAAAAAAATAGGAACCGGTTTGCTTTACAACTGTGTTGTGGCAGTGAAAGTCTTTTCCACTCCCCCATATCATCCCCTGGGTATCGTTACCAACAAAGAGAAATAAACCAGAAGGTAGGGAGTAGAGTCTTACTTATAATATATAATATAAGCACTCACACACGCCTGTCACCTAGAGGGGTAGGCATAGTCGACGGACTTCCATTTCACATTATTCTGACACACTTTTAGTTTTGTCCATCTTTAATATATTATGGTCGATAAACTTTTATCTATGGCGTCTTTGCCGATTCTACATTTCACTTTCAAACTTGCTTTGTCACTCTTTCTTCATTTATTCTTACTACATGACCAAACCATTAAGAATAATTGTAAAATAAAAAATAAGATTCACGACTCGCAAACAATATGGTTTATTGTAAATTTGAGTTAGTGATATTCTTTAGAGCACAAAAATCGGTAAAAATAATGATTTCCACACAATAGCGTCTCAACAACAACAACAACAACAACAACAAGTCTCGGGTTTCAATTCTTTCATAAACGATTTCTTAGCATCGACCTTAAAAATTATTATGTGGAAATGATTTTAGCCTAATAAGTTCTTGCAGTCGATTTAGCTTTTTATTAAAAGCTTAATGTTCCTTCAGACGTTTTAACACCAATTTTTTTTTCTAATACAAAAATGACAAGCTAGGTTCACCGAGATAATTGGCTGCTGCAGCTAGGACATCTGCAACAAACTACTTAATAAGAAGGCTTTACATACACGATCGTACTTTATACACTACATTATTTATTCTATTTAAGGCATGATAATATCGTGCTTCCAAAAACACACAAAGCCGTTTGTTCTGCGCCTGATCTCTTTCGCCTCGGACCGGACTGCCGTCCCATCGGACTATTAAAGTGAGAGAATAGAGAGTGTACCTGTGAAGGTGCACTCTCTATTCTCTCACTTTTATAGGAAAGGACACTTGCCTAACATTGTCCTATCCAGCGCAGATGGCTAGTCTCCAGTGGATCTAGTCGTCGTGACAGGAATTCGATTTAGAGGACATTATGTGCATAGTCTTCAAATAGCTACATTATTTATATAATCTCTAATGTATTTATTTTTTCTGGTCATGTTTAATGACAATAGAACTATTAATTAAACAACAAACAAATCTAAATTGTTCTTTAAAAGAAAATTCTTGGGTTGAGGCCACACTACCAGTTAGACTTGGTGGTCTAGGCATCTGAAGAGTTTCCAGCGTAGCACATCCGGCTTTCTTGTCGTCAGTTCATAGCACGTTAGACCTCATTGGTAGTTATTAACCCATCACTCGGTGATGGTGTCTCGTGCTTGGCTGAAGCCAAGGAATCCTGAATCAATAAGACCGGGCCGGACCAAGTTTTTCCGACAAACCCAGATTCGCAGAGGCAATGGGATAAGCCACTCAGTATCCAGGTTCAGAAAAATCTATGAGAAAACTGCGGAAACCCCACAGCGCGAGCTCTACTTCTAGAATCTGTTGAGAAGGAGTCGGGCTATTGGTTGAATGCACTACCCTCATCACACTCTTAGACAGTACTACTTTCTCTCTTTCTACCAGCCTGAGAGTAGGTTTAAAAACCAATGAGCTCCATCGCAGCGATGACCGCTGCGGTAAAGAGATCGACATTCTTGGTCACCACGGCCTAGCATACCAGTGGAGTGCTGGTCGTATTCCTCGCTATGCAGCCATTAATGACGTCATTAAACAAGCCTTAACAAGTGCAAAAGTACCTGCACTTTTAGAGCCAAACGGTATATTGCGTAACGATGGCAAGACGCTTGACGGAATAACGCTCATTCCATGGAAAAATGAGCGCCCCTTAGTTTGGAATGCAACTTGTAATGAGACATTAGCGCCATCACATCTTGCGGCGACTGCGTAGAAGGTAGGCGCGGCTGCAACGTACTGTTGTCGAATCTAACAAACGGCGAAAATATGTAGCCCTCGGAGAGGGATACATGTTAGTGCCGTTTGGTGTAGAAACGCTGGGGCCGTGGGTTCCTGAAGCAAGACGTTTGTACAAAGATATCTCTTTACGCCTTGTCAATGTCTCTGGTGACCCAAAAGCTGGAAGACATTTTGGTGAGCGGATCAGCCTCTCAATACAGCTATGCAACTCAGCCAGTCTTTTGGGCACACTACCAACAGACGGCGGCAACTTAGCAAGTATTTTTTACTTAAGCTTTTCATGCTGAATTTTGTGAAACACTATTTTTTAATTTGTTTATTTTGATAATTAGAAATATTTACGTTTCAATTTCATTTGTTCGTAAGTTGTATTTTATGTACACATATTTAATTTTTATGTTGTGCTATTTAACCAATAATATATACAATCTTAACTGATAATTAATATTACAAATAAAGTTCAAATACAAAGGTCTGATAATTCCTTCGGTTGAAAGCAAACGAACCGCAGCATAAATATTAATGACATTAGTAAGGTCTGTGAATTTACTTCGTTAGTGTGTAATTTCGATTCACAATTGAATTGATAGTAATATTTCACAATTCCATCTCAGTCCTCAGGGCTGGCAACGCATTTGCATTTTGATTCTTAATTGAAGATAAATGTAGATGTTTGTGGGCCACAACATCTACTTACCATCAGGTAGACTGTGTGCTCGTTTGTTACCCTTATTCAATAAAAAATATATTGAGCATCACTTAAATAACTACAAAGTCCAAATATCGACGGAATCTCTTTGGTTTTCTATAATATTTGCAAAAGGGTATTAAAAACCAAACTAGGCAGTTTATAACAAATATAGTATACGGATTTCATTGACGTTACTATTAATATGTATAATTGTTTTTAATTGATTAAGAAAAAGTTTGGCAACCTTTCAAATTATTTTTTCTGTTTTAATTTTTAAAAACTATTAGAACGATTACATTATTTAATACTTGACGAATTTGTTACTAATCGTGAAACTTGAACGACGAAATTTGAACGAGTCGACATATTAAAGGCATATTCTTACAATATTCGATTTGGGACACCACGGTTCATGCTAGGCTGGTGTTATGTAGCGATGTAGTCTAATTATCGAATATAAAAAATTAAGGAATATGAACATATAATTAACAAGTCTTATAAACAACGTTTGTGATAGACGTACACACTGATATACAATGAGAGGAATCTGAATTATGGCATTGGTCTCTAATGATGTTAGTAAAGTATGTCGAAAAACAGCTTGTTTTTATAGTAATAAAGAAGGAAATAGTGTGCTTATTTGTTTATTATGTGCAAATTAAAATGATAAATGATGTCCCAAATCACTCAAGACTTCACGTCATCAAACCATATCAATTAGTTTTATCAAAAAATATACCGGATAGTGTACTGGCGGAGGAAGAATGTGCACTTTCCCATTTCGTTGCGTGCGAGTCATACAGTAAGACGAACAAAAAAGTCTGCAGTTGCCAATATCAGGCGGGTTGGCTCTATTTTTCAACCGATTTCAAAAAAGGAGGAGGTTCTAAATTCGACTGTATTTTTTATGTGTGTTACCTCAGAACTTTTCATTGACGAACCGATTTTGATGATTGTTTTTTTTTTTTATTTGAAAGCTGGTGCGTCTCATACGGTCCCATATTAATTTGATCAAGATCTTAATAGTAGTTTTTGAGTTATCCTTAATAATGCGCATTTAATTGAGTTCGACCACATTGATGATGTTCCCATTTTATTTAAATTGAAGTCGGTTGTACAAAATTTTTAGTTTCTCAAAACAATTCATCGCTAATTCATCCAAAACGAAGTTTCTTTTTTGTTTAATTGGCGATCTATTCCAAATTTACTAAAGTGTGATCTATTAATTTTGAGTCATTTACATTTTTAAAATAATCATCACGGCTGTATGAGGGAGCTCCAAACCGCTCAGCAAGCTATGGAGAGGGCTGTGCTCGGCGTTTCTCTGCGTGATAAACTTAGAAATGGGGATATCCGCAGTAGAACTAGAGTGACCGACAAAGCCAAACGGTTTAGTAAGCTGAAGTGGCAATGGTCTGGCCATAGCTAGAAGAACCGACTAAAAAAATTTTGGAGTGGCAGCCTCGTAACTGTAGGCGTAGTGTAGGATGATCCCCCACCAGGTAGAGTGACGACCTGGTAAGAAATGCAGGAAGTCGATAGATGCAGGTGGCTCGGGACCGTGCTTTGTGGAATTACTTGTGGGAGGCCTATGTTCAGCAGTAGACTTATAAATATGATGATAATATCACGGACTATTCCATCATTTTATCAGTTTACCGATGTAAAAAAAATACTCAAAGTTTTTCATCATAATCATAATCATAATCATAAATCAAGCAAGAAATATTTCGGATAAGATATATTCTAGATCACTCCTGGAATTACTCTATGTCTGTTCATTAAGTTACATCGGTTTAGCCATTCAGAAGAATAGCTAAGAAAGACAGACATACGGACAAAAATCTTAAACAAATAAAAATCTTATCTCAAAGAAAGGGTCGGCTTGACCGGGGAATGATCACACTCCCACGGAGTACCATCGTAAAATAGCAGTGTAATGCTGCTGTGTTTCGTATGGTGAGTGTAGAGAACCGGAACGCTTTTAACTGGAATCGCGGCATTCCATCTTAGTCCTCAGGAGTGACAACGCATTTGCAATTTAATTCTTAATTGACGATAAATGTGTATGTCTATGAGTAACAGCATTCACTTACCATCAGATGAACTGTGTGCTCGTTTGTCACCCAATGCTATAAAAAAGTTATATTAGTGGTGGGGCCATATAAAATATATTCCATCCTGATAAAATTTTCAATGTAACTATTTAGATGACATTCAAGTTGTTATGGCTATTCATGGCGTACAAATAATCCCCTGAGGTCAATAAGAGAAGTTATTTCGATATTACAGACAGATATTTCAATTTTCATTATAATTTAATTAACTTAATTTTAATAAAATTAATTTACATAATGTGCCGAACGGCGTGATTATTTTAAAGTTTATGTCATCAGCTCCTTGACTATATTAATTTGTCAACCCAGTTGTTAAATTAAATTCAGAGATTACACACAATAAAACATAAGGAAGTTTCAATATATTTCTCATTTTTTATTCAGTGCTCACCAACAAAATAACGTGGCAAACATTGATTTATTTTCAATTTTAAACTGGGTTGCAATTTATTACAGCAAAAACACACGGCGGCTGCTTTTTACGATTGCCGTTAAAAAGAAGTTAAAATAAATTCCAGCGTAGTATTAACAATATATCATAATGATGAGTAAACTGACAGTAAAGAGACGGAAATCCATTTAAGTCCAATGTATAACGGCTGCAAAATTTTATATATTATGTGTGTATAACACTTATGCGCAGCGCATCTGATATACGTGCTAAAAATGAACATTAATTGGTCATTTATAAAGTATTGTTGTTAAATTTTCTTTTAAAAACAATACTTTATAACGAAAAATGAACGTTTTTTTTTTAGTGAATTAATATTAATGTATTTTAACAAAAGAACCGTGGTGTCTCAGAAACTAAGCACTCGCAGTAAATTTGACATGAGGTGAGCAATCTGTTAATTGCAATTTAAAAGTGTTAAAATACTACGCGCTCGGTGACGTGAAACATCTTGAGCAAACCTGAAAGTCTTAGTTATAAAATATATCGAGAAATACTGTTTGCTTCGTTTGTCTTATGTTCTTTAACACGGTCGCTGATCAAAAGATGTCCTGGCTTCGAATTCCAGGTCGAGCCAAAATCAGTTATTGGGTTTTTTGCGCAGAATTTTTGAGTAGCAGCCTGGAGTCATATAGTTGGCGGCGTTTCACTCTCGTGCCTCGGAAAGCACGTAAAACAGTTGGTCCTGCGCCTGTTCTCTCTTCAGTCTATTGAGATTGTCGTCCCATAGGACTATGAGCATGAGGGAATAGAGAGTGCACGTGTGCTTGCGCATACACTCGGGCACTAAAATTCTGTTGAGATTGGCCGCCGTAACCGAAAGTCGGTCTGTAGGACATTATTATATCGAAAAAATGTGAATGAAGTCCATCAACATGCACCGGAGCATCGTGGCGGACTATTTGTTCCATAATATTCTTGATAATAACAGGAGGACAGTTCACAGCAGTGGCATATACGGACTGTTCTAAACATAAATTTAGTTATTATTCTCTGCACAGATATCCAGAAAATGCAGTAACAGTTTGTTATTTTTTTCTTTCACACTTCTGCTCACGGCCACTCAAGGTAAAGCAATTAGTAGAAATGTTCTTTTTTGTAGTATAAACTGCTTGATGTTGTGCTTATAACTGCATTGCTATTGTGGTAACAGCCTAAATTTTTATTACTTATATGAACGAATTAAAATAGCACAAAATATATATTATTATATTATTTGAAAGTAATGCTTCCTTAGGTTTTTTTTTTATAGGATAGGGTGACAAACGAGCACACAGCCCACCTGATGGTAAGTGGTTACTGTGGCCCATAGACATCCACATCTATCCTCGATTACGAATCAAAATGCAGATGCGTTGTCACCCGTGAGGACTAAGATGGAATGCCTCGTTTCCAGTAAAAAGGGTCTCCGGTTCTCTACACTCACCATACGAAATACAGCAGCATTAAGCTACTATTTCACGCTGGTATTCTGTGAGAGCGTGGTCCTTCCCTAGTCGAGCCGACCCATTCGTGCTACAACTATACTACTAATATAACTGCAGCATGGCTCTACCACGTGATTTTTTTTGCAAAGTTTCCGCAATTATAAAAGCAGCGATTGACTAAGGTATTTCGAATGTACAATATGTGTTGCATGTCCGAGTTCTAAGATCTTACTTGGCCTATAGCCTACCTCATTGATTACCTGATAGTATATTTACCGTAATTTCCACGCTTGGCAGACGGGGTAACAACCACCGTTCTTTTTAGTTGCTATTGAGATAAGTCTGCTACCTATCCCTGGCATGTTTTCCTCTCTCTCCTATTACGACACCCACGGGACGATGTCGGGTAGTTGATATCATAATACCGCTACTATACGATACACAGCGGTACCGAAATCGTAATAAAAAAATCAAGTTTATCATGAAATAGTATTATATATTAGCCTAACCGCAAAACTGAACCCTAGTTTAGTTCAGTATTCTCAAGATTATTATTTTAAATACCTAATAAATAATTATAATTATTATAATGACAAATATTGAGTAGCAGCTCAATATTTTGATTGTAAAAGAAATATAATCTGATTCAATCTCCACATTCGCGCCGTGAACACCTGTGGAAGGCGTGAACCGCGAATGTACATTTTATTATTTTATTATACGAGCAAGGTTTTAGAGCACGCTATAACATAATTATAATCGCACAAATAAGTTGGCCCGACCGGGGAAAAGTCATGTTCTCACAATATACTGTCGTGAAAAAGCAGTTTAATGCTGCTGTGTTTCGTTTAGTGAGTGTGGACAACCGGAGACCCTTTTTGCTGGAAACAGGGCATTCCATTTTATTATTTAAGATGATGATGTTTATGGGCCGTAGCATCCACTTACCATCAGGTGGACTGACACACTATTCTGTATAAAAACATACAATGTAAATAAACTACCAGGCCTTCATAAAATGAAAGGTCAGTAGAGTAAAAAAGTAGCTTGATGGCGGCTAATGACTTTGCCCGTCTAATTTTCGCAAGCACCCGCAGGGCCACATTTTAAGTAATCATGTCTCATTTAACAAACATTACAATACAATTCAGTCAAAGTTAAAGTCAAGGTCAAAATGTTTTCTTCTAAAGTTGACCTTTTGAACGTCAGGCCTTACGTTGTAGAGATGATGTAATCCCCTATATAAAGTATGTAGGTATGTATTTTCCTCCATTATACCAAAGTCCGCTGCCTGATATGGGCCTTTTATATTGTATGGAGGGTTTACCTTAATAATTAAAATTGTTAAATAAAAAAAATAAAAAAATAAATTACATTCGTACACGGATTAATGATTGCGGTACCGAGATTTAGTAACGCCAAGCCGATGTAGTTATAACGCCAAGTTATACCTATAGGAAAGAATCCATTGTGAATATTTCGTAAAGGTCCCGGCTGGCTGCAAATAGGTCACCAGCGTTGGGTTAAGAGCCCTTACTCACGACAGCCCAATTTTGCTTGCTTAGTGGTTGCGGGGAAGTCACGGTCGGTTTTCGGGAGACGTGCTGCGCGTTTCCGAATTCGCCTCTTCCCATATGCTCCTCATTGGCCCTAGTTCGTGGGAGACTATTTAATTATCATCTGAATCAACCACAACTGGAAGATCCATGGGGGCTTCCACGAGTGGATGTTAGTCTGTGGCCTGAGAAGCCGCATCCCAATAGCTGATTTATTCGATATTTTTTTTTATTTTATTGATTAGATAGCCTCACGCCGCAGTCGTTTGAATTCGGCATCATCGTATATTTTCGAGCGCATGATTTACCGAACTCGGTCTGTCAGGTATTGTTTCTTGTCGGAAATAGACAGCTCCAGCTCAGCAAAAAAGCTATGCATCCGAGCCCGACACACTATCTCTCCAGTTTCTTTCCCTTTCACCCTATAGTACGGCCGCAATGCGTTTGCGTTCATACGTCCAACACATGCGGCGTACTCCATGATCAGCGAATGCCGCTTGCCGAGTCTGAGAGGACTCTGCCAACACCATGCCTTCCGGTGGGGCTGATGGATGTGTGGAGCTATGAGCTAGGTGATCGTGCAGCTCCTCGCTCTTTGCTGGCAGCCCGCATGCTACCGCGTCCAGCGCTAGCTCCAGACGAGCGCCCCGGCAACACCCAAGCAGCGGCCCTATACGTTATTTTTTATTGTAGATCATCCATTTATGAACATCAATTAGCGGGATACGCTCAGACCCGGCAACGCTTCACTGTACGGCCGTAAGCATAAACGGGTATTGATTTATACAAAACTAGAGGAGCAAACCACATCATCGCGCTTCGAAAAAAGTGTAACAACTATCCAACTGCAACGACGTAGCTTTGAAATTACTAAACATTTTAAATAAACATATATCTATCACACTTACACAAGTTGCGAAAACAATACCGTCGCTAAGATTAGATAAAGATAGACACACAAACATGCAATGGCGGGTTGGTGTGGCTTACTATATGAAATTTTACCTCAAATACGCAATAAAAATGAGTTTTTTAAGCTGTAAATATATGTTTTTATATTAAAAAAAGCATATTTCATTTTAAAATCTTTATTGCGTACCCTTAGAAAAAAGGATATAAAGCTTATCAGATGAATAGAAGTAAAAACATAGTGATGAAATAAAACATATTTTTAAAAAGTATTTTTATTTTACTAATAAATCAAACAATATAAAATAGGTAATAAATTATAATTAATATAAAATTTATATAAAATTATAATTAATATAAAATTATTAATATAAAATAGATAATAAAATATATTTGATAGACTATTTATGAATAAACTAAAATAAGAATTATTACTTAATTATTTTGTATGAAAGAACGTAGTTATTATCATAATTTCCAAAATATTTAAAATCAGATGTAACAAATAACTTACTCTCTTACTAAGGCGGAAAAGTGGCATTGAACCTAAATCGCAATATTCGATAATTTATTAAATAAATTTAGGTTTTTTACGTTTATATGAAAACAAGAACTAAAAATTATGTGTTGAAAGTGATTCCGCTTGATTTATTACGTTTTTGTGACCTTGAATAGCATTAAAGTTGTTTGCAATTGTACATATATAAGCTACAGAAGTAACTTACTATGAGTTACTGTAAATTTGATTGTAACTTCAATTCCATAAAAAATGAGCTTCTCATTGCAGGTCTGTGTATTTAGAATTGGTTGAGTAAACTAAACAAGTAACGGTTAGGTGTGTTTCATCAATTTTAATTTTACATATAAATCTGAATCCATTCTATATATTTAAGCAAATGAGTGTAGAGTATTCCAGTGTTGATACAAAAAGACTTTTGTGTGGGATCACCAGTGCGCAGGCCACGTAGGTACCAAATGTTGTCTATAGCTCTGCTCACAAAGACACCTCCATAGCTGGGGCAGACTGTCACATCTAAAACATTTAATAGTGTTTTAAATAATGTCTTATACATTTCTGACTAGTGACAGTGGCCTTAACTGACTAACATGTATCCGTAGATAATTGAATATAAGCGAAGCGAAATTAGTGTGTCAGGTTCGTGCTAACGGAAGTCTGTAGTCTCTGCCTTCGCCTCTTGGAAACAGACATGATAAACGAGACAAATATTGTAGCGATCTGTTATAAGATGTTAATGTCGCATGATGATTGTACATGTGGGATGATATTACCGTGTATAGACGGTGTAGGAATAACCACTATTCCATGTGATCCCGTGAGTGTTATAAGAGGCGACAGAGAGTAACAAATCAGCAGAGGGGCAGCAGTGTCTTCCTAGTAACGACTTAAAATTAGAAAAAACTGCGGTTGTCAATTCGCTTGCCAAATGTGACAGCTATGGCGAATATCCCTCTATTGGGCAATCTATGGTGGAGGCCTATATTCACCAGGGGACTTTAATAGGCTGTAACCGTTAACATATTACCTTTTTTAACCTTTGTTTTGTTTTACCACAGGGTTCACTTCTTGGGCCAATCTAATTCCGCATTTACATTAACTAACTTTAGTGCATGTCAATAAACTATACTAATAATTTCTCTTACACCGATGATACTGCTATGGTCATTAGGATATGAAGAAATTTATTCCAACACTTACATCTACTTAACCCATGACAATTATAGTTATAAATATAACAAGTGACTTATTAATAAAAAAAAAACAGGAAATTAGACTAAAGGAAATAAATGCGTCCATTATATATGTTATACAATGTGCTATAATGAAGTGGTGGAAGGGATCGTCTCAGCGTAAGCCGCGAGCTAGCATCGCTGATTTTCAGACGGCCCCGAACAAGTTTGTATGGTCAACTTTATGTGGGCAAGTATTTTTTTCTAAAAATGACAGAGATATAGATTAATATATATATATATATATATATATATATATATATATATATATATATATATATATATATATATATATATATATATAGGACCGTGCTTTGTGGCATACCTTGAGGGAGGCCTATGTTCAGCATTGGACTTGTTAAGGGCTGTAATGATGATGATGATGATGATAATCAGAGAGTAATAAATACTTGATAATCATTAAATTATCATTAAATGTGTAAATTAAATTTATGATGAGTAATACTAAACTAAAATTTTTT
The DNA here is from genome assembly GCA_907164705.1 of Parnassius apollo. Lineage (NCBI taxonomy): Eukaryota > Metazoa > Arthropoda > Insecta > Lepidoptera > Papilionidae > Parnassius > Parnassius apollo. Next base: position 1,616,545 of record CAJQZP010001523.1, read on the forward strand.
AAATGTCTTTAGATTACGTAATGGTGGAGGTATGTATATTATTTTAGCAGTGGGTAGCTGTATATTTGTAAATACCTCTGAAGGCCAAGGAACTATGTCGAGGGACAATTAATACGTGAGAGGAAACACGCGTTAGATACTTATTGTGTTGACGATACCAATCTAGTTTAGAGTACAGATACTTTGGATTTTTTGTTTTTAAAACACCGAATAGAGCACAAGCAAAGTGGTGTTTGCGTCTTACGGATAACTTAAGGATATTATTATCATTAGGGAATGGGCTTAAATGACCTCTTGGTGGCACATCAAAACTGAACCTTGCACAAGCATTTTGGACTCGTTGAATAAGGTGTCCGGTGCGCGACAACAGACATGGCCCGTAGACAGTCTCAGAATAATTATGTATTGATAATAAAAGTGCGTCATATAATCTCTTACGTAGTTCGATACTTAGATATTCACGTATTCTGTACAATATTTTTAACCGATAGAAGCAGTTCCTAACAGTACCAGCAATGTATTCTTTGAATCTTAGGTCTTGAATCTTAGGTCGGGCTAATTATAACTCCTAACTTATGGGTCTTTTTCACTCTTTCTAAAATAATTTCTCTTATATATACCTTTGGATTGAAATAATTTATGTTTTCTATTTGTTGTTTAGTACTACAAATTAAAAACTTCGTCTTTGAGGCGTTCAACACTAGATTATTTTTTCCGACCACTTCAGTACTCCATCGAGACCTTCATTGAGGCTCCGTATAGCTTCCAAAGTATGCATGGTCTTGAAAGAGGTATAAAATTGAGTATCGTCTGCTTACATATTACTTAGGACCCAGAATCGATCCCCGAGGAACAACTCTTGTAATATGCTGAGGAGATGATATATACTTTTGACCTTTTTCTTTTTTCGGTATTATTTACTGTGAATATCCACTGAGATAATTCCAGAACCATTTAATTGTCTTGCGATTAATCATAAACTGTAATATGCCATTTTTGATAAAAATAACATCATGCTTATTATACCAAATGCCCTAGAATAGGACGAGCACAGTTCCCTGACGCATATTTTGAGCCTCCAATATATTGCCGACTAAGAAAGAAAGCAGAAAACGCAGCTGCAGTGCTTCGCCCTTTCTGTAACCTGATTGCAGATAAGGTAGAATGGAATGGTCTTCAAGATAAGCTGTTACTTGCTGATAAACCACTATATACCACTTTATTAAGAATTTTCGATAAGCATGATAGTAAGCTTATGGGCCTTTAATCTTTGAAATCATCAGGATTCCCTTACTTATTGATGGGACGTATTAGGGATCTTTTCCAGATTTCGGAGAATATGTACTAACTGTTTGATAAGTGCAGTTATTGTATCCAAGCTTCGTAGGAGAGTCATCAATAACATATTAAGTGTAATACAACCTACTCCTTGTGCATTAGATTTAAGTATTCTTATTATTTCTGAAATATCATCTGACTAACGTTTTAAGTGAAAAATTCCCAGGGCTGATTCTATTAAACTCGAAATACGTAAATTCCGATATTGTTACAATATTAGTACATGGAGTATTAAGAAAATGAGCATTAATTAAGTCAGGTACCAATAATTTAAAAGGTAATTCTGCATAATTTTTTGGCGGTAAAGAGTATGCCTTCAGATTTGACCACAATTTCTTTGGGTTACCAATGTTGCTGTTAATAAAAAATTGTAATAAGCTTTTTTCTCGTAATATTACTTAGAAATATTATGTTTAAGTTATAGTATGATTATAATATAATTTTATATAATAACTACCTTTTGCCAGCAACTTCGTCTGCGTGAAGTTCGGTAATATCGCGCCCCTGTGTGTAAAAGAGTCTGCTGGTACAAGCCACAACTATAACTGGATGTCACTAGTAAACTAAAATAACTTCTTTATACACCACATTTTTTGCTAATCTATTACTGTGTGCCAAAATTATCAGACTACTGGGCGAGCGTACGCGTGAGCAAGTTCACTTGATGCTTCATTTCTTTATAATAAGTTTTATGGTTAGGTGACTGCGAAGAGCGAAACTTGTTATGTGCTTCATCACTTAATCTCCTCATAAATTTTATGTTTTTCGTTATCCATGGATAAGGCGATATACTACAACAGATTGTGGGAGTATTAATCTTTTTTTTTATATGAATTACTGGAAACTCCTGGGATTCTATAAAAAGAAATGCAAAATCGGCACTTTCTACCATTTTTCTATGACTAAGGTTAAAACTACTTTCGGTGAATTCAATAAACTATGTGTTTCTCTATACAATCATTTATGTGTTTCTCTATAAGCAATATAACGCAACCAAAATCGGATTACAGTCGCAGGATACATAATTGCCGTCTTCTAAACTTTTCAAGCTGTAACACTCCTACTATTGCCAAAGTGTATTCCTCAAAATATCTGGGAGTACTGATTGAGGACAGACTCTCATGGTACGTCCACGCACACCAAATATTACTATATTCTGCGAATTGCACGTTCTATTATGATTTACTGGATTCCTGTGTACGTACGCAACGCGCACTTCAAAGATCGTGTTCTTGAAAAAACATAGGTTCCACATCCATGCCCTCTATGCCCTAGCACAAAACACACACACACACACACACACACACACACACACACACACACACACACGCACACTCGCACGCACGCACGCACACGCACGCACGCACACGCACGCACACGCACGCAGCACACGTAACACACACACACACACACACACACACACACACACACACACACACACACACACACACACACACACACTTAATAACAAATCCCTTACATGCATACACTTACACACTCAAATGTTCATAAATATTAAATTACACAAAAGTAAAAACTGCATCCATACTTTGTTTTTAATTTATTATCACATTAAAACTGTAGTTTAAAATGTATGTTGTAAAACAGATATAGGAATCTTTAAACATAGCAAATAATGTATTTTTGACTTAGGTTATTGAAAATAAAGATAAAATGGTAACGGTAACAGTAGCATGATATCGTAAAAAATTTTAGCCGGATACAAAATGGAGGAGCATTTAAAATTAGACTATAAGTTTTATGTATGTGTGTGTGTTACGCAACATTTTACCAATTGAGATTTTTGAAGACTTTTTTTTCATTACATAGGTGATAGGTCTTGTATAATTTTGGGAATGAATTTTTTAATGCGACAATTTTGGTAACTGACAATTTAGTCGTTTCGATAATCGTCCCGTGTAGGACACCTCTGGTGAGAATTATTGCCTGTGGGAATCACTGCTCAACTACGTTAGTGTTTTTACTGTGATAACATTTAAAAACCTAAAATATATAAAGATTGTAGAAGAGAATAGAAATGCTGGGCACAGGCCTCAGCTCATTCCTGATAGGGTTTAAGGGCAAGGAATTTTCCGCCGCGCTGCCCCAATGCGTGTTGGCGAACTTCACATGTCTTCTAAATATTTTTTTCTTATTTCTCTGACATGCAGGTTTTCTCTCGATATTTTCCTACACCACCAAGCACGTGGTAAATCAGCACTTAAAATTACAATTAACAATTTCATTAATGTCGGCGGGGATCGAACCCGGTTTGCTCGCATACTGTGAAATTTACAGCAAGCGCTAACCATCTGAGCTACCACGGCTCTTTCTTCTTTTTAAAGTAAAATTATACAATAAAAACACAGTTTATACAAATTACTTACAAACCTGATTTAAGAAAAATTTGGAAGCGACCACCTCGTCTCCAAAGGTTATTAACAATTATGAATTCCATTAAATTATAAAAACTCTTTTTATGAAATTTTAGTGTAACGAAATATTTTAACTTGGTGACAAAGAGACCTTGTTTTTCTGGAATTTTGTTGTAATAGCGTATAGTTTTTTTACTTGCATAAACTTGAAAAACGTTATCCTCCTTATAGAGTGTAGTCACGTAAAAAGTAAATTACTTTTAACTCACCATTATTATAATTTGCACAAAAGACATCGTCCAATCTAGAACCGTTGTTACAATTTTTACTTTTTTCTTTATCGAACGGCACAAAAGTTAATTCACCAGTAACTGCCCAACCGGTTGTCTGAAATTAACATTAAATATTTGTTATTTGTTATGTTTGCAAGATGATGTTGTTACCAGGATTAAGAAAGAAATGCTTTGGAGGTTTGGTCGTGTAGAAAGAATGAATGAGGAAAGAGTGACAAAGCAAATTGACATTGCAGAACGAATAGAAGAGTCGGAAAGGGCGTCCTAGGCGAAAGTTTATGGACCAAATTGGCGATATATTGAAATTGGGTCAAAATTAGGAGTTCCCTTAACCAACGAGCATGTATGCGTAGGTATATGAACGTGGAGTAGGCGAGAGAGGTGTGTCAGGATCGTGCCAAGTGGAAGTCTATAGTCTCTGCCTACTCCTCTGGGTGACAGGCGTAAGTGTTTATGTAATGTGATATTATTTGTTATGTAGAATAGTAACAGTGAAATGGCACTAGCCAATCGTAATTGGATTGAATTTTCATAGTCTTACGCCCATAGGTTGCCTGTATTGACATAACGGGGGGATTTTGCCTTGTTTGCTGCTCTTGACAGCCGGGTTTTCAACTACAGTTTTTTTTTTAATTTCGCTTGTTATCAGTAAGATACTGCTGCTCATCTTTCGCTTCTGTGTTTACATTTTCGTCTCTTACTGTATCCTCGGGATGATTTAGGGCAGTACATATTCATACGCAGCCATTTCAAGAGAAATCACAATTTTATGAAGCGCGTCGGCACTTTACTCGACAGTTTTTTTTTGAGCCAGTTGTTGTACGGATACCAACAAGGTCGCGTGTGCTAACACACCTAACATCTGTGAACATATTGTCTGAATGTCTGAAGTGTTGTGTAACTATCAAACCAGCTTCACCATAGTATTTTTATACAAACAAAGGCGACGAAACGAAGGAGTACTCAGTCAAGCCGATAGTAAGTCAATGACGACCAAAGAATAAAAGGTAAAACTTCTGATAAACAAAATCGAAGATAGGTTGTAGTTATCTATGGGCCACAGCATTCACTAAGTATGTAGGTTGCTTGATTGTCTCTCTTAATTCTATTAAATCGTGATTAATTTGCAGAACACTAACGTATCCCCATCCTTTAAGTTTTATTTATTTATTAATCAGACTCAGCTAAACATAGGCCTTCCCCTAAGAGGGATATTTTACATAGTTTTATTTATTTATTAATCAGATCAGAAGTCGACAGCTAAACGTAGGCCCTCCCAAAAGAGGGATAGTTTACGTAGTTTTCATACTCGGCAGGCGCCAGAGTGTTTTACTATTTTCTTCCTATTTAAAGGAAGATGCAGCTACTAGTCTCTTGTTTCAGTTTTTCTCGGTCACCTATTACGCCGCCCACGGGATGATATAGCTGCCTCGTTAGTCTAGTGGTCGTTAAAATTATTGCTAATCATGAGGTCTTAAACGGTTGAGGCGAAATCAGTTATTGGGATTTAAAAAAAAGAATACTAAAAATACTATAAACATTACTAATATTCCCCTTAGCCACTCGTGATAAGCTTAAATTGCTTGTGTTACGAGTGGTTCACGCCAGTAGTCGAATGGTGGATTCGAATCCACGAACTTTTTGAGTTCGCGGTCCGCGCCCTGCCATTAGGCTACTATGGCTTAAATTCTGATACTGAAAAATTAATGACAGAAAATAAAAAAATTCTGTCAATAATTTTTCTGTAGCAGCCCGAATTCAGGAAGTTGGCGAAGTATCTGATCTCTTTCCGTTCACGAGTGTTAACGAGGTATTTCATCTTAGTCCTCAGAGTTGAGAACGGATCTGCATTTTGATTCTTTATCTAGGAAATGTGTCTTTAGACCACATCATTCATTTACCATCAGGTGGACTATTTGTAAGCGTGTCACCCTCCTTCAATATAAAAAAAAACCTTGGGCACCATAATCTTGACCTGCGCAGATAGTTATTCTCCGCTGAGGCTGGTCACAGTAACTGAAATTCAATCTGGGGGACATTATTGTTATTTATTTAAAATACAATTTTGCAAAAAATAAAAAAAGAAATAAGTGTATCATTAAAAAATAGACACTAAAAATGAGGAATAAATGAATACAAAAATTAAGAGATCAATAAATATATAAATATAAAAAAAATTAAATCATGCATATTCCACTATTGTTATTAACATTAGAAATTTTTTATATAAAAGTAGATTCTCTTACGCAGCTTATACACGGCAAAGTTAAATAAACTTACAGCTATTTCTAAATTGTCTTCAATTAAATCCTTTGATGCTTCATCCATCAAAACACATGCTGGTTGTGCTGCATCGTTAAATGAAATCAGTTCTTCTATTTCGAGAATTGCGAGATCGTTCTCGACTTTTTCGTTTTTGTTCGTATAGTATTCGTGAAGTATTATTTTCCTTATCTGTATTAGAAAAATAATATTAATAAACAGACCTTATATTTGTTGTTTGCTTAAACCCTACACAATACTAATACTCTGCTCGATAACCTTAGAGCAATATAAGGCAGTTGCACAGAAAAAATAACAATCGAAACACTAACATACCTAATATAACCTTTATACTTTTGGACCTACGCTTTGGATGTTATTTGTAAAACCTTATTGATGTGTCGAAATGATTCTCGAATCCCTTCCTTTTAACCACAAAATTAAGGTGACTTTATGATTGCTATATAATTTAAGTATGCTAACAATCTAGTAATGCTATACAATCCTTTTAGCGTCCACTATATTTAGTACTGGTATTTGTATCCTACCAAAACACAAATATGAAAAAGAGACCTAGACGGTACGAATGACGTTTTGGGTTGTCAGCTTCACCGATAAAAGAGTTGCAATCAGTATAAACGTTAAGCTCTATAGCAATTGCTTAAATCATGAGATGAGTAGCAATGTACAATTTCGCGTATATTCCTATACATTCTTATTTATAACGGAATATTGTAAATAATATATTAATTTATTTAAATATGGTTGGAACTGCATTCATATTTAGTCTATTAAATTCACCTTAACAGCCTTCTCGTTCTCTGCCAATGCTAGCAATGACTTCTTTCCCAATAAAACGATGATATTTTCAGCGTCGACAGTAGCATTGTTTTGAATAACACATTGAGCAGCTGAAATCACAATTTTTTATTAATTAAATCTACTGAATCAATATGTATACTGCCCCTTATCATCCCGCGGATATCGTAAAAGGCCCAAAGACATATACATCTTTCCTTAATTAGTAATCAAAATGCACGCATTTCATTTGGTAGATCCACCACACACTTATATTATATAGATACAGCACGAATGAGTCGGCTTAAAAATGGAATCGCGCTCTCACAGAATACCAGCGTAAAACGGCAACTTAATGCTGCTGTGTTTTGTATGGTGAGTGTAGAGACCAGGAGACACTCTTTACTGTAAACAAGGTATTCTATTTCAGTACTCCCTAAACTATAACTGATTTAATTTAAAAAAAATAGTCATCGAAATCGGTTCACAGTTAGTGAAGATATTGCGTTACATAGAAAAACTATAAAAATTATCATTCACTTATTCATTCACTTGCCATCATATTAAATGTGCCCTCACTTATCATCCATATGACTCAAATCACCGATAACCACTCAAAATATTTAAAAAAAAATTCAGTTACCAACCCATCCAGCGTGACAAATAAGGAAACTATACCGTAGTTGGCTTATTTTATTCCATAAAGCGAGAAAAAGTCCACCACACTGCCCCAATGCGTCTATGAAATACTTTTTAATTTTACAGACATGCATATTTCCCTAACGATGTTTTTACTGCTGAGCACGTGGTAAATCAGCACTTAAAGTTTGAAAGAACACTCTCATTGGTGCTGATGGGATTCGAAGCAGTTCAGAGTAGAAGTTTGCTTGAGTGCGGTAAAATTTATAACGAGCGCTTAGTCTCTAAGCTAATATAGCAGGTATATTCACTCGTTGCTTACTTACCCGTGAGAATAAATCTATCTGATAACAGCACACCGTCGCAATAATACTCGAATTGATCGCTTGTGCCGTTTTTCAAGAAAATCGCTGTTATCCATGGGAAGACAGATCTGGTTATGTCATTATACGTTCCATTAAAGTTGCATAGCTGTTGTATCTAAAAAATAACATCTTATAAATACTAATACGAACTTACATTTAAGATGAATGTTCGGGCTCCTTTTCTAAAATTGGTTAAAAACTGCTAAGCTTCTTGATCATTGTAGTTATGTCTATTTTATTTTAATCTAAATATTATGTACCTTATATTATATTTTTAAATTTAAAATCAGTCTTCTTCGATTTACCGATGATATGGTCCTTATGGCAGAATCGCTGGCGGACTAAAGCACTATGCCCAATAACCTTAATAGTATCTCCCAACGGATAGATCTTAAGATAAAGATGGACAAAACGAAGATTATTTGTAACGTCCATGTCACACCTATGCCGGTAGTTCTTGGTAGCACTACGATCGAAGTTGTTGGCGAGTACGTTTACCTGGGAGAAAAAGTCCGACTAAGTAAGTCCAACTTCGACCGAGAGGTCAATCGACGGATTCAACTCGGCTGAGCAGCGTTCAGGAAATTACGACACATCTTCTCGTTAGGTATACCTCAAAACCTGAAAACTAGATTGTATAACCAATGCGTGTTGCCAGTGATGAGTTACGGATCTGAGACGTGGTCCTTCACTGCTGGCCGTATGAGGGAGCTCAAGGTTGTTCGGGGTTTCTCTGCGTGATAAACTTGGAAATGAGGCTATCCGCAGTAGAATCAAGTGACCGACATAGCCCAACGGACTACGGCTTTAAGCTGAAGTGGCAATGGGCCGGCCTATATGCTCGAAGAACCGACAACCAAAAAATAATATAATATAAAAAGGGAAAATGCTTCTCGAGTGGCAGCCTCTTACCGGTGGGCGAAGTGTAGGGTGAGCCCCCACTAGACGCTGTGGCGACCTGGTGAGATATGGAGGAAGTCGATGGATGCAGGTGGCTCAGGACCGTGCTTTGTGGCATTACTTGGGGGAGGCCTATGTTCAGCAGTGGACTTGTAAAGGGCTGTAATGATGATGATAATGAAACAGTGAAAGCTTAATCCAAATGAGTAATGGTAATAAATTATTTCCTAGACAAAAGCTTTTGACGTCAGGAATTTAATATTTCTATTCTTTACACTATTTTACAGCACTGACTTGAGAAGCTAGTTTTTTGAAGTCATCTTTTACGTTTTATAAAGTAGTCAATACTTACGAGTATGAGTACTTTATACATAAAAGTACTCTTCTAATTTGTGTTATTACTCTATGACATAAATGTACAAAAATATCCTATGGTCCAAGATTGTTTCACAGGTTCATTTAGTGTCATTTGGTTTTAATGACGCAAAATGGACAATACAAAAGTAAAAAGAAAATGGATTATACTAAAGAGTTATGAGCTTTATTTTAATCTTGTACTTTATAAGGCAGCTTAATCAATTAGTGTTTAAATAATCAACTGCTTAATAAGTTGCCCCCTTTTTATTAGTTATCTATGGTTTAATATAATACTGTGGTACCCGAAATGTACGGAAAATAAAAGTAGATTTAAAAAAAACTAAAATGCTACGCATTGACCAGCTTTGACAATCTGAGCGAGAATACTATATAATTTCATAGCCCTGAAATTATCATATAGAGACTGGTTCACAATACATCTGCAAATTATCGGATCATTTCAGAGCGTTTGGTAGTCTGGAAGTACCTGAAAGTGGAATATACATAGAATAACATGCATTGAGCTGCGATGATTATATTGTAAATACATTTTTTTTTAATTTATACAATTTCTTTGATGTTACAATTTTTCAAAGCACCCGCGTTTCAGGCTATGCCGGTATTCAAGCTGTATATATTATAATTAGGATTTTTTAAATAAGAATAGTTATTTATTTGATCGAAATACGCCACGGCTTAAATGCGCTTGTTTTGATAAAGCTTAACAAGTTCATTGAAAACAAGCTAATCGGACGTTAGATGTACCTTCTTTGCGATCCCTAAAGCGGGTCCCAATAAGCAAGAAAAGAGATAATGAAATTTTGTAATATTCGCGATTGATTTATTATTATGAATTAAGAATACGAAAGTATCGTAAAATGTTTGCCAATGCTCAATTTTTCCGTCGAACTTTAGAAGCTCAATTTGTGGCAATTTAGCTTGTACCTTTTCCGTGTCGGGCGTAATGGTGTGGTTAACGTCAGCGGACGTTGAGCTGCTGCCTTGTTTGCGCTCCGGTAAGGACGTCACCGAGGCAAAACTTAGAACTTCGTAGTACTTATCATCAAATGCAGATAACGCTTTCATATCAATTTTTCTTTAGGAAACAGAGCCAGTTTTAACGAATTATTTTTTGAAATTGAACTTGATATTATCTTAATAAGGAGCGGACTGTATAAAAATATAAATCCGTAGGTACCTGGATCGTATGGACCAGAAATTAATGTTACGGCTTGAATGTTTTGCAAAGTCCTTCGTGGGTGCTTTTGGGAACCAGAGAACAACCAGACCAAAGGCTGGCTAACCCGATGATCTCAACCGGGAAGTAAACTTAAATAGCTTTAGAACTGAGTAGATAAGGCAAGGATACTCATAAGACTGGAGCACTCCTCGTGGTTGTGGTGAGGTCTAAAATATTTATGCTGAATTTCTAATGTATACATAGACACCACATTGCACTTCGGATGTGGACACGAACAATTGCACGATAGTCTTACAACTTTATTTATTGAGTTATTTTAAACGAGCGGTAACGAACACGGTTTATGCGTACGCGGCCATCTTGTTTCTTCTTTTTCTAGACAGTAGGTGGCGCACCATTCTTGAGTAGTGCGTATAAAGGAAAGGCGGAAGGATAGAAAATACTTAGGAAAAGGATATTTTATCGGGACTGTTCCAAGGCCACAACAATATATAAAATATATAAACTCAGTCAATAGGAGATATACTTATCCGGTTTGGTACACGCCTGAAATAATTAAGGATATAAAGCTGAAATATAAATTACATAAAAAATATAAATCTAGCAAAGCGCGCAATGATTACGAGGAGTTCTCTCGATGTAGGGCAAGAGTTAAAGCCGAGACTGCACGAGCACATGACCATTACTGCGACCGCGTGCAGAGACATTTGGCAAAGGATACACGAGCGTTTTGGAGGTACATAAGATCTAGGAAAGGCGATTCGAATCATCGAAGGTTAATCAATGACGGACGGGTACTATCAGAACAAGAATGTGCCAATGAGTTCGCTCGGTTCTTCCAGTCGGTTTACAATCCGACGCCTCCTAAGCTGAGCGTGGTGGCGGCAAGCATAAGTGCGGCGACGGGTGCGGCGCAGGGTGCGTGGGCGCATCTCGCGTGCTTACGTCCCGATGACGTACGGCGCGCACTTGCGCGTTTACCGCCGAAGTCTTCGGCGGGGCCCGATGGTATTCCTGCGTTTATTTTTAGGGACTGTAGTGCAGTATTAGTAAAGCCGTTGCTACACATATTCAATGTTTGTATTAAGGCTCCAAAGTTTCCTGATCGTTGGAAACTCACTCGGGTAGTACCCGTGCCGAAAGGTAGCAGAGGTTGCACTCCAGCTAAAGATTTTGAGTCGACCATTCACAGTAGTTTGTACCCACAAATAAGTGCTCTATTGTCCGACGCACAGCACGGCGTCCGTCCCGGGCGAGGCACAACGGGGAACTTGCTCGAGCTAATGACACACATAGTACCAACGGTGAATGCTGGCCAATAAGTGGATGTTGCCTATTTTGATTTTAAAAAGGCATTTGACACAGTAGACAATGACGTCCTACTAGCGAAGTTGGCTAGCGTCGGCTGCACACCGCATACGCTATCATTTTTCGCCTGTTATTTACAAGACCGATGTCAGTATGTTGACTGCAGCGGACGGCTTTCCGAACCCTACTTTACAAGGTCAGGTGTCAGTCAGGGCAGTAATTTAGGGCCTTTTCTCTTTATTCTGACAATCAACGATTTGTCTGAAGTAGTCAATAAGTCTACACCCTTGTTATTTGCTGATGACCTGAAATTAGTTTTAAAAATAAAGCATCGGGCGGATCATGACATGCTACAGCAGGATATAACGAAAGTCGTAGAGTGGAGTTTGGAAAATAAATTATATTTCAACGCGGCAAAATGTTCTATTCTATCATTCAGCCGTGCACATAACCCGAGTCATCATCGATACTATATGGATGGAACCCCTCTGCTACGAGTTTTTGAGGTTAATAATTTAGGCGTGCGATTCACTACCGACATACAATTTCGAAAACACATTACTAATGTTTGTAAAAAAGCATACCGCAACCTAGGGATGGTCTTACGGCTAGCCAACAGATTCACAAACCTCTGTGCTCTGAGAGCATTATACGAGGCACTCGTAAAAAGTCATTTAGAATGTAATTCTGTTATTTGGTCACCACATGAAGTCAAATATAAATTAATGCTAGAACGTTTCAGAACAAATTTGTGAGATATATGTATTTAAAACAGTATGGTGTGTACCCGGGTTATCCACTTTTGTACCCTAATTTATTTATACTTTTTTATATAGAAGAGAGGGCAAACGAGCATGCGGCTCACCTGATTTTAAGTGACTACCGCCGCCCATGATCAACCGCAACACCAGAGGAATTGCAGGTGCGTTGCCGGCCCTTTAGAAAGGAGTAAGCTCTTTTCTTGAAGGTCCCCAGGTCGTTTCGGTCCGGAAAAATCGCCGGTGGTAAACAATTCCGCAGAGAGGTTGTACGCGGAAAAAAACTCCTTTTGAAAAACGTACTGTGGTGGACCGCCAAGCATCCAGATGGTGTGGATGGTATCAGGACGTTTGCCGCGTAGTGCGTTCACGAAATTTGGCGGCTGGGATTAATCCGAACAATTCCTCAGAGCACTCTCCATGGTATATGCAAAATAAAATGCAAAGAGATGCAACATCTCTTCGCAGTGCCAGTGAATCGAGCCGATCGGAAAGCACTCGGTCGTCGACGATTCGAGCCGCTCTGTGCTGCATGCGGTCAAGTGGAAGGAGCTGGTACTGGGGAAGCCCCAGCCCAGAGATGGGAACAGTATTCCATGTGCGGCCGAAACTGCGCCTTGTAAAGTCGCAGGCGGTGTGCTGGCATGAAATACTGTCCCGCTCTGCTGAGCACGCCAAGATTTTTAGAGGCCTGAATTTGGCCTTCTCTTCCAAGTGACCACGAAACTGCACGTCACTCGATATTTCAACGCCGAGGATTCTGATACTGGCTGAGGCAACAAGGGGAGTGCCTTGAAACTGAGGAGATACGACAAAGGGGTTCTTTTTAGCGGTTAACGCGCAAACTTGTGTCTTCTGGGGGTTAAATTGGACTAGATTTAGTCGCCCCCAATCCGAGACTCTGTTCAGCAAAGAATCGACTTCAGACACAAGTTTGTCCCGGCACTCGGAGACGTTTTCCCGAGAAATATTGGCTCAGCCGGTGTAAAGAGCATCACCAGTGCTTTCATCTGCATAGCAATGAATGTTACAGGTTTGCAACATATCATTGATATGCAGAAGAAACAGCGTTGGCGATAGCAAGCAGCCTTGTGGAACACCAGCATTAATAGGCTTGCAATCGGAGCTTGCACCGGCTACAACGACCTTGATGCTCCGATCTGCAAGAAAGCTTGTGATCCAATCACACAATTTCTCGGTAAGCCCATAGGAAGGGAGCTTCGAAAGAAGCGCTCTGTGCCAAACCCGATCGAAGGCTTCGCAATGTCCAAACTAACGGCGAATGCCTCCCCCCTTGGACTCTACTGCCTCCGCCCATCTATGAGTTAGGTAGACCAGAAGATCACCAGCTGACCGACCACGGCGAAAACCGTATTGGGGGTCACTTATCAGCTGGTGATCCTCAAGGTACCTCATGAGCTGGCAGTTTACAATAGACTCCATTGTTTTGGAGAGCAAGGAGGTGATGGCGATAGGCCGGTAGTTGGACGGTTCTGAGCGGTCGCCTTTTTTAGGGATCGGTGGACGAAAGCCGTCTTCCATGATTTTGGGACTACGCCTAGGGAGTAGGAGTACCGGAAAAGATGCGTTAAAACCAGTGCCAACGTGTGCTCACACGTCCTCAGCACAATTGGGGGGATTTCGTTAGGCCCACTCGACTTGTGGATGTCCAGGGAGAGGAGTGCTATGCGAACCGAACGCTGTGTGAACTGCACTTCCGGCATGGAGCGCTCATACCGCGGTATGGTCGGCGGCGTACTCCCCCCGTCATCGAGAGTCGAGTTGGATGCAAAGAAAGAGCCTAGAAGATCGGCTTTCTCCTTTGCGGTATGGGCCAGTGAGTCGTCCTCCCTGTGCAGAGGTGGAAGAGATGGCTGACAGAAATTCCCCTGGACAGCCTTGGCGAGAGACCAGAATGCACGGGTTCCAGAAGGAAGGTGGACTAGTTTCTCGCCAATTCTGCCTATGTGCTCTGACTTTGCCTTGGCAATGACTCTTTTGAAGGACCTAGAGGCGGAATTATACTTCTTTTTTATAGCTCTGGTGTTTACATCCCGGGACGCTGATGCGTCAGTCCAGGCTCGGTAGCACTCCTGCTTATAGCATGATGCTATTTTACAGGAGCGACCAAACCATGGCTGAGATTTACCTCCAATGCGCACCACAGAGGAAGGAATAAAAAGTTCCATACCCTGAAGTACCTCATCAACGACAAAATCCGCAACAACGTTGGGATTGTCCGGCGAGAAGCAAACCCGCCCCAAGGGTAGGATGCAAAGAAAAACCACATCCCATCCCAATTGGCTCACCTATAGTGCCAAACACGGCGGCAGCCTGCAGAATGCAACAGCGATTTCAGCGTGAGTGGCACCACACTCCGGACAAGACAATGGTCCGAGGAGCCTAAAGGGGTTTCGACGGAAATCTGATATCCGTCCGGGTGAGAGGTCAGCAGAAGGTCCAACAGGGAAGGTGCATGATCCTCCACATCTGGAATCCGCGTAGGCGAAGTAACCAGTTATGTCAGACCATATGCCAAGGCAAAATCATGAACAGATCTCCTCGCATGATCGGTTAAACGTGAACCAAGCCATTCGGCGTGATGGGCGTTAAAGTCACCGAGGATCACGATCTCTGCGGAGGGGATCTGCTGTAGCAACGAATCTGTAGCCATTTGGACGTGGTCGAAGAGTCGGTTTGTTTCGGCATTACCGCTATAGTACCTATAGAGGCACCCGTAGACGCGCGGATGGTCGTCGCTGTCTACGCGTAGCCAAAGGGTGGACAGGTCCGAACCTTCAAGTCTGCCGAGGCGTCGAGAACAGATGTCCTCTCTGACGTAAACGCAAACGCCAACCCGAGGCACAAAGGAGTGTTCCAGTTTGTACCCCGGGTAGGAGAGATACGAAACATCAGGCGGAGAGGACACCTGCGTCTCGATCAGGAAGAGCAGAGCCGGCCTCGCCGTCTCGAGATGGTAGTGGACGGCGTTTAGGTTGGAGTGAAGTCCCCTGATATTGCAGAAATTCACGGACAGCGTGGCAGGGGTCGCCGTGGTCTTGTTGCTCCGTTTGCCCCGAGCAGTTGTAGTCTTGAGCGGAATTTTGCTCCCCCCAGAATACGCGGGGCAGCCTGAGCACCCACGCTCAGAAGTGGAGAAACATGGTGGTGGATGCTCAGCGAGGGATTCTTCAGGGGTGCTGGTACCCTCCTGGGGTAGTCTATCATTATTTAATTCCGCTACCATGTTGAGGGGTGGGGGGATTAGGGCCTCCGGCCACATGATAGGATATTATAAACTGGTAATAAGAAGGGAAGTTGCTCTCGCCACTTAGTTACTAAAAGTGATCCGTGGTAAAATACATAACCCAGGTATTTTACAGATAGCTGAGCTGTGTGACCCTAATGAGTACGTAGGAAGACGGCGGCGGCCGCCGCTCTTGTCGGTGCCGCAAGTGCGCACTAACTTGCTACAGCACGCGCCTTTGACGCGCGCGCTGCATGCACTTAACTTGGTCTTAAAGAAGAAAAAGAAAAATCTTAAGCCGCTTATTGTAAAATTATTTAAGTTAATGATTTCTTAAATTTACGCGAACACTACACATTGAATAAAACTAAATTTACGGATTTTATCGCGTTTATTTCATTACTTTTACTTATTTTTAATTCGCGACGTTTCGGGTGCTTTACAGCACCCGTGGTCACGGGAGAGACTGAGATGTTTGTCTATGACATTGGGACGTCAAATATCTCAGTCCCTCCCGTGACCACGGGTGCTGTAAAGCACCCGAAACGTCGCGAATAAAAATAAGTAAAAGTAATTAAATAAACGCGATAAAATCCGTAAATTTAGTTTTATTCAATATCTTTAAGTTGTGCATAATATACCTATATTATGTTTGTTCTAGTTTCTTAGTTTGTAATTGCACTATTGTATTAGGTAATACACCTGTGATGATAGTTGTAGGTGGTAAAATATATATATATATATATATATATATATATATATATATATATATATAATACATAAATATATATCATGTACATATTATTATTCTCTAAACCATTTCCCATCATCTGGGGTCGGCGCAGTAAATCTTCTTGTTCCATTCCTCTCTATTAGCCGTCATTTCCATACTTACTCCTTTCATTCTCATATCACTCTTCACACAATCGACCCATCTTTTATTCGGCCTTCCTCTGCCCGTGTGTTCCTCCACATTCATATTCAACACTCGTTTTGTGACATGACTTTCATCCCTCCGCATCACATGCCCAAACCATGCCAATCTGCTTCCTCTCACCTTTTCTACCACTGGCGCTACTTTCAGGCTTCCTCTTATATACTCATTCCTTATCTTATCCATCCTTGTCACACCACACATCCATCGTAACATTCTCATTTCATTATCATGCAATCTATTTTCATCCTTCTTCTTGACCGGCCAGCATTCACTTCCATACATGACGACAGGTCGGATGATCGATTTGTAAATTTTCCCCTTCAGCCTTATTGGCATTCGGGGATCGCACGTTGTGGCTGTGACCTGTTGCCATTTCATCCACCCAGCGTTAATCCTATGCTGCACAGCTCTATCTATTTCGCCGTCGCCTTGAATGAGGGAACCGAGGTACTTGAAATCTGAGCAGGTAGGCAGTATAGCGCCATCCAACGACATAGGTACAGGACTGGAAAGACCGCCGAAATCACAGCACAGATATTCGGTTTTGGATCTACTGATCTTCAAGCCAACACTTTCCAGCATCTGTTGCCACCCCGTCAGTCTGCTCTGTACCTCAATGCCCTCTTCCCCGACAAACACGATGTCATCGGCAAAAAGCATGCACCAGGGTGCCTCATCCTGCAGGTCCGACGTCAAAGCGTCCATAATCAGTAGGAAGAGGTAAGGGCTCAATGCCGACCCTTGGTGCAGCCCTACAGCCAAATCGATACTGCCCGTAGTTCCCGCGGCAGATCGTATACATGTACGGGATGCTCTGTACATAGCACGGACTAACATCACATACTTCCCAGGCATACCTTTCATCTTTAACGCCCACCACAAAACATCACGGGGAACCCGATCGTACGCCTTTTCAAGGTCGACAAAAACCATGTGCAGATTTTTATGCACGCGCTTGTACTTTTCGCACAATTGGCGTAATGCGAAAATGGCATCTGTCGTACCTCGACCGGGCATGAATCTGAACTGGTTTTGTGTTATCTCACACTCTTCTCTCATTCTTCTCTCTATTATTCTTTCCCAGACTTTCGTATGTGACATGAGTTTTATTCCCCGGTAATTGCTGCAGTTTTGAACGTCTCCTTTGTTTTTAAAAATGGGGACCAGTATACTACTGCACCATTCCTCAGGTATTTGTTCTTCCTGCAACAATTTACCGAAAAATAAACTCAACCACTTCCATCCATCCGCACTCAGCAACTTCCACACTTCTACTTGTATTCCATCTGGGCCGAGCGCCTTCCCATTCTTCATATTCCTAACAGTCATTTTTACTTCTTCCACACTAATTTCTCTCACTAAGCCCATATTCACTGGTGGGTTTTCAAGCATACCATTCCATTCATTCTCCTCATTCATCAATTTCTCAAAAAACTCCTTCCATCGCTTCTTTATACTTTCATCGTCAGTCAAAACCCTTCCAGAATCATATTTTATACATTTTACATGTGAAACATCTCTTCCATTCCTTTCTCTCGCTCTTGCAATTTGAAAAAGTCGTTTTTGACCTTTGAGGCTTTCAAGGGACCGATATAATTTATCTTGCGCCTCTGCCCTACAAATAGCAACTTCCTTCTTCGCTCTCTTCTTACATTCTTTATACGCCCCTCTCTTACTTTCTTTTATGGATTCATTCTGGTCTTCTACGCTCTGCCATTCTTTAAAGGCATTTCTTTTTCTCTCAAAACTTCTCTAATACTTTCACTCCACCACCACCCATCCTTATCTATCATACGCTTCCCTTCCTACACCTCCACCATTTCCTTCCAGCACTCATTCACACTCATTCCTTCCATATCACCCATCTTTATCATCTTGTTTACAACTAGCTCTCTAAATTCACTTGCATACTCCTCCTTATGCAACAAATGCCACTTTATTTTGGGTGGGGGACGATCCTTATGTTTGTTGAGGCGAACAGTTAAGCAGATGTCAGCCAGCAGAATTCGGTGCTAGGATACTAAGTCTTCACCTGGAAGCACTTTGCAGTTTTTTACACTCTTCATTTGGTTCCATCTTATCAGAAAATAGTCGATCTGTGTCGCGTGGTGGCCACTTTTATAAGTAACAAGATGCTGATCTCGTTTTTGGAACCACGTGTTTACTACAGTCAGGTCGAAAGCACATGCTGCTTGCAGAAGAACTTCCCCCTCACGGTTCCGCACTCCGTACCCCCATCCACCGTGTACTCTTTCATACCCGTCATTCACTCTTCCTACATGTCCATTAAAATCTCCTCCCATATAAACATCCTCACTCTCAGGTATTCCCATCATCATACAATCAAATTCCTCCAAAAACTTCTCTTTCACACTCTCTTCACAGCCTGTTTGCGGAGCATACACACTTGCAACATTCACTACTTTGTTTTCAATCATTAATTTAACAACTATCATTCTGTCATTTACTCTTTCCTCATTTGTCACTCGTTCTTTCATTCCACTATCTAACACAACTCCTACTCCATTTCGCTTCTCATCACTTCCACAATAATAAAACTTGTATCCTTCCCCAATCTCTCTTGCTTTATTGCCCTTCCATTTTGTTTCCTGCAAATAGGCAACATTCACTCTTCGTCGTTTCAAAACATCTGCTAACACTCTTCCTCTTCCAGTCATCGTACCTACATTCCAGCTTGCAAACCTCACTCTGACATTCTTCTCTCTCCGGGCTCGCCTCTTACGTCGCACCCGCTCCGTAAGGTACGACAACCCTTGCCCACTTCCCACAGAGGTGCTGCCCCTGCGCGTCGCCTGCGGGGTACGCCCTAGCCCTGTCATATATCCCACAACTCGTACTAGTCATAGGTTTACTGCATGGGATTTGGCAAAAGTTTTACAGTCGGCCGCCTGCCTGACACCAACCCTCTTTGGGTATGCTATTGTTGGTAGAGGAAGCTACCATTTTGGGAAAAGAAAAAAGAAGGTTGGGGGTAGGAGCGTAGGTGTAAGGATACTGTTATCTCGGCAGGAAAGGTATGAGAATAACAGTAGCTCGGGGAGCCGGTGTCGCGTACCCGTATTCCATAACAGGATCACCGGAAAGGTAGACCAGCATGAAAACCCCCTGACTTACATGTACATATCATCAATATAAAAAGCATTGTCTCCTCGAAATTTGTATCTTTTAGATAAGCAAACAATACATCCAAGGGAATAAGTTGATTCAGCACTTAAAATTGTGGTTTAAAATGTCAAAGATAATGACAACGATCAAAATTATATTACTCGCGTGCTATGAAAATTAAAACAATTTGCTCCTGAGCTACCATGGCCAAGGTGATCCACACAGATCACTATTAAGTCATCTCTACCGAGAGGAGAATGTCATGTCCAAACTAAAAAAAATGAAACACTCGTCTATGAGTGTATTATTAATGCATTGCACTACGCGACGTTCCGAAAAAAAGATCAAGTCAAGGCACGCCTAAAAAAGACTGCTTCAGAAAAAATGTACGATGTTTACATTTGTTCATATCAGCAATAAAAAGTTTACCTATTACATCATCATATCAATTCAATTATAAAAGTATTATAATGCAGTAAACAACGTAGGAAAAGGCTGTTCCCACTAATCGTCTTACTTTAAAGGTTCATGAATGAAATCGAGTAAATGAAAAATGATGCGGATTTTTAGATATCTATGCAGAGAATAAGAGATAAATTTTGTTTAGTGTTTAGTATAATAACTGACTTACGTACCGAAATTAAAGGAAGACTAACAACCCTGTAGTGGCGGTATACGAGCATCCACTACCCCACACCGTCCCGTGGGTTTCGTGAAAGGCGATATAGGGAAACCGAAGGTGGTAGGCAGCAGCATCTTCCTGATTACAACCGAAAATATTAAAAAACTGCGGTTGCCAACCCTCCAACTCAAATTGCAAAGCGTGAAAGCTGTGGCAAAATACACCCTATGTGGCAATTTATGGGGGGAGTCCTATGTCCAGCAGAGAACTTTATAGGCTGTAATGGAGGGATCGAGGGTTAAGTTATAGGCTGTGTATATGCCACTGCTGCGCACAAGCTTCTTCTCATATCTGTGAGGGTTGTTAAGTTATAAGTCCACCGCGATCATCTTAGTGCGTTTGGACTTCACATATTCTTAAAATATTTTATCACTAAGACTTTCAGATTCTTCAAGATATTTTCCTCACCGAGCACGTAGTAATTCAACACTTAAAATTGCAATTAACACTTTCATTGGTACCGAAGCCAAGTTGCTCGTCTACAATTAAATTTACGGTGAGCGCTTAACCACAGTTCTTTTGTATAAACATTAATTTACCCGAAATGTAACGTTAATATTTTAGTATTATAATAACTGTTTTTAAGAAAATTTAAACGGCCTATATATGCTTAATATAAATGTGTTATTTTTTACCTTAAAATATAGACAGGTTATCTTTTGTTATTGGGTTCAAATTATGTTAATTGGCGTTTAGACGTGATTTTATTTTTATATTTGGTAATATATGGTAATAAAGATATAGCATCATTATGGTTGCAGCATGAATGAATCGATTCGACCGGGGAAGGATCACGCTCTCACAAAATACCAGCGTAGACTACCACGCTGGAGCTGCTGCGTTTTATAATTTTATTACTCACCGTGAGTTTAGAGAACCGGAGACTCTTTTTACTGAAAGCTAGGCATTCTACCTTTGATTTTAATTCTTAACCGAGGATAGCAGATATATGTCAATTGGCCAGAATATCTACTTACTATGAAACAGTAATTCGTTGGATTTATAAATAAAACATGCAATCTGAGAACTAAGATTGGATATTTTTTCATGTAGATAATACTCCGCAATGCAAGAAAACCTAGCATATAAGTAATGATTTTTTTTTTCTGAAATTGCCTCATTAATAAAGTTTTAATGACAGTGGAGAAATTTCATCAGTGCATGACAGCTGTAATCACAACTCTCGCAAAATCTTCCGTTATATTTCTTCCCATTAAGTATTATTTCACAATAATACCGTGTACTGACGGTGAATAACAATTCTTCACTGCATAATATCACGTGATCACGTATTTTTTGTGAGAGGATGACAGAGAGAAAACACAGGGTATAGGCACGATATAGGTAGCAGTATTTCCCCGATAACAAGAAAGTGGTTTGGTAGAAACATATATATACATACATAATCATACACACATATAGGTACATACAGATATTGGTGGAGCGACGAGCCTAAGGTTACCGAAGTCCAGTTCCCCGGTCGAGCCTTAAGCCTATTACGCGAGATGTTAAACCCAAATGGACTGTATATGCGAAATGCTTTTTCTTTTACACAAAATGGCGACTATAGCACGCGGTTTCCTATACAATGCACTCGCTCTTCCCTAAAACGAACTATTGTTGCCAAAATCTATGAAAGGAATCCTACTTGATTAGGAGAAAATGAAATTGGAGCGGATTAACTATATATCAAGCAGGAACTAGTAAGGAATGCTCACTAACCGGGGTGTTGCTTCTATGTGGCTTGGGCGCTATGTTGCTGCGGTGCGACCTTTGGTGGACTCTCTGGGGCCCCTATGCTTTCTTATCCGGTGATGCGTCGGGAAAGGGTGCAGTGCGCGACTATTTCTCACACGAGTTGAGGCGGGTTTCCTGAAACTCGACTGCTTCCAGGTTAAAGCGGTTATACTAGCGGTGCGCGTGGGCAATAGCCCTTCTATGACACTATTGTCTTAAGCGGTATGGTTCCAACGACGAGCGCGACGGGAAGAGGCGCACGTAGGTCGCGCGCGCCTTTTATTCCTCCGGTTGCGATGGTCGCGTGATGTTCTAGAATCATCTTCTTTCCCCTCCCACCCCACCACCCTGAGTATGAATTTTATCGTTTGGAAAGGGATAAACGATTTGGCAAGCCTACCGTCAAATATAAATATAATACGAATGGTTTTCCGCGCAACCAGTATATATATATATATATATATATATATATATATATATATATATATATATATATATATTGTAACACATTATAGCTATATACATACCATATATATACAAACCTGATCAAGTATAGTAGATATGAGAATGAAATATATTAAATAGAACACATATTTAAATAATAACTTTAACCAGTTCTTTGTAAGACTCAATGCTTTGGGCTTTCTTAATTGTTAATGGAAGCGAGTTCTATAATTTAATTGCTTTGACACAAAAGGAGAAATTAAAAAAAATTGAGTTGTGAACAGGCATTCGCAAAAGAAGTTTATCGGATAATCTGGAATCCAACGCTGGATGACCGACTTCACATACCTAAAAATTATTTTCAAAATATTTTTTAACATCTCCGATATGTAGAATTCCTGCGATTTTTACTTCACCACCGAGAACGTGAAAAAAAATTCAAAGTTACCTCCAAACTGAACAATAAACCGCTGTTATTCATAAAATACTTTAAATAAGATCTTGAATCTTTGCATACTAACTGTACTAACAATAAAGGAAAAAGGAAGAAAATTATCTACACTATCGGCGTCCTGAAGCTTGTTTCCTGCCGCCCGATTCCAATCTTCAGAACGCCGATAGTTTAGGTAATTTCTTTTTACAGTGAAAATAATGGTAATTTAAAAAAAAAAACATAAGCCCCACTTTATAGTTAGTTCAGTTAGTATGCAAAGTTTCATGATCTTATTTAAATTATTTTATGAATAACAGCGGTTTATTGTTCACTATGGAGGTAACTTTGGATTTTCGAAGAATCGAGAAAATTTTACGGAATCATGTTTTTGTATAAAATAGTACTTAACATTAATCCTCAACTTTACCATATATTTATTTCAAAATTAACGCTGCAATATTTTCGTTATAACGGAAGATCTTGCTAAGCCCTCAGACGAAATAAAGAGTTTTTATTTCGTCTGAGGCTAAGCCATTTGAGGTTATACTTCCCCTAATATATTATGACAAACTGCTTTATAAATCTTATTATAAGTAAAAAAGGCTATATCAACCGTATCATAAACTATTTCACCAATTATGGATATAAATCTCATAGTGCATTTAGTTTTCAATTTCGTATATCGGACTTGATACAAAAAGAAATTGGTGAAATATTGTTATGCCGATAGACACACAACATATTCAACTAAAGACCTCTCTTAATCAAAGTTTGATGTTATACACAGTTTTGTTAATAATTTTGCTAAAATTGACAACTACGATAAAACATGCAGACAGTGGCCACAGATCTATACCGGTCTAACAATTTTTGGATGCTGTAATAATAAGTACATACACAACATATTTAATAGAATTGTGTTTAATTTGACCAGTTATGTATTTATTATTAGTTTATTTACCAGTATGTAGATGCGCTACTATTATATTAAAACTATGACAACTAAAAATTTACCCTCTAGTACAGATGACAGAAGTAGAGATGTGACTGGAGTGGCTCTATCGCACAACAAAGACGCTAACATTTATATAATACATACATTTGGCATAAATTCTGCTTTTATTAAATATACGCAATCAGCGTCGCTAGCGGTATGTAATGGAACTATTTTACGATTAAACAATAACATCGAGAAACAGCAATGTCGTGTTTAGTTGTTTATATCGCCGACCAATCTCTATTCATTGATTTGGTCAAGCTATATCATGATATAGTCAACAAACACTGTTAAACTTAATGAAATACCGCCATTTGACTTTCAATAATCAATTAATTTATGAGATTATAAACTCTTAGATCTGCCCAATACAAATATAAAACTCTTTTTATTTAAGGTACGAGGATAATAAGAGTTTTGTACATACCAATTGTAATTTTTATCAGTTTATTAAAAGATAAAAAAAACTAATACAACCATCGCTTCAAAAACCATCACTTTCGTCTTACTTGCGTTCACTTTCATTCCCCTTTCTTTTAATGCCCAGTTCATTAATGTAACCATCATTTGTAACTCAGCCGCCGATGACGCAAATATGACTTGATCATCGGCATACAAAAGGCATTTGACGGTTAACTCGCCCATTCTTAACCTACATTCTTCATCTTTCAAAGTTTGCAAACACCTGTCCATAAATAGGTTGAACAGCAAAGGGGAAGCCACACAGCCCTGTCTGACACCCTTTCGGATGCCAAACCAGTCCGAGTAGACCCCATTGATCCTGACACAAGCACTAGAATCCCTATAAAGAGACCTCAATGCCTGTATCAAACCAGCGCTCAACCCATATGAGTTCAGTGTTTGCCATAACACATTCCTGTCCACTCTGTCATAAGCCTTTTCCAAGTCCATGAACGCACAAAAACTTTCTGGTTTTTAGCCAAAAACTTCTCCGCAATCATGCGCATGGAAAAGACTTGATCTGTACATCCCATTCCCTTTCTAAAACCCGCTTGCACATCCCAAATTTTTCCATCAGTTTCTTTCATAACTCTTTCAATTATCAGTTTACCCATAATACTAAGCAAGCTGATACCACGGTAGTTTTTGCAGTCCTGCTATGACCCTTTTCCTTTATATATTGGTACTACGAGTATAACTGCTTTACACCAGTCATTCGGTACCCGTTTTAATTCCCAACATAAATTGAACAAGGTGTACAGCAGGCCTGCCACCACTCCCTCTCCAGCCCTTAGCATCTCGAGTAATACTCTATCATATCCAGCTGCCTGCTTCATTACACTGTTTTCCCCCTTATTCTAACTCTTTAAACTTTTACAAAATTATAAATTCTTCCTCATTCTTATCCCTCCTTCTTCCTTTTATATAAAACCATGCTTTCTTCTTTGATTCAACTTCCACCCGCACCTCATCATCCCACCACAACGTATTCCTTTTCCTTTCATTTGTTCTCTTACTTACACCACATACTTCGGTGGCTGCATCCACCATAATTAGTTACTATGAAATTTATTTATATCTACTAAAATGAAATAACAAGAACTAAAAAATGTACATTAGAATTTTCAAATCAATTATAAATTTAATAAAATAACTTTATAATGGCAAATGAGGCAAAATGTCATTACTTTTTGTATTTTATGTTAGATGGCACTGATGGTCTTGAAAGAGTGAGTACAACAATAATATGGTAGATGTCGGGGTAGTTCAATTTATTAAACAACGGTTAAAATTAATTTTGGGCCTTATTTATAAATATTTTAATAAAACACATCAATCATATAAAATAGAAATAACACCCAAAGGAAGTAAAATACTTAACTCCATTACCGTCTTTACCATAAGGGCACACGAAGCCCGTGCAGAGCACCGTGACGAAAGGCATCGGCCTTATTCGCTTACGCTATACAATCTTTTTTCTATATTAGAAAAATATAACCCAAAAAAAGTAAATTAGGGTGTTGATTTATTTTTAAAAGGATTGGGTAGACATTTACATCTATCCTCGATTGCAAAACAAAATGCAAATGCGTTGTCACCCGTGAGGACTAAGATGGAATGCCTTGTTTCTAGTAAAAAGGGTCTCCGGTTTTCTATACTCACCATACGAAACACAGCAGCATTATGCTACTATTTTACGCTGATATTCTGTGTGAGCGTGGTCCTTCCCCGGTCGAGCTGACCCATTGGTGCTACAACTATACTACTAATATAACTGCAGCATGGCTCTACCACGTATAAAATTTGATATTTTATATTGATAGTGACTTTCTGGCAGCCCTGAGCATTGACAAGCCATACATTGCCGAGTTAGCCAGAAAAAGTGTCATTGACAGATTTCCTAGGTAGACAATATGTAGTTACGCACATCGCCGCCATCTAAACGTTTTTGTCGGGATGTACAGTCGGCAATCTGTACTTATAATCTATGACTATGAGATAAAAATATAATTTCGCACTGCTTAATAAAAATAACGCTTCAAAATATTAAACGGAAAATTATGTATTTAATATGATAATTTTCAAATACAAGTGTTAGATTTTATGGCAAATAATTGTTACGATCCTCATTTTTAGACTAGCGAAGCCTTAATTTTAATGTAATAATTAAAAAGAATACAAGTATTGATATTTTTATAGAATATTTTCTTCTGTTTAAAGAGAGTTTAGAAAACAAACATTAAAGGTTACATTTTCCTAAGAAATTATCGTCCCCGCTATGAAATCTGACAAATATTCATTTTAAAGTAGCGCCGCTCTGGTGGTAGAAAAAGTCGTGGAAGCCTTCATTAATGACATATTATTTGATTCTTCCCATTTAACTATAATATAAGGTCATAGCAGAAAAATGTTTTTGTCATTCGCTTTTTTTACTTTCCAACAGGGGCCTAAATTCTTGTGTGCCCAAGGCCCCGGTATGGTCTAAGAGGGCGTTGCTTAACCCTCCTTTTTTGAAGTTCCGTAATCGGATAAAAAGTATCCTATAAGTAGTCCCGGGTTCTTAACTACCTATACACGAAATTTCATGGAAATCTGTTCAATAGTTTTTGCGTGGAACTTTAATACACAGACAGACAGGCAAACAGACAGACAGATAGACAAAAAAATTCCAAAAACCACTAATTTGGCTTCAGTGCCCTTTATTTAGTCCTTTAGACTTTTTTCAGAAAATATTAGAATTACAGACACTACTTTTCTACAGATTAATTATATGTATAGATTATTTACATAAACTAAACTACGCATAATCCCAGAAGAATTTTTTTTTAAATAGTTAAGAATGTGTGAAAAAATTGAATGAAAACCACTGAGGAATTGTTATGTGTAATAATGTAATACTCTAGAAACTGATAAACTTTAATTTGAACTAAATTCTAAATTAAATGCTAATGAAATCTTTTAAATGCTAATAACGAGTATGAGTACTAATAATATATTTATATCATCGTTTCCATTTTTTTATAAAAGCTCCTGTTCATAACTATAAGAAACTGTTAGTCAATAGAACCGTCTACTGAAATCCTGTATTGAATGAGATTTTTAAAATAGTAATAATCACTTTTTTTCTGAGTTAGTCCATTTATATGTGAATATAACAAATTCATAGGGGGATTAAAATTCATTTATCATAACTAATTTTTCATAACTTTGTGGCATACCTTGGAGGAGGCCTATGTTCAGCAGTTGACTTGTGAAGGGTTATAATGATGATGATAACAAATTTTTATTGCATATATGTATAAATTACATTGACATTTTGACCTTAATTAAAAATCGAAAAAAACATTGCAAATTTATTATTTTTTAAAACTTACTTTGTTATAATAAAATGTTTACGATGTTGTACTTTATTAATATACATTGTTATTCGTAAAGGAAATCTTCAAAGCCGACGACACATATTTTAAATACCAGATTTTATTTTTGTTTTAAAAAACCTCATAGGAAATTTCATGTACCTCAAAGATGTTTTATAGGTACAGATATCGTGTACGCGCGCCTAAAACGCTTCCATTTAAAAGGCGCCAATATTGGCGTATTCGTTCGATCGTTCCGCCATTACGCCAGCGACGTTCACTGCGAACGTACATCACGCACCAGTGTTTTTAATTTCACAAAATGACTGTTTGTGCTATGAAATCATGTAAGAATTACTCTTGAAAAAAAGATAAGGATAAGAACATCACTTTTCATAAGTAAATATACAATTTTCTGGTGTATTTCTTGATAAAATAATACGAAAGCTGAATGTCAATGCAAGTAATAATACTGCGCAATAATATTCGAGTGTTGCCTACCGTATGAAATGTTTTTCCACATTTGAATCTCATTAATAGATGTAAAGCAACTATTGACAACGGATATTTATCCAAAGCAGCCGATACGCAACCGTTGTTTGATAAACTGGATCGATATATGAATTTAATAAAAACATTTACTATCTCTTGGCCGAAGTTAACTTTTACGGCTACGCTCAACCAAACTTACTTTTGTTCGTCATTTTACTTAAGATTAAAATAATTAATGTCTTCATAAAAAGCGACAATATTTTGGGTTCTAAGATACGAAAGTGTAGTACTCTATATATATTCAATAATAATAGATTAGTTCAATATATGTTAGATACATAAATATCTACTGTGATTTTTATTTATTTTTAACTGCTAGCTTTTATTACTTATCTTCACTATTTTAGTGCGATTTTCGTACCTACATAAAACACATATAACCACCCATATCACTTGTGTGTGTATATCCCCATTCACATACAGACACAAATGCACACGCCTCGCACACACATTTTACACTCAGGTATGTCAATATAATATGTAAATGAAATATAAAATCTCCCAAATTTTTGGGCAATCGATTTGCACTATTATTACCGAAGTCACGCACACTAATGCAGGCATGGTACGTAAGATATGCGCGTCACGTGGTACTCACGCACACATGAATCAAAGACTGGCGTCACTGTGAACGGTGCGATGTGTTAGCAACACGGTATCTGTACCTATAAAACATCTTTGATGTACCTATATCGGACAGACTTCAGTAAAAATGTCAATTATTGTATAAAAACATTGCCGTCGCTATATTCAATTTGAGTTAGCCGTGGATTTACTATGATTATATTAATTTTCTTCTAACATTTATAGACAAGTGATACTGTTCACTTTTAATAAATATACATCAAATCTACGTTAATTAGTTTTATTTGAAATATAACTTAAACGGATTCGCCACCCACGGTGTTTAAGTAATCCGTAGTGTCGTTTCAAAATTGTACAAATATTCGAAACAAATACATTGCTTACATAAAGACTCTATGTGAACCACGTAGCGGGCACAGTTACTGTTAAATATAATACTAACTATGATTATGACTGCTTCCTTGACCAAGTAATCGCAAATGCGGCTGCTAATCTTGAGGTCCCGGGTTCAAACTCCGGGTTGGGCCTATGAATCAGTTTCTTAGTTATTAGTTTATCCGTCTAAGAGTTTTCAGTAGCAGTCCGAAGTCAAGAAGTTGATAATGTTTCACCACCGGGCCTCAAAGAACGTAAAAATTAAGGTTTTGCATCTAATCTCTCTATGGTCGTATCAGATTAACGTGTCATGGGACCAGAGATAGAGAGTGCACCCACTATAATCCTATCCTGTTCAGATGACTAGCCTCCGTTGGTAAACATAACGAAAATAAAGTCTGGAGAAATAAATAAAAAAATTTCGAAGACATGTCAGTTTGCCAACACGCGTTAGGACAGTAAGACCGACACTCAACACTCCCAGAACCCTTTCAGAAATGAGAGGAAGCCTGTGGCTGCCATAGGATATATTTAGGCTGTAACATTAAATTAATCTTTATTTTGGTAGTTATTTAAGTAATATTTGAAGATAAAAAATATTTTAATGGTGTTTATACTTAAAGAAGTGTAAAGGTGAGCAAAAATATTTTTTCGCAGAAAAATAATAGAGAAAATATCGTTCTAAATTTGGAAGAGTTATATTGTATATTAAGAAATGGTAATCCCTTCATTGAAGTTAAATGATTAATTTTATAATGATTTCTTAAATTTACGCGAAAACTACACATTGATCAAAACTACTTTTACGGATTTTATTGCGTTTAATTTTAATTGATTTTTAATTCCCGAAGTTTCGGGTGCTTTCCAGCACCCATGGTCACGAGGGACTGAGGTGACTGACGACCCGATGTCAATTAAACGCGATAAAATCCGTAAAAGTAGTTGCAATAAATGATTAATTTGGAATAAAATTATCTATAAGATATGCGCCCTACTTACTGTAAGTTAATTATAATATGCCTATAACCTTTGCACAAGTGCAAGCAATAAGGTGACAAAGATTTACCGCAATCTGAAGAACGTTATGGCAGCGATAAAATACGAACAGAAAACATCAATTTTTTTATAGATATTATTGAAATAATAATAATTTCTTAACTGTAATAATATTTGAACAACTCTAGTAGTGGAATACGTGGAACATATTGTAAATAAACTTCGTTGTACTAACATTTTCTTGCAAATAAACAATATTATTGTTACGCTAGAGGTTCTCATTATTTAATATGATGTGTTTAAATCTAAAATGAGATCTTCCCATACAAGAAACATGCGAGTTGATTACTCATATTTTTAACAATGTTCGCAAATAGTAAACACTATCGAAACATAACTTCAGTAAATCATGTAAATTTAAATTTAAATTTATTTATATTTGTCTTTTAAAATTAACTGGAGGTACTAATGAATAAGTGATTTTCGATTCCTGTGTTTACTGTCTTAAAGCCCAAAAGCTTTTAAAAGTAGATAAAATTATTAACGGAGCGATTATGTTTAGAAACAATGGTTAAAATAAATTAAGCCGTAATATTTACTGTTATTTACTTACACTTGAATCTGAATTTTCACCCACATGTTTATCTTCTTTTTGCATATAATTTAAACTTATTTCTGTTACGTAGTCCGAATTTTTTTCTATATTTGAATTTGTAACAAAAACTTGGACTAATTCATTTGTTGTGTCTTTATATAAGTCTATATAGTCAATTATTGGATAATCGGTAGTATTGTCGTCTGCAAAATCGTAATAATCTACAAATTCTTCTAAGTCGACCTTGTTTTCCTTAATAATATTATCTGCATATTCACTATGAAAAATATTAATTAAATTTTTCGTGATGTTGTTTGTTTTTTCGGTCATATTTATCGTACTGTTATTGCTTATATATGATCCAAGTATATTTCTGGATTCGATTTTATCATCATTTGAGATGGTTTTAACATAAGTCGTAGTCTTTTTGCCTGTGTGTCCGATTGTTTTAGAATAATTAATAGTTTCCTCGTGGAGTTCAATGTTGCCATTCACTAAATCAATCATATCCTTAGTAAATTTATCTAAATTTTTGAATGTAATTTGAAAAGTCTGAGACTGATCGTAATTTCCACTAATAATTTCTTTAATGATTATATCATATTTTTGATTACCATTAATAAATTCCTTTAGAAACGCACCCAAACATTTGAAATACTTATTGCATTCACTTTTAATCTCCACTAATTCAAACACAAATAAGACTACTATTACGTACTTTACATACATGATAACTCGTCTACACTGAGTCTCTACCCGAAAGCAAATACATATTTTGTATAATTAAATTCAAAGGATCAGTGAATGTTGTTATTGTGTTTTATTACAACATACAAAAAAATTGTTTTCGTTGCCGTAGGAGTTTTAATGCAATTACCTCATCCTTTTTTGTTAAACTAAATTATAATTGCATTTATAGCATACCTTAATTTCATTATATAAAGGTTAATTTACAAATTACAGTGACATCATAACCAACGTCGATCTGCGAAACATTAAGCTCACCTTGAAAGTTCATGGCGAAACTGACTTTGATAAATATCTTTGTATATGATTTGAAGATAATGGGTAATTGAAGTCGTGTGCTCACGTTTTATATTGCGATACACAAGCACGGATTAATGAGAGGTAAGAGAAGGGACGAAAAACAACCGAGACATGAACGTAAATAAAACGAGAAATTTTATAATACGAAATAAGTAAAATATAAATAATATGAAGTATTTTTGCATGTATGCAGTATATTTAAAATACGATATTATAATTAAAACATATTCTCTTGTAATCTCGTATTATAAAATTTGAAATCCGTTCGTTTTAATTTCATTAAAACTATCAACACATATTGATATTCCCGAAAAGATACTACGTTACAGATTCGGGAAGTGGTGACGCTCTCATTTGTCTAGTGGTCACTGCTGATCATAATGTCTCAGGTTCGATTCTCGGGTAGGGCGGAATATCTGTTATTGGATTATTCTACTAAAAGATCATCAATAACAACTCTAATATCTTCAGACTCTAGAAATTACGTCTCCAAATGATTTGTGAGCAATGAATAAGTGAAAACTCACATTAAACTGTAAAAACCTTGCATGCAGTTTAAAAAAAATCAAAAACTTCCCTGGTTTTCATCATCATCATCATTACAGTCCTTCATAAGTCCACTGCTGAACATAGGCCTTCTCTAAAGAATGCCACAAAGCACGGCCCTGACACACCTGCATATAATGATTTCCTGCATGTCTTACCAGGTCGTCTCTCTATCTAGTGGGGCCGCCCTACACTTCGTATATTTTCCCTGTTATTGTATCGCACAAATAAATAATTTTCTATTAAAGGTATGTAATTTTATTTTTAAATATTAATTTTTTTCCCAATTTTATCTAGCTTTTGCTTGTCACCACGCTAGTGAGTTTTAGGAATGGTATATTTGTATATTTTAAACATTTTTCAAACCGCCATAATATGTAATAAATGTTTTATTTCTTTCTTGCATACATCGTACTCTGAGAATAGGTTTTCCCTCATTAACGTTACTCTATTTTTAATTTTCGGTCATGCAAATTCCTACTCCCTTACTGTCATTGTCCGATGGGGCAGCAATCCAACACGAACGGAGAAATATTAGGTGCAAGACCAACGGTTTTACGTACATGAAAATATACATATTATAGTATGCCTTTTATAATACGTATCAACTGCGGAACACAGGACCACCGCAAGGTTTGCCCACAACATACATCGAACATCATACATCGACTGATAACAACCAATTTATGTGCATAGTTACATATATACGTAATAGTTTCTAACATACGCAATGGACCGTTTTAATGCTTATTTTAGATATAATAATATGCATAAACGTTTACGAAGTTACTTATAAGTAAGAGAATGCCTCAGGCATTATGCCCGTCGAAACTGTGTACCCATGGAGTGGCACACCAACATGATCGTGAATAAGAAAAACCACATGCACGGTATAGCTAAATTGTATTTATTGTTTTTCGTTTAACTCAATGCACTTTTCCATTCGTGCAAACCAATCATTAAAACAGTAATTCCTGTCTGAAATTGATATTGACAAAATGGCTGATTTGTACGCTTCCACAGCTGCTTCGGGGTCTTCAAACGGTTGACCGCGTAATAAATCTTTCATTCTAGGGAATGTTAAGAAATCGTTTGAGCTCAGTTCAGGACTGTACGGAGGATGGCTAATCAGCTCAACGTTTTCCTGCTTCAAAAAATCATTTGTCTTCCGAGCCGTATGGGAGCTCGCATTATCGTGATGTAAGATGATGCGACATTTTGGGTTATTATTTCGGAGTTTGGCTATCATTTCTGGTAAAAAAACCGTGATATACCACTCAACAGTAACCATTCTGCGTTCCTGTAAAGGAATTGTAGCAACATGACCCTTTTTCGAGACAAACGTAGCGACCATTTTCTTTGACACGCTGCGGGAGCGAACCACTTTCGTTGGTTTGACCTCGACTTCGAAGACCCAAACTGCTGACTGATGTTTTCTTTCAGGTTCGTATGAATAAATCTATACCTCGTCACCTGAGACGATATTATAAACGGCATTTGACTTCCCTCCGTTGAAGCGTTGCAGAGCATTCCGGCACCAATCTACACGAGCCGCCTTTTTGCTCTTCGGACAAATTGTGGGGAACCCAGCGGGAAACTAGCTTTCTTACACACAGTTCATTATGTAATATCGACTAAATTGCAGTCATTCCGATACTGATAATAGCCCGAATCTGCTCGTATGTCACATGACGGTTATCTAATATAATAGCTCGCACAGCTGCGATGTTTTCAGGCGTGACCGTTGTTCTTGGTCGACCTGCAGAAGAAAAAGTGCTGAGCGACACACGACCGCATTGAAACTCGGCATACCAGCGGTATATTTTCGTTTGACTTGTGCTTCAACATCATAAATCGGAACAAGTTTGCTGAGACATTTATCTTGAGATCAGCCGCGACGAAAATTTAGATAAATTACGGCAATAAAATGTTCACGCATGAGCTCCATTTCTGATAACAACATGTCAAATATAAACCAACACAGTTTTTGTTTTCAAACATTTTTTTTATTGTTGGATTCTAAGAGACCAGTATTCAAATTCTAAAAAAGGTATTATTGTAACTCAATCCAAAATATTCTATTCTCGATCATTTCAGTGTGCCCCACGATTTAAATAAAATAGAAAAAAGCAGTACTTAAACGTATTTAAATTAAATATCATTTTGAAATATGTTTTTATTGAAAAAAAAATTATATAATAATCTTTTCTGACAATTTTGTAACCAAGTTTCTTTCTTACCTGATTATGAGTTACCCCTTTACCATCTTTAAACTTAGTAATTTTTATCATGTCTGGTTCAACCATAATAATTCTTTCAACAAATTGTGATTCTGTTGTAGATAAATTGTAATCGATCGGAATTTTATTTGTAGGTAGTTCACTGTAATCATCATCAATAATCGGGGCTCTTTGAACTCCTTCAGAAAAATTCAACTTGTCTTATTCAGACTCATCTTCAAATCAATAAAGGTATGCGGAGATAAAAGTTTATTCGATAGCAATTTCAATATTGGTCAGATTAAGTTCCGATATTATTGGAATTCTCCTTATAGTTAAATCGGTATTTAGATAGGTATGTAAATCAAGCCAAAAGCGCACGCTGTATAATATAGATGCTATTAAAACAACACTACCAAAATAATCAACAAAATCAAGAGCTTTATGTTAATCTTTGGCGATAATGGATTCAACTTCATTTTATTATTTTTATCATTAATAAGATGTTGATGATTTCAAAATTAAATTCATACTAATATATTACAAACTTTTATAAGGGGTGCCTTGTGATTTGTATGGCAACATTATAAAAAACCGCATATAGTGTTAATGTGCAAGACAATGGCTATCAATACCATACAACATCTTAATGCCTGAACCAGTTATGGTAAGTAAATGCTATTAATTATTCGATTGACACAGTTTTATTTTTTGCACAAACATTCAGATTAGATAGTATTACAACTAAAGAAAAAATTGTTTAGGACTTCAAATTCTATATTTTGACATTTTTTACATTTTTAGACGCAATAAAATTGTCAACAATTTTTTTGGGAGTTCGCCATTATCCTTTCACAAGGACATATATCCAGATACGAAACAATTATTTGTAGACCACCCGAATACTTGTATAGTACATGATTTGAACTGCAGGCCCTCAACACCGCAACTCATTGCAAGCCACTCCGCCACGGCGTCGTCAAATCGCAGCTTTAAAGTTCTGAGGTATCTGGACAGGGCTAGTAAGAAAAAAATTAAGGTTAAACTAAATTTTAATAACCGTTTGTTTTCATTGTACATATATAATTAAAAAAATCTGTACTTAATAATTAAATAACTCTTTGCTTTTTTAAATATTTAACTCACAGCTGTACTCTTACATGTAAATAATAAATGTTTTTGTGTTGTAAGCATAAAGGCTTGATTACCTTAGCAGGCGTAATGTAGGGCGACCCCCCACTAGATGGAGTTACGACCTGGTAAGTCATGCAGGAAGTCGATGGATGCAGGTGGCTCAGGACCGTGTTTTGTGGCATTACTTGGGAGAGGAGTACGTTCAGCAGTGGACTTGTAAAAGGCTGTAGTGATGATGAATGATGATGATGATGATGATGATGATAGATTGCACTATAGAGCAGATTTTTCCATTGTTATCACGCTTGGAATGCGTGTTGATAACCGCAGTTTTTCTTATTTACGTTTGTAATAGAAAATACTGCTCTATGTCCCCTATTCCCATTTCTCTCTATCAAAAATTTTTAAAAGGAGACAGGACGATACTTGAATTCATGGAGGATATGGGGTAGTAGATATTCTTGCGCCGAAACAAGGCGGCACACTTGTCACGCTTATTAAATCAAGATAAGTATCGATTCGGAACCATAATTAAATCATCGTAATTATCATCATCATTATTGCAGACTATGAAAGTTCACTGATCATATGGGGAGGCACCCCATAGATTGCCTAATGAGGGGGATATTCGCTATAGTTGCCACACTCGGCTGGCTGGTAGGCAACCGTAGTTTTATTTTTTAGTTGTTATAAGAAAAACGTTGCTGCTTATCTCCAGGTTAGCTCTCCTTATATCAAAATGAAAAAAATAGAAAAATTTAATTTAAAAAATACTTCATTCTGAACAAGCCTTATTTTACATCAAGATATTGATAATTACAGCATTACAAATATATGCGCTATAACTTGTGTATAAAAGTAAATTAGAACTAAAATTATATTAAGCAAGTGATAGAGAAGAACGTACACGACTAGAAAAATGTCTTTTCTAAAGAAGTGTTTTAAATCAAAAAATGATGTTCAATCTTTATCGGTATTATATATTTTTATTATAAAATTCTAACTGTATTGTTAACACTAATAATATTCAAATTGTCTATTATTTATTTATTTATTTTATTTATTTAAATCAGCTATTTCAGCTGTGCTTGTGCTAAAAAGAGTTGGCGATAGAAATCAATTTGCGAATGCTTTTGAGTTTTGCAGTCCGTCCTACTATAAAGTTACTGTCGTTTAAAATCAAAACGAATAAATATAATTATAAAAACACTTTCATTAAGTCAGATTCAGCGGGCACCCACTAGGAGGAGAGACGACCTGGCAAGACATGCAGAAAGTCGGTAGTCGCAGATAACTTAGGACTGTGTTTTGTAGCGTATTTTGTAAAAAACGTGATGAAAAAAATGAAGGTGAATACGGTGATGGAACGAGCATAGTGAACTTATTATGTCAAGTAAAAATATAACCTCCAGTTTCTACCCTTTTTATTGCCCAGAAACACGTTATATTCTTTGATATTAGACAGTAAAACCATCCCGTATTTATATTTGATTTAAAATACCCAGACCGGCTCCGGGAAGCAATATCGGTAATGTCGTAAAGGCACGCTGTACAGTATATTATTATATTTGCAGCGGGAATGGGTCGGCTACACTGCGGAGGAGCCACCCTCCTTTTATAGAATAAGAGCGGGTGACAAGCGAGCACACAGCACACGTGTTGGTAAATGAATGCTGTGGCCCATAGACGTCTACATCTAGCCTTGATTAAAGAATCAAATCGCAGATGCGCTGTCACCCCTGAGGACTAAGATAGAACGCCTCGTTTCCAGTAAAAAAGTTTCCGGTTCTCAGCACCCACCAGGTGGAGCACAGCAGCATTGAGCTGCATCTTTACGCTGGTATTCTGAGAGAGAATGGTCCTTCACTGGTCGAGCCGACCCATACTACAACCATATTATAGCTGCAGCATAGCTTTATCATCAGTTTAAAAGAGCAACTTAATTCTGCTTGGTTTCTAGTAGAGAACCGGAGACTTATTTGACTGGTAACACTACATTTTGAATCTTAAGTATAGGTGTTAGTTAGTGCCTTCGAACCACAGCACTCATATATCATCAGGTGACTTGTGTGCCCGTATGTCACCCTCATTTTGTATAAAAAAAACATCAAAGGCCGCCTGCCAAAAATGACAATAACTACTAATATAATACTAATCCTTTCAAAATATTGTAAAGATCTAGGTTCACTTCACTTCACGGTTTGCTGACAATGTGGAAAAAAAAGAATGAGTAGTAATAATAATAATGCATTGCAATTATTTTTTTCGTAGAATTACCGATCATTGGATGTAAGTGATTATGATGCCACTTACAAAATTCCTAAATTAGCTTTTCGGATGATAGGTATACGGTTTACTTCTGATGACTCGCCGTTGAAGAGGTATGTTTATTTGTCACCATATCTTACTTTCTTGTATTACATATTGTGCTGTTATATTTTGGTACAACCCAACTGCAAAGTATTAATAATGAAACACAAAAGGGTCTATTCGACCTGGGAAAACGTAGAATTGCGGAATGATGCTGCTGTGTTTCGAATGGTGAGTGTCGAATCTGAAGACTCTTTTTACTGGAAATGAGGCATTACCTCTTATTTCTCAGGTATGACAACGCACTTTTTTTAATCATCATCATCATTTCAGCTCTTCACAAGACCACTGCTGAACATAGGCCTCCCCCATGGTATACCACAAAGGATGGTCCTGAGCCGCCTGCCTCCATCGACTTCCTGCATGTCTTACCAGGTCGTCACTCCATCTAGTGGGGGGTCGCCCTACACTTCACCTGCCGTTACGAGGCTGCCACTCGAGAACCTTCAAGCTATATAGCCGGCCCATTGCCACTTCAGCTCTAATCCTTTGGGCTATGTCGGTCCCTCTGGTTCTACTACGGATATCCTCATTTCTAAGTTTATCACGCAGAGAAACCCCGAGCATAGCCCTCTCCATAGCTCGCTTAGCGACTTTGAGCGTCCTCATACGGCCAGCAGTGAAGGACCACGTCTCGGTTCCGTAGGTCATCACTGGTAACACGCACTGGTTGTACAACTTAGTTTTCAGGTTTTGAGGAATACCTGACGAGAAGATTTGTCATAATTTCAGGAACGCTGCCCAGCCGAGTTGAGTTCGTCGATTGACCTCTCGGTCGAAGTTAGACTTACCTAGTCGGACTATTTGTCCAAGGTAAACGTACTCGTCAACAAGTACAAGTAGTTTAGTGCTCCCAAAACTACGGGCATAGATGTGACATGGACATTAAACATGATCTTTGTTTTGTACATGTTCCTCTTAAGACCTATCCGTTGGGAGGCACAATTACGTCATTGAGCATAGTGCTTAAGTCCCCCAGCGATGCTGCCATAAGGACTATATCGTCGGCAAATCGAAAGTAAGTGATGTACTCGCTACTGATGTTAATACCGTATCCTTTCCTGTACAGTAGCTGGAAAACGTCTTCCAATGCAGCGGTGAAGAGTTTCGGGGAAATAACGTCAACCTGTATTACACCTCTCTGCAGTTGGATAGGTTTCGTACTCTGGTTCTGTACTCGGATAGCCATCGTAGCCCTACTGTACAAACACTTCAGCACTTCGATATACCGACAGTCAACTTGGCCCAACTGTAGCACCGCCCAAATTTCGACAGAATCAAAGGCTTTCTCATAGTCCACATACGCAGTGACAGATTGTACTCTTCGGACTTCTGTACAATTTGCCGAAGGGTATGTATGTGGTCCGTGGTACTACATCCTTTTCGGAAACCGGCTTGTTCGGGCTTTTCTTAATCAAATACAGATATTTATCAGATATAAAATAAAGATTTGTGTCAATGAGCCTCAGCATCCGCTTATTAACTCACTATCACATAAGTCATAGACTCTGGGCTTGCTTGTCTAATAAAAAAAAAGTTTTATTTACTTTCTACTATTTTCGTCTTGGTAGTTGCGTAAGAGAACATATCGTCCTACTGTGTCTTATGAAAGTCGAAAGAGACAGCTATCATAAATGCCGGTTAGATCTGGCTTTCGAATGATGGTAGCCATCTCGTTTACGCAAGGTAAAATACCCAGGTTGGCGCTGGGGAGCAACCTTAAACATGCGAATTGAGATGTCTAGTGTTGAACACTGACGTTAAACATTGACGATTAAGATAAATCTTTCCAACAACAGGAGAAGCGCATGTCAAGCAGTGGAGTTTTAAAAATTGGTGAAGACAAGTTATTTTACTTAAATTTTGAGCTACTCGTATGTTTTGTTTTTACCATAGTGTAAATAATAATGTGCGGGCGTGTTCGGCGGTGAAGGAAAACGTCATAAAGATGCAAGATTCTTTATGACGTTTTTCTTCACGGTCGAGTAATATAATATTACAAGTACATGTAATATTATATTGCAAAGATGTACTTAAGCAGCGGTGGACTTACTCCTCCATAAAACTACTAAACTAGACTACAGAAATTAGAAAAGTCTGCAGTAGGACCTATAATTAGAAAACATTAAGAATTAATTTCTTTAATGAAAGTTAACAAAATAACAGGAAACCACTATTCTCTATTCTGTTGTGTACTATTCAGTGTGTTTGAAACAGAAACAGAAACTTTTTTTACTCAATGTACATAGATTATAAACAATATTTATTGTATGCACGACGCAAGCGACGAGATACCTGCTTAGTGTAACCAGCAGTGGTTGAGCAACTCAGGGGCGGTGGGCGGAGCCACGGGGGTCGCGACCAGCGAGGTTCGACAACTAGCGAGGGTGTTTACAACAACACAGAAAAACAGCCGTAGTCTTGGTTATTGTATTTAATATGTTAAATATATATAACTTATATTAATATAAGATTTAGAATAAGATAATAAAGAAAGAATGATGTTGTAACTATGCAAATAACTCTCCCAATAAAGGCATCGAATAAATAACGAGAGTTAGCATAGATTTTAAAATATAAATTGTACTCTTATAATTAATTTACCTTTGTTGCATATCACCTTTATTGTAAACATATTACCATTCATATATTACCTTTCTTAAGATAATTATAACATTATCAGGGCATGTTATCATGATACGGCTGCGGAATTAATGAAGCTACGCATAGGGCGTCACGACGTTTTATATTTATAGT
Source organism: Parnassius apollo (assembly GCA_907164705.1). Classification (NCBI taxonomy): domain Eukaryota; kingdom Metazoa; phylum Arthropoda; class Insecta; order Lepidoptera; family Papilionidae; genus Parnassius; species Parnassius apollo. Next base: position 1,657,736 of record CAJQZP010001523.1, read on the forward strand.
GCTGAGGTGCGGGGCAGGGTTCTCAGCTTAAAAATTGTAAATTACAAGGTTTAAAACCTTTTAGAGTATAAGATAATTATTGTGTACATAATAGTATAAGAATTAGATGTAAAAATATTATATAATTAAATATGATTGTTAATAAATAAAAATTTTAAAGAAATAAAGAAAGGCGCGGGGGTGAGGCAAGGGTCCGCTGGCCAGCCGTGGCCGAATCATATAAAAGACGGACCGGCCGGTAGGGTCCGTCGTCGCTCTCCAGCCACTGAAAAGGCACTACAAGAAGAATAAAAGTACAAGTTCCTCCTCACCGCCGCTTGCCTCCTATATAAGCAAGAACAACGCGTTTTATTCATTTTTCGAACGGCGTTACGGCGATCCGTAACATTAATGGTCCTTCGAAGAGCCGAATTAAGAAACAAACCGCAAGAACGAAAAAATATTATTTTGAAGAAAAATGGTGATTACGCGTAGTAACAGCGGAGAATCATCGAAGCGTCGTAAGGATGAACAGACGACCCAGGGGGCCACGGAAGAGACCTCCGGGGGGCGAATCAGCCGCAAGTGGCTCATCAAACACCACTAGCGAAACCACAACGGGCAGCGATACAACTGCTACCTCTGCGACCGATAAAACGACTACAACGGAAGAAACCCAGCAAGAGAGTGATCAAAGATCACAGCGTACATTAAAGCCGGGCGAGACTAGGTCACGCCGCTCCGTAGTCTCACGCAAGAGGCTCCTCGCGGAGTTAGAGGCGAAAGAGCGGCTAGCCGAACTCAAGCTCGAGCAGGCCCGATTACAAGCAAGAACGGAACTGCAAGAAATACACGTGCAGCGACTACAAGCAGAAGCCGGATCAACCGAGGACGAAGAGGAAGAAATAGAGAACGACTTAGCATCAGTACGCATTAGTACATGGTTACAAGAAAAACCCACATCACAACCCGCGCCGCGACCCGCGTCACAACCCGCGCCGCAACCTGCACCACAACCCACGTCGCACTCCGCATCGCAACCCGCTCCGCAGTCTGCAACACAACCCGCGTCGTACTTCACGTCGCAACCAGCACCGCAGATCGCACCACCCGTACTTCAACAATATGCACCGCAATACGTTCCACAACATACCGCGCCGCAGAAAGAAGACTATGGACAGGCGCAGCAACAAATCGACGTCGCTACCTTAGCCGCTGCTCTATCACAAGCAGTACGAAGCACAAGGGAGCCGCCGAAATATTTGCAAGAACTGCCCACATTCAATGGTAGCAGCAAAGAATGGCTCAGCTTCAAAACAACGTACGAAGAATCTTCAAAGTACTTCACGATGAACGAAAACATAGCAAGAATACGCCGAAGCTTAAAAGGGATAGCAAAAGAGGCCGCAAGCTGCCTACTTATAAGCCAATCAGACCCCAGAATAATAATAGAAGCTTTGGAAAGGAGATTCGGACGACCAGAAGCATTAATTCACTTAGAAATAGAGAAACTGAAGCTGCTGAACAAAGTTACGGACAATCCCAGGGGAGTTATGCATATTCGCCAATCGCATAGCAAACGTAGTGGGCACCGTAGAAGCACTCAAGAAAGCACACTATCTGCATAGTCCGGAGATGACGCGAGTTATCACAGACATACTCACGCCCATATTGAAAAGCAAATGGTACGACTATGCAGCCAGGAAGAAAGAAGATATCCCAGAGCTTAAGAAAATATCAATCTTCTTAAACGAAGAAGCGGATAAATGCAGCGCGTATGCCTTGCCGGAATTCATCACGGAGGACAACGAACCGAGAGAGCGAAGGCCGAGAAAAATAGAACGCGCCTTCACCACAAGCAAGAAACAATATGAAGAACGCTGCCCTCAATGCAAACAAGAACACAAACTGCCCGATTGCAAGTCATACGCCGCTCTGTCCACAAATGACAGATGGGAAGTAGCGAAGAAGTATAATATCTGCTATCGCTGTCTGCGAGGCAAACATCGCCGATTGCTGTGTAAAAGCTCCACCGTGCGGAAAAGGCGGATGCATGATGAAACACCATAAATTGCTGCATCACGACAGAAAAGCAGAAACTGAAAAAGAACCCGCTATGGAAACTGCAACATCGGCAAGGGAGGTCATCACAACGACTCAACCATACAAACACCGCCGCGCCTACTTGAAGATTGCGCCCGTAACAATAAAGGGGCTGCTAAGTTGCGTCGAAACATACTCATTATTGGATGAAGGAAGCACGGTCACCTTAGTCGACGCCTCGATCGCTGACGTCATCGGCGCCGACGGCCCAGCCCACGCAATGTGGATACAAGGGGTTGGCTCGGAGGTGAAGCATGAGAAGAGCAAGATCGTCAGCCTTAAAATAAGAGGAAAGCACGCGCAAGAGGAACACAACATAGAAGCAGCGCGTACTGTAGAGCGGTTGGACTTCGCGCCAGAATCCGTGAATGAAAATCACTTGAAGAATTGCCAACATCTGCTAGATATCAAAGAGGATATCACCTACGAACGCGCCTCACCGAAAATACTAATCGGGCAAGATAACTGGCACCTCATAGTGTCTAGAAAACTGCGCGTCGGTCGTCGAGATCAACCAGTCGCCTCATACACCAACCTGGGCTGGGTTCTACATGGCTGTCATAGCTCATTGACATCGCCGGTCACCTTCTGCGGCAGACTACATCAAAGGGAAGAAGCACAGCCAATAGAAGAAGAAATAAAAAATTATTTCAAATTAGAATCACTGTGTATCGAGCCAAGAAGACCGAAAGAAGATCCCGAGCAGCGAGCTATGCAAATATTGAGGGAGACCAGCAGAAGGTCGGCGGACGGCAGATTCGAGACAGGGTTGCTGTGGAAAGAAAAGGATTTCCAAATACCAAATAATTACAAAGACGCGGAAAGGCGTCCGCACACTTTAGAGAAGAGGCTCGACCGAGACAGCAATCTCAAGCTACAATACGAAGAACGCATACAGAACCTCTTCAACTCGGGTTACGCAGAACGCGCACCCATGTCACCGCCACAAGGAAAGACAAGGTATCTGCCACACTTCCCAGCCATCAACCCTGCGAAACCTAACAAGCCGCCGAAATTGGTACACGACGCCGCCGCGAAGACAGCAGGAATATGTCTCAACGATATGCTTCACTCGGGGCCGGACTTACTACAATCATTCATGAGATTCCGACAGTATCCGTATGCAGTGAGCGCCGACATAAAAGAAATGTTTATGCAGATCAAAGTGCGCAAAGAAGATAGAGACGTTTTACGTTTCTTGTGGAGAGGCAAGCGGCGGGAGGGCCAACCGGAGGAATATAGGATGACATCGATCATCTTTGGAGCGACATCATCACCATGCACAGCATTATACGTCAAAAATAAAAATGCTGAAGAACATTCAGAGGCATACCCCGAAGCTGCGGTCGCCATAAAAAGAAATCACTATATGGACGACTACTTGCAGAGCTTCCACTCTATCACGGAAGCTCAACAAACTGTAAAAGCAGTCGATCACGTCCACAAACAAGCGGGATTCGTACTCAGCGGGTGGACATCGAACGAAGAAAAAACAATAGAAGAGATAACGACAGAGCATAAACAAAACGACGCGACCGTGCGCCTGGGCGGAAAAGAAACTGAGAAGACGCTCGGCCTGCTCTGGCATGTACAAAGCGATCATATTGGATTTAATACAAACAATATGAAGATGCCGATCGACGTAAAAGAGAAACAACGCTTGCCAACTAAACGTGAAGCGCTGAGCATAATAATGGCATTATTTGACCCGCTGGGGTTAATATCACCAGTGACTACCCCAGTGAAGAGAATATTCCAAGACACATGGCGTTACAAGGCGGAATGGGACGACCCTCTGCCAATAGAGTTAAAAGAAAAATGGGAAGACTGGATTACTTCACTTCACGCCCTAGAACAACTGAGAATACCGCGATGCTACGATTACAACCCAGTGTCAACGCGGCAACTACACACATTCGTCGACGCAAGCGAGGAGGCCTACGCAGCCGCCGTGTATTGGAGAACGGAGCGAGCAGACGGCAGCGTCAACATATCATTGGCCGCCGCCAAGAGCCGCGTGACACCACTGAAACCAGTCTCCATACCACGGCTCGAGTTACAAGCAGCACTACTGGGAGCTCGTCTTGCGCAGACCGTGATTAGTGAGCACGATGACGATATAGCGGGCAAGACATACTGGTGCGACTCTCGCACTGCACTAGTGTGGATAAGGTCGGAGCCCCGCGTATACAAAGCTTTCGTCACTCATCGCCTGGCGGAGATAGAAGATACGACCAAAAAGAACGAATGGCGTTGGCTACCGTCCAAAGAAAACGTGGCAGACGACGCGACCCGAACCACGCCAGAAAAGTTCGACGAGTCGCACCGGTGGTTCCGAGGGCCCCCGTTTCTACAACGTCCACCGGCCGAATGGCCGCAGGAAGAAAAAAACGACACAATACGACACTGGAGAAGAACGAGAAATATGTAACATCACAGTTAAAAATGAAGACTCGCCAACAACACATCTGCCACAAATAGAAAGATTTTCAAAATGGATTCGCCTCATAAGGACGACAGCGAGAGTCCTCCTATTCATCGACATGTGCAGACCAAACAAGCACGTGGTGAAGGCTGGGCGCAAACGCAACAAAGCAAGACAAAATAGCGACCCGGCTGGCAAAGAACAAACCGACGCAACAACCCCACCAAGGAGAAGGGGGCAACACCTACTGTCTCATCGCTTGTAGGAATACCAGCCGCTTATCATATCAGCCGAACAACTGTGGGTGCAAGCCAGTCAGCGGGAAAGCTTCACGAAGGAGCTCAAGAGGATCGCCAACAGAAGTGTTCCAGGAGGTGATGACAAACTAGGCCACCTAAGCACATATATAGACGAGGAGGGGACCCTACGCCTCAGAGGTCGAATAAAAGCTGCATCAGAGGTAGAGGAGGACACGTATGACCCTCCCATACTAGACGGGAAGCACGCATACACTCGTCTGTACATAGCACACGTACACTAGAGATTACATCACGGAGGCGTGGAAACAGTCGTGAACGAATTAAGACAGAGATTGTACATAAGAAAAATACGTCCAGTAGTAAAAACTGTCATCAAAGGCTGCCTACCGTGCCGTCTAAGAAAAGCCAAGCCTGCATCACCGTCTACAGGAAACTTGCCGTCCGCGCGTCTCGCTCATCACGCACGTCCGTTTACATACACCGGACTGGACTACTTCGGGCCAATAGAAGTCACAGTGGGACGACATCGTGAAAAACGCTATGGCGCGTTATTTACATGCATGACGTCACGAGCAATACATATAGAGGTGGCCCATTCGTTAAGCGCCGACTCAGCTGTGTCAGCGCTTAGGCGTTTCATGAGCAGAAGAGGATGCCCAAAAGAAATCTGGAGTGACAACGCTACGTGTTTTAAGGCAGCCGACAAGGAGCTGGCCGAAGCAGCACTCGCAGCCCTCGAGAACAAAACCACATGTCGACAAATTGTGTGGAAGTACATACCACCATCAGCACCATTCATGGGCGGCGCCTGGGAGCGAATGGTTCGCTCCGTGAAAGAAGCCCTACGCGTCACCCTCAACGAACGCTATCCCAGTGACGAGACACTGGTGACCCTGCTCGCCGAGGTCGAAAACACGGTCAATTCAAGACCTCTTACACACGTCTCAGTTGACCCAGGAGACCCGGAAGCCATCACGCCGAATCACATCCTCATCGGTCCCAACTCACATGTATCTGCACCGGGACACTTCAGCAAGAGCGACGTGACGGCCCGCCAGCAGTGGAAACGAGCTCAAGCCCTAGCAGACGTATTTTGGCGAAGATGGGTGAAGGAATACTTGCCCCTACTCCAACACCGGCGGGAGCCCAGCAGCATAGGCGCATCACCGAAGATTGGAGATCTGGTCATCATTTGTGACTCCAATCTACCGCGCAACATCTGGCCCAGGGGAAAAATAAGCAACGTGTATCCCGGCGTCGACGGAGAGGTACGAGTAGTGGACGTAACCACTAGCAGTGGGCATGTACTACGCAGACCAACAAAGAAGATTGTCGTGCTACCAGAGGGATCGCAGCTTGGCGACGGCGGGAGAATATGCACGACGCAAGCGACGAGATACCTGCTTAGTGTAACCAGCACTGGTTGAGCAACTCAGGGGCGGTGGGCGGAGCCACGGGGGTCGCGACCAGCGAGGTTCGACAACTAGCGAGGGTGTATACAACAACACAGAAAAACAGCCGTAGTCTTGGTTATTGTATTTAATTTGTTAAATATGTATAACTTATATTAATATAAGATTTGGAATAAGATAATAAAGAAAGAATGATGTTGTAACTATGCAAATAACTCTCCCAATAAAGGCATCGAATAAATAACGAGAGTTAGCATAGATTTTAAAATATAAATTGTACTCTTATAATTAATTTACCTTTGTTGCATATCACCTTTATTGTATAGATATTACCATTCATATATTACCTTTCTTAAGATAATTATAACATTATCAGGGCATGTTATCGTGATACGGCCGCGGAATTAATGAAGCTACGCATAGGGCGTCATGACGTTTTATATTTATAGTGCTGAGGTGCGGGGCAGGGTTCTCAGCTTAAAAATTGTAAATTACAAGGTTTAAAACCTTTTAGAGTATAAGATAATTATTGTGTACATAATAGTATAAGAATTAGATGTAAAAATATTATATAATTAAATATGATTGTTAATAAATAAAAATTTTAAAGAAATAAAGAAAGGCGCGGGGGTGAGGCAAGGGTCCGCTGGCCAGCCGTGGCCGAATCATATAAAAGACGGACCGGCCGGTAGGGTCCGTCGTCGCTCTCCAGCCACTGAAAAGGCACTACAAGAAGAATAAAAGTACAAGTTCCTCCTCACCGCCGCTTGCCTCCTATATAAGCAAGAACAACGCGTTTTATTCATTTTTCGAACGGCGTTACGGCGATCCGTAACATATTGTAAGTCAATTTTTTCATTTACCACTGGTTCGCAATAAAACCTCTGTCCTAGGAAGAACTAGCAAGAAACCCAGCGGGATTTTTTTTTTCAAATAATAGCTTGTAATCATGTTTACCATTACCAACACAAGAGAAATTAGAAATAGCTTGGTAGCGATCACTCTTCCCAAGGGTTATTATCATCCATAAATTCCATAATATTATAATAATCCTTTTTATACAAACTAATTTTAATAACATTTTTAAACTTTGCGTATGACAAATTTTGTATATTTTCGTCATTTTATATAACGAATGCTTCATCGTTGTATAATTCAGGCGGTGTTTTTACTCTTTCGTTATTAATTGCTCCGCAACCTTTTAGAGATTAAATGGGGTTTATATCCAGAAGTGGCACATATAATACGTGGAGAGTTGGACAGCAACGTAAGATTCTGCTGCACATCTCCCGAACTTCCGAAGTCATCCAAATGGACAGTTACTAACTGTTCAACGTAACAGCCCATTTCAATCAAAAAACATAGGCCACCCCCATAGATTGCCTTATATGGAGGCTGTTGGCTATAGCTGCGATGGTTGTCTAGCGGGTTGGCAACTGCAGTTTTTTTTTTAAAATTTAAGTCATTATTGGGCTGCCCATCTCCTGATTTGTTTCCCTCTGTCGCCTATCATGACACTCACGTAATGATGTGAGCTAGTGGATATACTTACTTTTTTATTGTTTACTCTTACCGGTAACAGAAAAGTTACTAATCTATTATTTATTTTACAGACTCTTATGGAATGCCTTATACTGGTTTGTGTTTGCCAATTTAGTCTTGGTGTTAATACTAGAACTCATCATCACGATGGTGACTGCGTCTGATGGCACATTCACGGAGTTGTTTACAATGACTCCCTGCATTGGATATGTGTTATTTGGTTTGTTGATTTTATTTAAAACTGAACCTAACTTGGTTACTCTGATTATTTTTTTACTGTTTTTACTAATTAGTTACTAATGTCTTTCTTTATTATTTTCCTAATGCGTAAAACACCTTTTTAAACACATTTAAAATGCTATTACTTAACTACAATAAACCTAGCATAAAATTTCTATACTAAGTTTTATTAACATTATATAAAAATCACATCCTTAGAAGTGTTACATTTTTTTATAGAATAAGTGTGACAAACGAGCACACAGTCGACGTGGGTGCTGTGGCATGTACCATACGAAAAACAGCAGTATTAAGTTGCTATTTTACACTGGTATTAGGTGAGAGCGTGGTCCTTTCCAGGTCGAGCCGAACCATTCGTAATACAACCATAATAAAGGTGCAGCGTGGCTCTACCACTTTACACTATAAAGCAAATACTAAGTTCATTCAAAAACTTCATGCCGATAATTTCAACAGATTTTTAGTTAAATCCGTTTATTTAGAGAGACGGACATAAAAATCTCAACTATAAATTATTCTTCAGAATCAAACATTTAAAAAGTTTCACCAATTGGAAGCTGCTTCAAGAATATACATAAAAATTTCATCTATTATAATGTGTATAGCTGTATAGATAAAGATAATTGTAACCTGTCTTTGAGACTTTTTTTTTTCAAAATGAAACTGAAGTGACTATTCTGCTCACAGATCACTTAGGTAAGCTACTGTAGTCCAACTGCAGCCAGTTCAGACCGGAAACACCTGTACTGTACTTCCGGTCTGAAAAGTTCTGCAAGTACTGCTATTTAGCGGCAGAAATACGTAAGAAAACACACCCAGACAGTCTTTCAGTAGGCAAAAAAGTTATCCTTCCAACAAGCTCACTAAGCATTGGTTGCCTTCCTCATCACTAGGGTTGTCAGGTCTCAAAACCGAAAATCGGACACGCACCCCTTAATTTTTTAGTCGTAGTAAAATGACAATGCTTTTATATAGTTTACTACAAAATCTTCTTAAATCATAATGAATTAACAACAATTGAATAAGTCAGTCTTCTTTATTATTAATCATTCAATATTCATTACAATATTAATTTCAATAATTGCTATAGTATGTATGTGCATGAAAAATGTAAAGAAATGGTCAAATTTAAAAAGCGTAACAAAAGCCGGACAGCATCTAGTTTGGCCGGACACACAACCAAAAAGCCTGACTGTGTCTGCTTTAACCGAAAGTCTGGCAACGCTACTCATGACCATATTACGAGTATCTTCAACGTTTTTTTTAAATGTGTTATTAGGTTGTTTAAAAGACAAAATATATAAGATTGTCAATAATTTTCATGATCCTAATATTAAAAAAAGATTTTAACCTTATCACTATCACTACCACAACAGACTATCACAAATCGACTGCTGCGAATGACTCCCCAATAGATCGTCACAATGACAGTCTTGAGTAACCTGCATTAATCGACTACCTGTGTATTTCATAAAGTCGTCACTCCATCTAGGTTGTCAACCAGTATTTTTCGAATGCTGGATTCTGCGAAGTTAAGGTCTTTTGTCTGTCCATCTGAACAAACGGGTTAAACCTCATTTGCTTTATCATTGTAATATGAAAATTATTTCATTGTATACTCCATGGTATTAGTTGACTAATTGAAACTTGTCTTGCCAAGTAAGATACCGATAGTTAAAAGTAATTAATGTGTTATCTTTTAAGAGAACATTGGGTGTCTGATACCATTGTTTTTATACAAGTTATATTTAACATGTGCGTTTATATTTTTTACAGCGATTGTAAAGTCTTATAAGTTTGTTAAATGCAGACCTGTGTACGAAAATTTGATGTCAGAATTGCGTGCGATGTGGCCTCAAAGTGTTGTTACTGAAGAGGAATATGACGTCATGCGCACAGCACTGGCTGAATTAAAACTCATCGGAAAAGGTAACGGAAATCACGTTATATATATGTATATATATATATATATATATATATATATATATATATATATATATATATATATATATAATATAAATAACATACGCATCTTATATAGAAAATTGTCGTTTTTTGAAATTGGTTAAAACAGGTAGCCCATCAAAACACTATTTTGAATCCTCAATCTGTCTTGCGGTGGCAGCATTAGACGATCTATCATATTATTTCATCCCGTTGGTGCCGTAAGACGCGACTATGGGAAATACAAAAACATTATACAGGTGATACCGGATGGCATAACCATCTTTTACATTGGACGTACAATACCCACGTCGTAGACGGGCAGCAGTACCAAATATGAGATATCTTGTACTCCGATTGCCAATCCGTCTTCCAAACGATTGAAGCAAACCGTAATACGTACGTTTCATGTTCAACATTGGAATTTTATGGGACGATGAAAACCGAGATGAAGTTTTAGAATGCAACAAATAATTAAGGAAAACAGATGTATTTTTGTAAATAAATTGACTGTGTGGCGGTGCTAAAGCGCGGCATATAAAAAACAGTATATACAGAATATCTCCGAATTATCAAACGGAGCGTTGGCCGCTCCCCGGGCAGCACATTTTGCCCGGTGGGAGATATCCCCTTTTCTTACCACCGCCAAAATTGTAAGGAAGTCTTCTGATGATAAGTGTTCATTGACTAAACTAGCTGGTTATTTTCTACATTCGTTTTTAAACGAAATGGCTACTATTGTCCATGGACACCTGCAGCTGACTTCAAGTAAATAAAGCTACAAATGTGCTTTCACCTGTAAGAACTATGATTGAATGTCTCGGAACCATAAATGTAATTACATTCTGTAACTGGCTTTCTAACCTAATTCAAGCACAGCGCAGACCTCAATATTTTGTGAAGATTTGCCTGGAGTACCCTCTTCCTACCCTTAGGGTTAGCCATTTATAAAACTTAATTAATTGAAGGGTGGTCCAGAGAAAAGTTTATTAGGAGCCTACTCTCCTCGTCCCTGAGGTAGAGGATTTTCCAGAGCTTTTTGTGAAGCCTTTCATTTTGTGCCCTCAACAGAACAGCCGCTTCTTTTGGAGAGTCAACTTCGCTGCGTGGCAGATATGCAATACCCAGCTGAGGCTTAGGTAGTTCACCATCAGGCATTATTGAGAGCTCTGCCTCCTACAAGGCTAGATTTAAGTTTCCGACTTCACCCACAATCTAGTCCTGGCTTGCCTTATTCGGTCACGTTACCAGAATCCAATCAAGAAATAAATCAGAGCCGTGGTAGCTCAGATGGTTAACGCTCGCTGTAAATATAACAGAATGCGAGTAACCCGGGTTCAATCCCCACCGGCACCAATGAAATTGTTAATTGCAATTTTAAGTGCTGATTTACCACGTGCTCGGCGGTGAAGGAAAACATCGTGAGGAAACCTGCATGTCTGAGGAATAAGAAAAAAAATATTTCGAAAACATGTGAAGTTCGCCAACACGCATAGGGGCAGCGCGGCGGACACTTCCTTGCCCTAGTACCCTCTCAGAAATAAGGGGAGGCCTGTGCCCAGCAGTGGGACGTATATAGGCCATAACTTTACTTTTTTTACCAAAATCCAACCTGACTCGTAGGTGATACCCTAAAATTTCGGTACCGCTCCTGGCTATGCCCCACGTGCTGTCTTAGCGATAGCCTGTGTTACTAACCGGTGGACCAGCCGCACGTACTCCATGCTTATACGAGCTTCTTTTCCCCAGTTGCCAGCTTTATAGCTTTCCTGGCCTGGTGTTTGGGATACTCTTACTTCGACTGACCGCGTTTTTTCGTCTTCTGATATGGAGGAGGTTGGGGAGGTTTGGGTTCAGGGCTTCTGGCAGAGAGAGAGAGAGAGGGCTTCTTGGGCTCATATATCAGCTGTCTCCTGTGAAGGCTGAAAAGAGCCTCTTCCAAACCTATAGAGAGTTCTATTAAAGGAGAGTTCAGTTTAAAATGTCGATCTTTTCTGTCTATTTTGTTCTCACGATTGTCTAGGAAAATAAAACGGTACCGGCAGAGGCCCGCATGCCGAGGGAACGAATAAATTACGACCCGAGTTGTCCTGGTCTTGGATAGGCACCGTTTGCGACTGGGCTTTCCCCGAGCCACGCATCTATCGTCACGGGATTTTTAACATTTTGAACTAGGTTAGGATAGGAAAAAAGGGGTGGGATAAAAAGAAAAGAAAAAGAGGATGGCCTGAGTGTTTCTATCCTATCTGTTTGCTATTGAACTAAACCAAATAACATGCGGTAACCACGTGAAGGAAGAACTCCTTAGACCTGTCCTAGGGATCAACATGACTTACGCTCTCCCCCAGAGCCATTTTCCAAAGTACTCGCCGGAGAGGAGAGCAGAATATGTGTTAATCTAGTCCTACTGTTATAGTATAAATGTAAGAAATAGAAGTAATTTAACTCTCGTCCTGTATATGGTGTAAATGTAAAGACTAGTGTGAGTGGTGGAACCAGTAAAATAAAACATTTTAAAATGTCGTGTTAATTGTTAATACTTTTTTAAACTTTAATATCGAATGAAAATCCCATTATTAGAATAAGTAATTGATTTGATTGATAACGAGAAATACAGTCATATTTTGTATTTAAACTTGCAGGGTACTTCTACAGTTATGCAGGTCTAATGATGATCTTCGACGTACCACCAATCATTAGCTGCATACGTCGTGCTTTCGGAGAAAATATTCCTCGGAATATGATATTACCCTACTGGTTCCCATTTGATCCGCACCGGCCAGGACTTTTCGAAATTTTGTTTATGATTCAAACTTGGCATAGTATGATTTAGTTTAATATTTTTATCTTTTTATATATACTGAAGCTATTAGATTAATAATGCAAAAAATAGATGGTTTAAGAATATTCACTACTATATATCGTCTCGAGAGTGTTGTGAGGGTGCAAGATATTGAGTTATTCTATCCAGAAATTTCCATTTCCGAAGGCAGTAAGTTGGTGTTTATTTACCCGCATGACTCGGAAAGCACGTAAAGACGTTGGCACTGATCCTGATTTCTCTCTGGTCGCGTTGGATTGCCGTTCCATCGGAGTTAGGTGGTGAAGTACTAGAGAGAGCACCTGTGCTTGCGCATACACTCATGCACTATATTTCTGTCATGCGCAGATGGATACTTTTTCTTTATTGTGTGCCATGACTCTAATTTGGTCCGGAAAACATTATAAGTATGGTATAGTTTAAATATTTGTATCCGCTATCCATAACTTTCTTATGTCTTTTTAGTTTCTCCTATTTTTTATAAAATAATGGTGACAAATGAACACACAGTTCATCTGATGTTAAGCGGATGCTGTAGCCCATAGAAATCTACATTTATCCTCAATCAACAATCATATATTAGAGTAACAATACAGATGCGTTGTCACCCTTAAGAACTAAGATGAAATGCCTCGTTTCTAGTAGATATGTACTCTAGTTCTTCACGCTCACCATACCAAGCACAGCAGTAATAAGCTGCTGTTTACGCTGGTGTTCTATCTTTCGAGCAGATCCATTCATGCTACAACCATAATATAGCTGTAGCTATAGCAACTACAGTTTTATTATTATTAATTGGTTATGAGAAGAATACTGCTACTCATCTCATGTCTCAATTCCCTCTGTCTTCTACGACAACCAAGGTATGACATAAGGTACGCCCACTACACGACAATTGTAATTGAATAGCGTTTTTATTATAAATCCGACGTGGCAAAGGAGTCTGTAGCTAAAAGGGCTAATTCCGTCTATGGACACCTGCATCATACCAAAGAAGATTACTGATGCCTTGCTACCCTTGAGAACTGGTATAGAACGCTTCACAGACTGAAATTATGCTAGTTTTCTATAGTCTACAGACTGGAACATAGCAGTTTAAGCACTGCTATTTGGCGAAAGTAGTAATTACCCAGACGCACTGCCAGGCAATAACTTTTTTTGTAGTGTAAGGGTGAAAAACGAGCACACAGTCCACCTGATGGTAAGTGGCTGCAGTTGCCCATAGACATCTACGTCTATCCTCGATTACGAATCAAAATGCAGACGCGTCGTCACCCGTGAAGACTAAGATGGAATGCCTCGTTTCCAGTAAAAAGGGTCTCCGGTTCTCTAAACTCACTATACGAAACACAGCACCATTAAGCTGCTATTTTACGCTGATATTTTGTGAGAGCTTGATCCTACCTCGGTCGAGCCGACGCATTCGTGCTGCAACAACAATATAGCTGCAGCATAGCTCTACCACGTAATGCTTTTATAGAATATGTGTGACAAACGAACACATAGTCTACCTGATGGTAAGTGAATGTTGTGGCCCATAAACATCTATATTTATCCTCGATTAAGAATTTAAATGCATTCGTATTGTCACTTATGAGGACTAAGATGGAATGCCTCGTTTCTAGTTAAAAAAAAGGCATGGCATGGCTTTCTATCAGGGCCATAAATACGGTTAATACCCCTATATCCTCTCCGGACATTTTCAAAGTTTCTTCAAAATTTCATGGGCTCAGCAGCTGAATAAGAGTTCTGCCAGTAAATTAATTGATTATTTTTTCAGCTTTTATCATTATAGCTGTCCTGTTGGGAGCGGATTTGTTCTTTTATACCTTTTTAAGTCATGTTACTTCACAGTTTCATCTCCTTGCGATTAGAATAAAAAAAATGTTTCACGTAACAATTGACGATCAATTAATACAAGAATATCCTCTCGGTAAGACAATGTGCGACGTATCAACAAATTTTCATGGTTTTCACAATTTTTATCGACTTTTTCTTGTTTATCAGCGACAATATTACCGGATTAGAGTCCTCAGTTTCAGTTACTAGTAGTACGGTTTATTAACCTTGGATTTAAAAAAACCGAAACAACAAACTTACAAAAAGAATCCAACTGATGGTATGTGGCTAGTGCAGTCCGTTGACATTTGTAACCAACATCAAGTAAATAATGCCACAGATGCGTTGTCACCTCTGAGGACTAAGATTGAGTGCCTCATAGCCTGTAATTATAGCGGCTCTCTGTACTCTTCAGAACACAGCAGTGCGAGCACTGGCAAAAATACAAGAGGGTGGTACCTTTTCAGACGAACTCCTCGAAATAAGTAAGAATGAGTCTTGCAACTTAGTAAATTGAAATAGAGAAAGTATTGTTGCAACCCATACTGGGCATAGGTCATACGCCCCAATACGTCCTTGGCTTACGCTGGGCATACGTCCCGATGCTGGGTTTAGGTCTTCTCAATTCCGTGAGGCTTTTAAGGCAAGAAAATGTCCGCCGCGCTGCCCCAAAGTGTGCGGACTTTACAATCTTACTGTGTTTCTTTATGATGTTTTTCTTCACTGCCGAGCATGTGGTAAATGAGCACTTAAATTACAATAAATAATTTAGTTAGCAACTACCACCTGGGATCGAACAAAGATTGCTTGCTGTAAAATTTACACCTAAGCCCCTGAAGTACTACGGCTCTTATACACAATAGTACAACACACAAATAAATCAATACCGTTTATAGATAAAATTAGAAATGAAAAAAAAAACTGAAACTACACTCCATATTCATGAAGTTGTTGCATTGCTGATTGTTACCTTATTCTAATTACACCCGTAAAACTTTTGATTGTACGTACGTCCGAAAGTAAGTGAAAAATAAATTAAAAATGAAATCCATTACATTCATTCATTTATTTATTCACAAGTATGTACAATACATACATATATTAATAAAAATACACAAACATACAAACATAGTAGCTGACAAATTCGTGTTAAAAGTTACTAAAAAGCAGAATTATGAGGAGAGTAGTTTTGAAATAAATGCGTGATGATTGTGAACAAATCTTTTATATGCGTGCACCATACCCAAAAGTGAAATAATACGCTTAATAAAGCAAAATTTAGATTCAACAATTTTCATTATGAAACATCTAGCTTTATCCTCATAAATTTCTTAAAAAAATCCCGTAAAGATGGATTTTAGATAATTCAATTAATATGGTGTACTCGTAAACTCAAACAAATAACAGTTTTTGCTTTTGTCTGATAGTTTTAGATATTTTGGTAATAAGGATCAGGGTTAGAATTCGTAAAGCCTAATAATATTAAGGTGTTATAGATTTTGTTTTAATTGTATTACTTTGGAAGTCGTACGCATCACATACGAAAATAACACCTCTTGAGATAAAACTAAGTAAACTATACTGTAGGGTATAAGTTTAATTTTAAACACTAAACACTAAATTATTAATTAAAAGAGATAAGGAATTATTTTCGAAACACATAATCAATGTGGTTTACTTCTTCGTGAAATTGTGCTTAATTTGATTGGATGATTATAATATTAGTAGGTAAATTAAAATGCTAAATTGTTAATAAATTAGCATAATATCAGCTTCGATCTAATAAAATTATGATTAATAAGCCTTACTTTTATAGTAATATAAATATGTGTCTATATGTATGTATGTATGTGTGTATATATATTTATTAAAAATATAATTAAATATACAACATGTAACAAAAACCCTGTGATTCCCGTTAAGTGTGTTATCAGAATCAGCATCTAAGCTTATAATAATTATTTTTCAAAAAACACGTTTAAAAAAATTATTTTGATGAAAGAAAATTAATTTGCAAATTGTATGTGGTTTTATTATCTCTAACTCACACGAGTATCGGTAAAGTCTTTGACAATCCTCTTACTCCTCGGCCAATGCAGAGATAATAAAACCTCATATAATTTGCAAATAAATTTTTTTTCATCATATTTTTTTAAATGTGTTTTTTATTTCTATATAATAGTTATTTCTATATGCTTGGATACTGATTCTGATAACACACTTAACGGGAACCACAGGGTTTTTGTTACATGTTGTATATGTGTGTATGTACTAATACTAATAAAAAAAGCAAATGAAACAGAACATTAACAAAGGACCTCTTAACAAGTATACATAAAAATACAGATATAGTTATTAAATTTCATTAGGTCATTTAATTATTCAACCAAGTAATAATTGCGCGCAATCAAAAATACATAATATCACTTCCAGTCTCTATTGTTTAAGGTAAATTCGATTAAATGAAGCTAAAAGTCGGTATATGAATAATTTTGTACTCCGCGATCGAACCAAATAAAATAACCGTCATGAATGTTTATCTTAATATTTGATAGCCTTCTTTTATTATTTTAATATGTACTCATAACTTTTTAACATTATTTGTTTAGACTATAAAAACATAATGTATTTTTATTTTGTTATCAGTTTGTTTGTTTCTCGTGCCGTTTAATATAAAATTATATTAGTATTGTACATTTCTCATGTAAGTGAATTTTAATTCTATTGAGAAATAAATATCTTAAACCATAAACACTAAATTATTTACTTTTAAGGTAAATGCAGCAACGAATTACGTACAGAAAATATGGATTATGTTAGTGAAAATCAATTGGAAAAATTTTATCAAAAGAGGCTAGTTGAAGTTATATCGAGGCAACGTGCCCTAATAAGGTAGGGTAGAGCCAAATATTAATAAACTATTATTATATTTACAGGCTGTCATCATCTTAGGTGAAGGTAATGGAGCCATTTTTGGACTAAGCAACTCTTGGATGTGCCTGTTCTTTAACGTAAAAAAACTATTTAGCTCAGAAGGAGTGAAATTGCTCACAGCTAAGCAACTCCCTCAATTCATAGAAGATATAAGGCTTAACAGTGAACAATAGACATAGCAGAGATCACAATAGATCTTACAGGTCGCAATGATCTTATTAGAGAAAAAGAGTAATGGATAGTGTTAGGTGGATTGTGAGGCACAAAGCTAAGAGCGCACCCCATATGTTCATAAATTGTGTTGTTCAACCTCCACTTGATATTGCTATTCAATTTCATCAATCTGTGAATTTGGTTTTAGCATTTTGCATGAATTTTCGCTATCTATTAGTCATAAGACTTGTCTACCTTAACTGGTCCTTTGACCCTGCGAAAATTTATAGCAATCAGCAAAGCAAAAAAATGCTAGTCATACAAGCCAAACGTTCCAACCCGTTGCGTGCCCGTAACTGGGTTTCTTCAATTTCACTTGAACTTCTAGTCTTTGCTTATTTGAAGTGAGTTGAAGGAGTCCATGCCTTTATTACAAATGTCAGTAGCGTTTGACGCGCAGGAATATATATGAAAAGTATAATGTTAAATGTATAAATAATTGTATAAGTTAATAAAGTTCATTCGATTATTACAGCCTATCATAAGTCTACTGCTAAACATAGGCCTCTCAATTACCCACACTTGATAGGTGGTTTAAAAATTGCAGTTCTTTTGATATTTCGATTTATTATAGTAAGATGCTGCAGGTTGTCTCTCATTTCATTTTCCTCTATCGTCTCTTACGACACGCCGCGGATAATATTGTTGCGTGCTATAATTAATGGTACATGGCGAGTTATCATCCCACTAGAAAAATAAAGCTCTAATTCCTAGCGCCATCTAGTATCGAGTAGCAGAACTAGGTGAGCTTTTTATAAAATTCCATACCTTGTCAGTCGTGACAGGTACGTACTCGAACATTCTAGATGTTTCAGTAGAAAAGGTCCTATATAAAGTCGATTACGACCGCAACGAGTCAGTATTGAATTGGCAATTCAAGCGAATACTTCGAAGCAACATAACTGCGAATTTTGTTTTATTTTTTGCGTGTTTTAAGTTGTAATTGTTGCTCGGCAATAAACTTGTAAATTTTCGTAATTGAATCAGCAGTTTTTATTGTCACGAACCCCATGCTTGTAGCAATATGAAGCTGTGAATTTTTTACGCCTCCAATACACGTTGACTTTTACTAATGAAAACATTTATAATTTAATAATATAATATTATTCATGTTTAAGGTTAGCCAACGATGTCGAAAACCAGTTTACATTCCCACTTTTTATAAATTTTCTTGTAATCTCCATTCTTATCTGTTTCTGCGTATTTTGCTGTGTGGTGAGTAACTGTTTGTTTTTCTACTATTTCCTAAAATATAAGATAATATGTTATTTTAAATGCGGTACACTACCGTGCTGCGCTGCTAAATAATTTCATATTAGGAAAAAGCTTGAGGATATAAATATAGAAAAAGCTTGAGTGGGTCGGTTTATCTGAGGAAAAATGATCCTTCCTCACACAGAATACAACGGGTAATAGCATCATTATTTTAATGTTTTTGTTTCCTGAGTAACGAGAGCTTGAGATCCTTTACTAAAAGCTTACTTTTACTTTACTTTTATAAAACAATGTATCGTAAACCTAAGAGGTGACAACTCATCTGTATTTAAATTTTTAATCACAGATTGGTGTAGGTTTATATGGACCATAGCATACCATCCATACCATCAGGTGGAGCGTGTGCTGGTTTGCTTCCCTTTCATACTTACTTGAAGTATTGCTGCCATATATGCACTGAAACTGATATAAAATGTCGTAGAGCTCGATGGAAGTTATGCTAAGAGTTTTATTGGTAACAACAATATGGTCAGTATCAATCTTACTGATCTCGAGCGCAGGCGTAAACGCCTTTCGGTATTTTATAAGATAAACTTCATAGAATGTGCGCTGCAATTAAATGACTTAATTTCATTCGACACCACTCCTTCCCATATACCACGCATTCGAATCAAATGTTTTGCTTCGTCGTTCATAGTGCGTATAGCATATAAAATAATTTACCAGCATCTATTTTCCATCCGATTACGATGTATTCAAAGCAAGAGTGAATACTCTTATAATAGTTAATAAAACATTCCTATGTATTAAAAAAAAACTGAATAACTGTATTAAAGTACCAACACCTACGAGTATAAGATCATTAAACAGCGGCTTAAGGTTTTTTTCTTAAACTTGTTTACTTAATATACTTCGTTTCATAATTTCGTTAAATTTTGTCAAATGGCTGAAAGTTCGTGCTACGTAAGTATTTTTTTGTTTTTCTTTTTTTATGAATCTGATGTGACAAACGATCTTAAAATTCATCTCATTGTAAGTGGATACCGCAGACCATAGACAGCTGCAGATCACTTCATACAATCATCTGTAATTATACTGAATCTCTGTACCCTAAGACAGCAGCCACTCAAGCTATGATGTTATTTGGCATCAGAAATATATGGTACCTACACAGTCAGACTCATATGCAAACAATCAAATGAAAACTTGCGCTGCCTTTGAAGCAGTATTCTGAGTTGGAGACCTATTTTATGTAACATTTTATTTTTAACTTTTTTGTTTAATATGTTATTTGTTTTTTTTTTTTCTTTTGTATTAATTAACGTCGTGTATGTACTGCTTATTAATAATTTTTAATTCGTAAGCAGTTTTACACTTGTGCATGCATATTTTTGCCCTTTATATTTCTTAAATTGTGTTTAAAATGTGATTATCAAATAAATAGTTCTTTCTTTCTTTCCTCCTTTAAAAAATAATAATAACACCTAGTAAATTATGAAGTTTTAAATTATACGTTTAAGTTCATTTTAATTTTTCCCAAACATAGTACGTGGAGAAATGGAACGAAATTAATTACAAGTGTTTTTTGACAACTGCACTGCTTCAGATCTCGTTGCACTGTTTGTACGGACAGCGACTTATTGATGCTGTAAGTCTACTTTTTAATTCATATTGATAGTTAAATAAAAAGCGTTATTTTTTAATACTAAAAACATCTAAGATTTTTTATAACAACCGTATTGTGTAATGGACCATTCCATTCATATCATATATCATTGAATTTCGTCCCATGAGAGTCGTAAGAGGCGACACAGGGAAACAAACCAGGAGAGACAGCTTCTTTCTAATTATCTCCATACCCCTTACCAGGCCCTCACTTCATCTAGTGGGGTTGGCCCTAAACTTTGCCTACCGGTACGAGGTTGCCACTCGAAAACCTTTCTTTCCCGTTGGTTGTCGGTTCTTCGAGCTATGTGGCCGGCTCATTGCCACTTTACCTTACAAATACATCTTCAAATTAACAATTATGTTCTCGCCACTTTGCACTATCGCCTAACGCTTATGAGAGATTCGTTAATTATTATCCAATAAGATTATCTACCGCCTTTTTATGCCCAGCATGTGCATTCGTGTTAACGGGGCTCACACAAGTTGAGAAGACACGCAACCAACCGCATCGCTTATATCTCGCGTCATCGCTCCCGCCCTTGTGTAATTTGGATATTGAATTATTACAAATTATAGAAATTATAAAATAAAAAACTGCAATTTCCAACCCACCTGCGTAGCGTATCAACTGTTGCATATATCCCCCTTATGAGTAACCTTTGTAGATGCCTGTGTTCATCAGCATACTATGAAAGGCTGTAATGTCCTCCGGACCGAATTTCAATGACCGAGTCTCACTGCAGCCTACCCTTCTGCGCAGGACAGGATTACAGCGCCCAAGTGCGCAAGCATAGGTGCACTAACTATTCCCTCACTCTTATAGTCTGATGGGACAGTAAATCGACACGACCGGAGAGAGATCAGTCGCAGGACCACCGCACCACTATCAACTTCCTACCTCCTGGTTACTACTGATAATTTCTTGACGGAAAAACCCGGTAACTGATTTTGTTTTTGGAATCCCGACTCGGGATTTGAGCTCGGGACCTCATGATCAGCAATAGCATTAACGATCACGAGGCTATAATAAATATATGAATTATTTATGTGCTTTTTTACTGCATGAGCTCACTTCCTAAGCTGTTGCGGTGGTTTTATGTATTTATAGTTTTTATTATGTAATCAGATTAACGTTAATGAACTGTAGATAATTTAATATATTGGTATCTTAAATATATTTTTTTTCAGAGTGAAAGTATTGCCGAAGCAGTGTACTGTAGTGGATGGTACACTACGCCGAAAAAAATAAAAACGTCTTTAATAATTTTACTCTACCGGTAATCCTTGCATACACTTAATATTTTACTATGATTATACATCTTAAACGTAGTATAGCTATAGCACTCTGCATGCATCTGATATAATTGCTTTATTATTATTTTTTATATTTGAAGCATTTGAAAATTCTATTTTTTAAAAACCTATAAAAATTGCTATCGTAATATAACAAAGTGGTAATAATAAATAATATCAAACATATCATTTTATGATAATTGATAGAATCAGGCGTTACTTTGCAGAAATCCATTATAATAAAAATATTAATTAAATTATCGTCGATGGTGTGTCTTACCTGGAATAGTGGTGCTGGAAGTAGTTGTGCCGGGAGTAGTGGTGTTGGGAGTAGTGGTGTTGGGAGTAGTGGTGCTGGGACTAGTGGTGGAGTTAGTGCATGCAATTGAGGGAGGGCGGGCGGTGCTCTTCAATACAGGTAAGACACATCATGGTATTTAGTTAGCGAAAGGTTGCGAAGTAATTAATATTTTTATTACTTCGCAAGTTTAGGAGTCCGTCTGGATTACATACCACCATCTTACTTATTTCTTCTGCCGCACTGTTTTGTTACAGTCTCAACGGTGTGGAGAGCCAGTGTAATTACAGGCTATGAGGCTTCCATATTTAGTCCTTACAGGTGGCAACGTATCAGTGGCATTCTCTTATAGTTGGTTGCATGTGTCACTGACTGCAGTAGTCACCGTTTTATTAACATCAAAATTAAAGTCACTGAAACGGACGGTGGTCAAGTGGACTGCATTTATTAAGCAAGCGAAAAAACTGAACTGACTGAGTTAACCCAACTGAACGACTAAATAACTAACTGTGAACTGTATTTAACCGACAACCTTTAATATAACGGTCCCACCGTTTTATTAAAATAATTTAAATCAAACTTAAATAATTTATTGCTCTACTTACAATTTGCACAATGACTCAAATGACTATTCTATTTACACTTCAAGGAGCACTAGATGGGTCTTCTTGTCAACCGCAAAATACTTTTCACCGGTTTTTTTTTTTGCGCCCAGAAGCAAATATGGAGGTGGTGAATGTTCATGCATAACACGCAGCCGGCTGCGTGGTTATGTGGGACTCACCAGCGTGCCTCTTCCACTAAACACCACCTGTGGAAATGGCTATAACCTGTTAAGATCATTCAGTCGTATCGAACGCGATCCCCATTCGGAGAAATGGGGGCGCCAGCGGCGAGTAACCACTGAGAAGTATGCTAAGCTAACTAAGGCAGATTACAAGATGATAGAGCCACCAGCATATTCAGGTCGGCCGAAAGCTTGTTGGATGGGTCCGAGTTTGAGTTTCTCGGCTTGCGAACACTATAGCGAGTGGGAAGTGGGGCTTCATAGGCAGTTGCCTCGCGAATGAGGTGATTTAGGTGGGACTCTGAGGCTTCGAAGAATTGAAAGAATTGCTGGATTGTCGGGAGCTCTAAGTCTCTGTGGAGGTCTGCGTTACGGACGTAGTAGGGTGCGTTCGTAGCCCAAGGACTGAAGAGGCTTTGAACTATTTGAAGTTCGTTTAATAATCTAGGATTAGCATAAGCAAAAATGGGGGGACGTGTGCTCGTATTTTCTTCTCGCAGCAGCCTTGCGAAATCAACGGTCTCCCACGTATTCTTGAAGCGCGGTGATTGATCACATGCGTTGCGTGTTGATGCCGCGTGTGGGGCACGCGGGGATGACGGGCGGCGGCTCCTCTCGCTGTCTGTAACAGCCACCTTGTAGTACATTGCGTCATATGCTTTGTCGCGACGCCCAAGCCAAGCCCAGCGCCAAGCAACGACAGCGCCGCCGTTGTCGCGACACCGAAGCCTAAATCGCGCTATCAAAAGTTCCGAATCATAAACAGTATATAAATAACATCTCCGAAATATCACACGGAGCGTTGGCCGCTCCCCGGGCAGAATACCTTGCCCGGCGGGAGATCTCCCCTTTTCCTTTCACGGCCACAGCTATATGAGCCGTGGTAGTTATAGAAAAGTGACATTATTTGATATCAACAAAGGCAATGAATAAGCCCATAGGTGGATTGTTTGTTCGTTTCGTCACTTAAATTTTATTTAAAAGCCAATAAAATAAATGCTATTTGACAGAGTTTTTATGTTTCAGCGCTCAAAAGGGGGTATGTGTAACAACGTACGGATTTTCGATAGTTTGTTTATCAAGCTATGCCACGGTAATTTGTTTGAAACTAATTTAATTATCATAATCTCACAAATAGTTAACAAAACATAGGCTGGTGTCACGATAGGATGGATCTAATAGAATAGACAGGGGACTTTACAGTTGCAGGAGGATTTATTTTAATCGTTATATTTCGTTTCCCATTACAACCTTTAAAAGTCAACTGCAGAACATTATAGAAGACTCATAGGGGATCTTTTCTTACCACGCTTGGTAGGTGGATTGGCAAACGTAGTTTTTTTATTTATTATTGTTGTGTAGCTGTTATTAAGAAGACGCGACTGCTCATCTCCTGTTTCAGATTCCCTTTCTTGCCTCTTGCGACACCCATGGAATTATATTGGGTAGTGTTCTCTCTTAAAATGCCACTTGATGGTAATGAATAAATGTAATATACTTAATCAAACCAAAAAAAGAGAAAAGAACAATAAATTATTTAAAGGTGGCCTCTAATGGCCCTCTTCTGTAAAACAAATATAATTTCGTGTCGCGTGTACCCATAGCAAAATAACTTAAGACATTATGTTATGGAAATAGCTAACATAAACTAGTCTAGCTGTTTCAACACTGGTAAGACTTGTAATTTTTTATAACATATGATACAGAACTAAACCTGCTTGCTAGTTTTGATATAATATGGGGGCCCCATTGAAACTTTGCGTCTAGTGTGATTCCAAGCAGTATTGTAGTATTAACAAGACTCAGCTCCTCCCCATTTAAAATTAGATTAGTATCACACATTAACACTATATCATGGTTATCTCCTACTATGTAAGGTAAGTCATTAATATATACAAGAAAAAAAGGGGCCGAGAATTGATGCCAGAGACCCTAGCTCCACGCCCCTTTGTACTATGGACCCAAAAGAACTCTTACTATTAATAAAAACTTTTTGCGTTCTGTTACTTAAATGTGAAATAATTAATTTCAAAGCATTACTTCCCTTTCCTGATTAATGTTTCATGTTGAACATAATCGAAGGCTTTAGATAGGTCACAGAATATACTCTAAACATCTTGTGAAAAGTGTGGTAGTAATTTGCGTCAAGCTATGTTATGTTTGTAGAATGGGTCGGGTCTACCGGGGAAAGACCACGCTCTTACAGAATGCCAGCGTAAAATAGACCCTTAATGCTGCTGTGTTTCGTGTGGTGAGTATAGAGATTTGGGGACCTTTTTTTACTGGAAATGAGGAATACCATCTTAGTCCTCAGGGGTGACAACGCATCTGCATTTTAATTCTTAATCGATGATAGATGTAGATGTCTATGGGCCACAGCATTCACTTACCATCAAGTGGATTGTGTGCTCGTTTATCACACTTATTCTATAAAAAATACATAAAAATTGGTAAATTCTTGTAATGGCCTATACTGAAAATTAAATTGGCGTAAATTTGGTATGAAAATTCGTTATTCTTTTTTCATTTAAGAAGGTATTTCAAGTCAAGACTGAATAGGTTTTAATAGCGTTAAGATAGTGCGATTTGTCTACGGTTATATCACCATTTACGTGGCTTTGAGATTGTAGTCAAACACTCTAATAATAATACGAATACATTTTTAAATCATCGTTTTCCTTTCCAGATTCTCAAAACTTCGTGGTCGTATTTGATGTTGCTTATAAGCGTATTCAATAAATAGATACACGAAAAGTACTTAACACTATTGTAGTAAATATTCTTATAGTAAGAAATATGTAGTTTCACTGCACCAAAAGCAGTAAAAGAAGGCCTGGTCCAGAAGTGCGACGTATATAGGCTGTAACTTTAACTGCATCAATATTACATATTTTTAAATCACTGTTGCACTTTTGGAGAACATAAACATTATTTTGAAACTATAATATACGGTCTTTCACTCTGACGTTGTAATTATTTGTAATTTATTTGTTTTTTGTTCTTATTCTAATACTGTTACCATGCAACTTCAAAGCCTTTTCGAAATTTGAATACCTGATTCACAACACAAGGACGAGGGGTTCTCCAACCAGAAAAAGACTCAGACTTAACAACATTAACTCATTTTGATCAACACAGGAAAGCGGTCTCGAGTTAAGGCACGCCTCAGTTTGTACCAACACCGTCGTTAGTTCCTAGAACGTTGTAGAGTTCCATATAATCTTTCCGAGATGTTATTTGGTGGACTTTATACCTTCCTCCCATAGATTGCCGAAGTTTGCAGCGTGTGGAGGAATAAATTTCCACTTTGTACCATTCATTATTTTCCAAGCACTCAACCAATTCGGGAATGAATTTAGGTTTTTCTTCATTAAATAATCCCTGCAACTCTAGTGCAGCGCCAACAAAATTTGTGCCGATATCACTGTGTATTTCTGCGCTGTATCCACGCCTCGCCACGAATATCTTAAAGGCGGCTAAAAAACCTTTGGTCGTCATATCACTAACTGTTTCGATGTAAATCTTCCGCGTAGACAGACATATAAAAAGCGATGTACCCCTTGTAAGAACTTATTACCACGTCCTTTAGACACTTAGACGTTTATCGAGCCAGCGTAGTTGACGATACTGTACAAGAAAACTTTATTCAGCGTAACATGAGAAGATGGTAGCTATCCCATTAGTTGGTTTCTGGCTTTATTTGTACATTTTATACAAGTAACGCATTTCCTAAAATGGGCTTGTACTAAAGGCTTAATCCCTACAACCTAATACCGAGATCTAAAGTAAGCGATCATAGCCTGAGGCCCCCGTGCATCGTTTTATAATGTGCCTCGCTAATAAGAAGCTTCGTGAGAAAATAATCTTTAGGTACAAGTACTGGATGTTTGCAATCGTAACTCAAATGAGACATTTCTAATCTACCTCTGGCCCTAATTACACATTTCAGTCTAAAATAAGTTTAACGATTTGTACTTTCTTCCATTTTTACCTAAAGATCCCGCCTTCTTAAGTTCTTGTATTTCTTCTTGTAACTCTTCTTCTTGACCCTTTCTAATACATACTTCCATTGCCTCCTCGAGTTCTATTAGATACAACAGTATATTTCTTTCTTTCTTAGCACATTTGATTCTTATGTGCATGAATTAGAGGTTTTGTATAATTTTTTTTATCTTTATGGCATCTAGCGTTTTACCTTGAGAGTCCATCGATTTTGGTTCGATAAAATATCTAGAACTATAGAACGATGTAGATGGCGCTATTTATCACAAAGCAATTTTACTGCAAAAAATATTATTTTGATTTAGTACACCAAAATGTAGGCTTTCAAAATGTTAGAAACATTATTTTTAGATATTTTAAATAAATCTAATTTTATCGCGTTTAATTAACTTATTTTTTGATTCCCGACGTATAGTGTTTGCGTAAAAAACGCTTAAAGAATTAGCATTGTAACATTAATTTGCTACAAAATAAACTTTTATTTAATATTTTATGCAAGTGTGGCATAAAATATAACATAGTACATACAATATTAAATAATATTATAGATATATTTAGACCGACAAAGAATAAAAATGCCGTTCATACCTTGTAGCCACTGACCTCTATATATACAAGTACTCTGGACTGGCTATACACGTGACATGCTGAAGCGATTTGATTTCCGCCATTTTGGCGTTGACAGCAGAAGTGCACGTCCACGGAACTAATAATAGGGATAAGACAGTGTACCAAATTATATCGATAAAAATTCTATACCCTACCTATACCTAAATAAATAGAATGGACTCTATGGATAGATGGACTCTACCCGTAACGTCCATTCTATTTATGTATCATATTAATATAATGCCATTATCATTCATCATCATTAAAACCCTTCACAAGTCCACTGCTGAACCTAGGCCTCCCCCAAGGAATGCCACAAAGCATGGTCCTGAGCTATCTGCATCCAACTTCTTGCATGTCTTACAAGTTTTTGACTCTATCTAGTGGGGGAACATCCTACATTTCACCTGCCGGTACGAGGCTGCCACTCGAGAACCTTTTTTCCCTATCGGTATTCGGTTCTTCGAGCTATATGGCCGGTCAATTGCCACTTCAGCTTACTAATCCATTGGGCGGTGTCCGTCACTCTGGTTCTGCCGCAGATATCTTCATTCCTAAGTTTAAACCCCTGAGCATAGCCCCCTTCATAGCTCGCTGAGCGACTTCGAGCTTCCTCATACGTCATCGAGGTCATCACTGGCAACACGCACTGGTTGTATAATCTAGTTTTGAGGTATTCCTGACGAGAAGATGTGTTCTCTAATCTAATCTCCCGAACGCTGCCCAGCCGAGTTGAATCCGTCGATTGACCTGTCGGTCGAATTTGAACTTACCTAGTCGGACTATTTGTCCCAAGTAAAAATACTCGTCAACAACCTCAGCTAAATGCTCCCAAAAACCACCGGCATATGTGTGACATGGACATTACACGTGACTTTTGTTTTGTCCATGTTCATCTTAAGATCTATCCGTTGGGAGACACGATTGAGGTCATTGAACATAGTGCGTAGGTCCTCCAGCGATTCTGCATTAAGGGCTATACTGTCGGCAAAACGAAGGTGAGTGACGTACACGCCATTGACGTTGATATCGTTTCCTTTTCAGTCCAGTATCTTGAAAACGTCTTCCAATGCAGCGGTAAAGTATTTCGGGGATATTACGACACCCTGTCTTACACATCTCTACAGTTGGACTAGTTTTGTACTCTGGTTCTGTACTCGGATAGCCATTGTAGCCCTTAGACCATTCAACTATAAATTATTAAGATTAAACTAACTACACAAAATAAAAATAAAAACATAATTTCTAAAATAATTTATTGTCAACCGTTCATTTAGTTCTGGTATTATAAAAAACAAATCAGCTGCTATAATAACGCCTATTATAATCCACTACAGGTTTGTCTATAGACAGTAAAATATTTTCTACTATTTAAAAATTTATGTTTGTTCGTACTTTCTACGATGCCATACCGTTCATCAGATTGCGGTCAAATTTAGTCAACTTATTGGTTGCACTTGTGCGAAGATTATACGCATGGTACAATTAACTGACACTAGGTGGCGTGCGTATTATACCGACTATTTATTTGAAAGTTATAGAAAGTTATATATCATTCTAATTCAATGATTTTATTTTCATTCCTAATTATACAATATAACTGTTCCACATTTTAACGATATTTCCACAATTATTTCTTCTGCGGCAGCTATGGCAGCCGGGTACGAGTTAGCAAGATAATATAAAAAATACAAACTTTGAATTACATAGTTATCAGTTATTAACGTCATTTTCGAAATTAAAATTACAATATAAAAAAATAACTGAAATTATCATAAAGTCGTACTTTCTGTGGTATCGTCCCAAGAATGCTGGCTACGTGTCCTCACTCCTCACGGAATGGCTATACTTAGCCTTCAAGCGAGGAAACAACAAACTAAACAACTTCTTATTATCAGCAGCGATGATCAGTCGGCAGTACGGACCAATAGTCTCTACAGCAAATTGCACTAATATGTCCTTATCTTCCAGATACTCTGGGCTATTTACTTAGTTCAGTTGCCTCTAATGCCACCCCTGGTTTAGACGTGGTACCCCTGAGATGTGTTCGCAAGTAGTATCCCACACTAAAGCTTTATCTCTCTCTCTCTCTTCCAGATACTCTGGGCTATTTACTTAGTTCAGTTGCCTCTAATGCCACCCCTGGTTTAGACGTGGTACCTCTGAGATGTGTTCGCAAGTAGTATCCCACACTAAAGCTTTATCTCTCTCTCTCTCTCAAACAACCAAACCCGTACTGTTGGGTCTCCTGGTATCGTCTCTAAATATTCTACAAAGATCTTAAACCGAGGAAACATTTATAGAGATACGAGCTGCACTACGAACTTCCCGAGCCCGATATGAGAATGGAGCCAGGGAAAAACGAGCACTTGGAAGTATCAAGTGGTGCAGCCTCACCAAAGTCGCGAAAGATAGTCAAGTGGTGCATCGCCAATCGCCATACCAACACTCCTCTTCCCTTACGACTCCACCTCGACTACAGCGGTCCAGGGAGAGGAATCTCCTCTAGCCGCAGCCCACTAACACACATCCAACGTGGCTCGACATGATCAGGCGATTTTTCGACACTTGGCTATGGCCCTTGAGTTTGGTGGAAAATGAGAAAATAAGAAATAAAAAACATTCGAAATAATAATCTATTTGTTCCAAACATGATCATTTTGTTTCGGACGCCAATACACAATATTTATGCTTTTAAGCCATAATTTTAGTCTAGGTTCAGTTGGAAACCTTTGATATTTAATTAATTTGTTTAATTACTTAATAAACATTTGATAATCATCCGTTGTTGGCGACTTTTTTTGTTAACACATATGGGTAGGAAAGAACATCGATAAGTATTATAGACAAGGAACTCGACAACCCTATTTAATTTTATTGTTTATCAAAACTCAGTAATATACACCCAAACATGTTGGTATATATGATATTAAGATTAGTAACAAATTTTTAAGTACTTATATTATCAAATAGTTTTAATTTGTTAACAGCAAATATTAGCTGCAAATTCTTACTTGTGAAATGTTATACCACTTTCCTTTAGGTAACGAGTTTTACAGATTACGCACACTCTCATTATTAATAAAAATAATTCTTATTATGTAACTAATATTATACACAATCTAACAACAAAATACTTTCGTTTTTTTAGTATAAAAGTTCGAAATAAAGACTTATGAAATAAATCAATATAAATAGGACAACAGACTTTGGCATATTACGTCAATTTTATTTTTCAAGACATCCTTAAGCGGCGCTTTAAATTGGCACAGTCATTTTGTATGGTATAGCCAGTCCAGCGTACTTGTATATATAGAGGTCAGTGCTTATCGCACAGAATAAATATGCTTATATTACTATACCCATAATAACGTCCTCCAGACCGAATTTCGGCCACGGCGGCCTGCCTCAACGGAGGCTAGCCATCGGTGCAGGACAGGATTATAGTACTCAAGTGTATGCGTAAGCACAGGTGCACTCTCTATACCCTCACTCTCGTAATCCGATGGGACAGGCGCAGGACCAACGGCTTTACGTGCTTTCCGAGGCACGGGGGAGCACCGCCAACTTCCTGACTCCGGGCAGCTACTGAGAATTTCTTGACAGAAAAACTCAATAATTTATTGTTTGGATTCGAACCCAGGACCTCATGATCAGCAGTTGCACTACTACAACCACTACACCAAGGAGGAAGTAGACCTAATAGTAATGCTGGTCCTGGGTCCGATTTCCCTAGAATATTGCCTTCATCTACATTGACCTCAATAATATTTCAGCACTTAGTAAGCAGTTAATTTTTAGGCACTGATAAAGAACAAAAAATATCATTCCTATCTTACGGAAAGGTAATGGTGGTCGTGGACCCTAGAATTCTCAGAATAATATCTTAATCTACATCGGGTCTCCATAATCGCTCAGCACTTAATTAGCACTTAATTTCTTGGTGTTAATGTTTATCGTATATCTTTTATCACCACTATTTTGCTAGCGATAAGTATTGCCAGCAACGCAAATTTAAAAAATTCGTTGCGGTGAAAATTTTAGAGCACGTACTTTTTAAATAATATAATTAGCACCTAAAAATATAGTAATTTTGGCTTTTTCTAAATGCATATATAGCCGTGTACTGGCGGTTAAGAATATCCACTACCTCATATCTTCCCGTGGGTGTCGTAAAAGGCGACAAAGGGAAACAGGCAGGAGATGGGCAACAACATCTTCCTGATAACGGCAATTGTACGACAAAAAAAAACTGCGGTTGCCAACCCGCTCGCCAAGCGTGGCAACTATGGCAATATACCCCCATGAATAATTACACAAATAGACGGCCCCTAGTCCCCGGCGGCCCCGCTATTCCAGGCTATGGTGGCGACCATGGTAACGGCGGGGCAGGGGGTGCTAAGAATCTCCGGTGGAGGTTCGGTTGCCACATACGACGACTCGACCTGGCAACATTTAACGCACGCACCCTGAGGACTGACGTGAAGATCCTGGAGCTGGAAGAAGAGATAGACAAGTTGCGCTGGAATATTATAGGATTATCCGAGGTCCGAAGAAAGGGGGAGGACACGGTGATTCTCGAATCCGTCAACTTGTTCTATCACCAGGAGGACGACCATCTGTCCCAAGGAGGTGTCGGATTTATCGTCCACAAGTCTCTCGTCAACAACGTTGTAAAGATTGGGAGTGTGTCGACGAGGATCGCGTACCAGATACTCAGAATCACCAAACGGTATTCGCTGAAGGTCGTACAGGTTTACGCACCAACCTCGGCACATCCCGATGAGGAGATGGAGGAAATGTATGAGGATATTTCCAAAGCCATGCATTCCTCCAAAACCCACTACACGGTGTTGATGGGAGACTTCAACGCAAAACTATGCACAAGAGAAAAAGGTGAGCTGAAGTTAGAGAAATTTGGAGTAGGGCAACGGAACCGAACGGGCCAGCAGCTGGCCGACTTTATGGAGAAAGAGGAACTCTTTATGATGAACAGCCCCAAAACTGGTCGAGCCCCGACGGTTCGACAAAAAATGAGATTGACTTCATTATGACGACCAGACGCCAACTGTTCAGTGATGTCTTAGTGATCGCAAGGGTGAAAACTGGCAGCGATCACCGAATGGTTAAAGGCACACTGAACCTAAACGTTAAGTTGGAGAGGTCTCGTCTCATGAAGTCAACGCTCCGTCCCCCTCGTGCTCTAATCCAGAATTCCGAAAACTTTCAGAAGTTACGTAACCGCATTAAGTGCCTACAAGATTGCAATGCAGTGGACGATATGAATGACAAGCTCGTGGAAACTGTCCATGCGGTCGGAGCTAAGTTCTGCAAGACCCGCCGCAGAAGAACACAAAAACTCTCCGATCACACTCTTAATCTCATGGCTGTTAGACGGGAGATGAGGCTGCAATCGTCAACAGATTTGACAGCATACAGGCAACTGAACAGACAGATCTCCAAATGCATGCGGCGAGACTTACGCAACTTTAATACTGCTCGTATTAAAGAAGCAATCGAGCGGAACCAGGGCTCCAAAGTCTTTGCCAGAGATCTGTCTGCCAGTAAGAGCCAACTGTCAAAGCTGAAGACTGAGTGTGGCAGCATCATTTGCGGGACACCTGAGATTTTGAGTGAGATTGAGAGGTTCTATGGGCAGCTGTACACATCATCGTTGGAGCCACACGCAAGTGTGAGCAACGATCCAAGAGCAAGTCTTATCCGATACTATTCCGATGATATCCCGGACGTCAGTCTAAGCGAGATTAGAATGGCTCTCCAGCACCTTAAAAACGGCAGGGCCCCAGGCGAGGATGGAATTACAGCGGAGCTTCTGAAAGCGGGTGGAACACCGGTACTTGAAGTCCTTCAGAAGCTCTTCAATTCCATCCTCCATGGTGGCACTACTCCAGAGGCATGGAGCAGAAGTGTGGTGGTCTTGTTCTTTAAGAAAGGCGACAACGCTCTCTTGAAGAACTGCAGACCGATTTCCCTTCTGAGCCGCGTTTACGTGCTGTTTTCGAGAGTCATTACGAATCGTCTCGCACGCAGACTCGACGACTTCCAGCCTCCCGAACAAGCCGGTTTCCGAAAAGGCTTCAATACCATAGACCACATACATACCCTGCGGCAGATTGTACAGAGGACTGAAGAGTACAATCTGCCACTTTGCCTGGCGTATGTGGACTATGAGAAAGCCTTTGATTCCGTCGAAATTTGGGCGGTGCTACATTCCCTTCAGCGGAGCCAAGTTGACTGTCGGTATATCGAAGTGCTGAAGTGTTTATACCGTAGGGCTACGATGGCTATCCGAGTACAGAACCAGAGCTCGAAACCTATCCAACTGCAGAGAGGTGTAAGACAGGGTGACGTTATATCCCCGAAATTCTTCACCGCTGCATTGGAAGACGTTTTCAGCTACTGGACTGGAAAGGATACGGTATTAACATCAATGGCGAGTACATCACTCACCTTCGATTTGCCGACGATATAATCCTTATGGCAGAATCGCTGGAGGACTTAAGCACTATGCTCAATGACCTCAATAGTGCCTCCCAACGGATAGGTCTTAAGATGAACATGGACAAAACAAAGATCATGTTTAATGTCCATGACACACCTATGCCGGTAGTTGTTGGGAGCACTATGCTCGAAGTTGTTGACGAATACGTTTACCTGGGACAAATAGTCCGACTAGGTAAGTCCAACTTCGACCAAGAGGCCAATCGACGGATTCAACTCGGCTGGGCAGCGTTCGGGAAATTACGACATATCTTCTCGTCAGGTATACCTAAATCTCTAAAAACTAGATTGTACAACCAGTGCGTGTTGCCAGTGATGACTTACGGATCTGACACGTGGTCTTTCACTGCTGGCCGTACAGGACGCTCAAGGTCGCTCAGCGAGCTATTGAGAGGGCTATGCTCGAAGTTTCTCTGCGTGATAGACTCAAAAATGAGGATATCCGCAGTAAAACCAGAGTGACCGACATAGCCCAACGGATTAGAAAGCTAAAGTGGCAATGGGCCGGCCATATAGCTCGAAGAACCGATAACCGATGGGGAAGAAAGGTTCTCGAGTGGCAGCCTCGTACCGGTAGGCGTAGTGTAGGGCGACCCCCCACTAGATGGAGTGCCGACCTGGTAAGATATGCAGGAAGTCGATGGATGCAGGTGGCTCCGGTCCCGAGCTTTGTGGCATTACTTGAGGGAGGCCTATGTTCAGCAGTGGACTTGTGAAGGGCTGTAATGATGATGATGAAATGCATATTCCTGGCGTTGATTTTCATAACCTGATTTTTGCATCAGCTTTGTTGTGAATAACGACTTTATTTTTATTAAGGGCGCCTTGTCATTGTCTATACTAGCAGCGACTAATTAGCACTTAGTTCCTAGCTATTGTTACGAGCTTGAGATTCGTGACAATAAAAACTGCCGATTTAATTACCAAGATTTACACTTTTATTCACTTTACTCTAATTAAAACTTAAAACACTAATAATTAACCACACTGATTCGCTTTATTTCGCTTCGAAGTTTCGCTTGTCTCGCCAAATTTAATACTTCCGCGATCGCATCTTGCAGCGCCCACAAATACAAATTAGCACCGAAACATCCAGAATATTCAAGTAAACACGCGCAAGGGGCCGAGAGTTTGAGTGTCGACTTCTAGAAGCTTAGCTCTTCGTTCCGAGACTAGATGGCGCTGTCGGTTGAAAGATTAGTGATGTCATTTTCTGGAAAGCTCCCCTCGCTCTCGTCCCTGACACTAGATGGCGCTAGTGCCGGATACATGACGTCGACTTATTCGCGCAACACTATTAATATTTATGGTATGTCTATTATCGTCCCTGCGTTCCTAGCGATATCTGTTGGTTAAAACAGCGCAAATTTTAACGCTTGAGTAATTTTTAAGCTTGCTACCTAATTAGCACCTTAAAAGCCCCTGATTTTGTTTTTATTTTTAAATGCAAATACCTGACACTGCGTTGCTAGCGAGACACAACTCAATCCGTAATTATTAGCCATTTTTATCAGTATTACGTTAAACGATTTTTAGGCATTGAGTGGAATGTTCATTATAAGTTTTTTCATAAATAGGTACTGACAGAATTTAGAAAAATTGCAGCTGATTTTCATCAGTCTATAATTGTTTGCACAAACATACCCATTCGACCAAAATAATATATGCCCGATTTAACGCATATTTGATCAAAAGAAAGCAAGAGTAGTATAGAATAACATATATTATACAGGCAGGGATCATCATCATCATCATCATTACAGCCCTTTACAAGTCCAATGTTGAACATAGGCCTCCCCCAAGGTAGGTAAGGTACAAAGCACGGTCCTGAGCCACCTGCATCTATCGACTTCCTGCATGTCTTACCAGGTCGTCACTACATCTAGTGGGTGATCACCCTACACTTTGCCTACCTGTACGAGGCTGCCTATCGAGAACCTTTTTTCCCCATCGGTTGTTAGTTCTTCTTGTTATATGGCCTACTCATAGCCACTTCAGCTTACGAATCACTTGGGGCTATAGAATAAAATAGAATAATTTTTTATTCAATATTGATTACATGTAATTCTTATTGAAAGTTATTTTTTATTTTACCACTAGTCCGAAAAAAAACTTCTGTCGGGGGAAGAACCAGTAAGAATCCCAGCGTGACTTTTTTTAAATAAATTTACAATGCGTATGGCCACAAAATATTTACAAAATTTATTTTAGAAATAGCTTGGAAGCGACCTCCTCATTGTATACATTTATATTACAATAACCCTTTTTGTAGAGTTTTTGTTTAATTAAATATTTAAACTTGGTAACAGAGAGACCTTGTATATTTTCTGGGACTTTGTTGTAATAGCGTCAGTGGAGTCAAGAAACTGGTATCACTAGCTTGTGTTTGTTCCTAGTGTTTACAGAGCGTGTATCACTTTTTTCACTAGAACTACCTTTGTTTTTGTGAACATACATAAAATTTTCGTAGATATACTGAGAGGCCAAAGTTAATGTATTTATTTCTTTAATTTTTTTATCTAAGAGACTCGTTCGGTTTGTGGTTGTAAGTATCTCTTATGGCCCTCTTCTACAAAACAAAAATAGTTTTTAAATTGGCCGTATTTCTCCGTAGCAAAATCCCATATGACATTATGCTATAGAAATAACTGAAATAAACTAAGCTAGCTACTGTCTCGCACATTTATTAAATACTAGTATTAAATAAATTTTATTTTCAAAAGCCAAAAAAAAAATGTTACAAGTAAGTCCATTAAACAAAGTTTAACTCTATTATAAGAATAAACATTAAATTGAAATACACTAATGAAATATCTAATATGTTTTTACAGCATAAGCTGCAGAGCTCAGTCCGCTTTCTAATTTAGATATATCGGGTGTTTTCAAAACGCTTCCGAAAACTAAAGGCACACAATAGCACTAAGGATACCTTTGATGATGAGACGAAAAGAAAATCGATTCTGATGAAAAAAATCATTTTTTTACAACGTTTAATTAGCTTTATTCGCGCTCTATCATGTTAGTACAGCTAAATAAAACGATAATTTCATAAAAAATCATGATAATACCTAAACCTAAAACCAGCAGTGAAACTTAAATGTCTAAAATACGTGAAATCAGCTGATAAAGGGCCAAAATTGCGCAGACGCTGAACTCTTTTCATTACTACGAAACTACATTTGGTATTACTGTATTTACGCTCATTCTACCCTTTCCTTACACATATATGTTGCAACGTTGCCAAACCGAAATTCACTTACTAAAAATTGCAAGCAAAAAAGAATTAGAGGCGGCAATCACATTTATACTTGGACATAATCTTAATAGTTTTGACTTACCTCTTTTTAAATTAAAAGCATTGGACGGATTAGAAAAAGGACAGTCAATTAAAATAAATTATAACGATTATTTTTTTAGATTAATTGTGGCAGATTAGTTAAGTATCGATCATAATTGCAATTGATTTTAACTATTAAATTATTCAATACCATTTCATTTCTATTTTCTTGTACAAAAATAAAGATAATTTTTTATAAAAACAAACAATTAAAAATTATACGTGATAGAGCCATGCTGCAGTTATATTAGTAGTATAGTTGTAGCACGAATGGGTCGGCTCGATTGGAGAAGGACCACGCTCTCACAGAATACCAGCGCAAAATAGTAGCTTAATGCTGCTGTGTTTCGTATAGTGAGCTTAGAGAACCGAAGACCCTTTTTAGGATAAGATAGTAAAGGATAGGTTAGGGTTGGGAAGAATATGATAAATTATAATAGTAACAGAATAGAATAAAATAAACTGAACTATAGTAGAATAGAACAGAATAAAAAAGCTTATAAAAACACGAAATACACAGATAAACTTTATATATCCACCGGACTTTTTTTTAAAGCGTACCTTTATGAGTTCATTACTAGCTGTAGATTCGAGTGACTAATACTTTGACACACTATTTTATCGTATAAATTGCCTATATCCTTTTAACTAAGTTAAATGTTAGGAAAACTAGCTGCTCGATGAAATGCAAATGGTAACAAGACTACCTAAAAGAATTTTGTGTTAGACGCCAGTAGACAAGCACCTAACTTTAATAAAATAATCACTCCAAATGATTCGTGCACTTTGATTCGTTTGACATATTTTTCATAACTAGTGCTCGCCTAGTGGATGAAATTCGACCGTAATTCATTATTTTTAGATATGTATATAAAGAAAGCTGTATTTTACTTTCCATTCAACGATTATATATAAAACATATATATCATATTGGTATACAAAATATAAAGTAAATTTATTTTGCCTTGAAAGTCTACACACTTTTGAAAAAGAAATATTTGAAATCTCACAAAATTCACAGCTTATTCAAACAATCTATCAGTAATTATTTGTTGGCAACAATTTAAACTCTTTGGTGACAATCTTTACTCTATATGACTGTTTGATCACCGACTATTAAGTGTTTGAATTTCGCCTTAGAGTAGTTAGATGCATGTACTTGCACGTCTTACTCTGAGATATTGGTAGTATGAACGTCAACAAACATGACGAGACTGACCGCACGTCTGTATACATGAAATTAAATTTAAAAATCATATTATCATGCAGTAAGAACCGTATTGTTGTACCGTACCGTAACCGTACCATAACGTAAAATGGACACGCAATGGGTAATGTTACACTATCATAAAAAAGGTTAAAATACAAACTAGAACTTTCAGTTTCAGGCCAGTTGATAAAATAAATTTAAATGAATTTAATAATATGTTAATTTATATGGGACGATGTAATTGAGTTAAATTCAATGAATATGATTGTGGAACTGTCTTATTTAATGACGCTCTCTCTTTTTGATAAGCATGCACTAAGTGCGAGGTTCGAGCAGTAATTCGATTTTTCTGTGCAAGGAAGTTACTGCCCGTGGAGATTCATCGACAACTTACCAAGGTTTATGGTGAAGAATGCATATCCATCCAGCACGTCCGCAAATGATGCAGGTCTTTTGATGAGATCGCACGGAATTTCACGATGAAGAACTGAGTGGAATACCGCTGCTTTCGGATGTGATTGTCCAGAAGATCAACAGTGAGCTACACAAAGATCGGAGAATCACTGTCCGTGAACTTGTTGAACGCATTCCTGAAGTACTAAAGACATTAAAAGTTACTTTACAACCATCCGCTCAATAAAAAAATGATGTGTCTAGTGTCTAGTCTAGTGGTGTTGGAAGTAGTGGTGTTGGGAGTAGTGGTGCTGGGATTAGTGGTAACGGGATTAGTGCACGCAATTGAGGGAGGGCTGGAGGTGATCTTCAAACTAGGTAAGACACATCAATTTATTTTATAGAGCGGATGGTTGCAAAGTAACTTTTAATATTTTTAGTATAATGGATTTCCTTTAAGTAACCCCTGATTCAATTATTTAGCATTCCTGAAGGTTATCATGGCACAATCGAAAGAACTTTTTCAAAAACGTTGGGTTATCGCAAGGTGTGTGCTCGCTGAGTCCCCTGGATGCTGACTGACGGACACAAGGAGCAACGCCTTGGCAGTGCTCGCAAGTTACCTCAACAATGTGGGGGGTAGGCAACAAGGAGAAGTTGTTGGACCTTATCGTCACGGGAGATGAAACGTGAGTATTTCAATTTCATTACACCCCCGAAACAAAACAAAAATCTCGTCAGTGGCATCACTCTGGTTCACAGTCGCTAAAGAAATTCAAATAAACACAGGTGGCAGGAAAGGTTGTATAGAATCATCGATTTTATACAACCGGGGACGACAATAAATTCACACAGATATTGTGAAATATTGACCAAACTCCGGCGAGCAATCCAGAACCGCCGGAGAGGACGACTTACTGAGGGTGTAGTGCTTCCGCACCCCACGTCGCTCGTCAAAACATGAAAACTGGGTGAACTGTTACATCCCCGTAACATCCCTCAGCGATACTCTTCCCTAAGCAAAAGGACACTGATGGCAAACGCCAAGAGCCAGAGGTCAATGAATTGAACGTGTGCACAGAAGATTTTCTATACATATAACGTAAAATATCTGTCGAATAAGATTGTATTTAAATAAGTTGAGTGAATTAATGCGGTGTTTTGAGGAACCAAAGACGTGGTAATTAGATTTAATGAAAAGGTTGTGCAAAGCAATATTCAGAATCAAATATAATTATGTAATAAGTATAAAAAAAATATGATATAGAATATTCACATCAAAATCACACCTAACTCAGGTACGACTTAATAATCCTTTATGAATGCTTTTTGGTCGTGACAGGGATCTAAGCTAACAAATACGAGGGACGTCTGATAAGTCAGCGGCCTAAGGTACTTAATGAAAGAAAATATATGGTTTCTATTCTTTATTTTTCAATATAATCTCCCTCGAGTGAAATACATTTCTCACATCTCGCATAAAATACCTTTAACCCACCCAAAAAATATTCCGTATCTTTCTCTTCGAAATGATGATCAACCGCTTTTATTTCGTTGTCATCTGCAAATCTCCGGCCCCGTAAGTTCTTTTTCAAATTCTTATTTTGAAATTAATTAGCAAAAAATATAATTTTAACCCTTTTACACATTATACATGATATATTTTACTTATTATATTTTTTACTAACTTTAATTAAAAATTATATTTGAAACTGCATGGCAGCGATCAAACGATTCCCGGGAGCTATTTTCATTTATTTGTGAAAAATTAAAATTAAAATCCTATTATTTTAATAACGTTAGTAACGCTTTCTCTAAATTTAATTTTTGGTAAATTACTTTTATTTATACAAGCCCGACTTTGCCTGAGATGTGTTAATGGATCTCTTATTTAGATTTAAGACAGACAGAACAGACAGTTAAGACCATTTCTTTTATCAATTTTTACCAAAACAAACTTCAATATTTTCTAATAAAATTTACCCTAGACCTCTCGTGTAATTGCTCTCTTGGTGTTCGTAAAGTGTCATCACCATCGGCTCAGCCATTCCAAATATTAGCCTGGATAGACAGACAGACAATAATTTAAAAAATGTTGTAGTCCCAATAGACTGTAAATAAATACCTAAGCTTAATGGAAGTCAGTTATTTCAATTATACGGACAGATGTTTCAATTTAACCTCTTAACTATCAAGCGTCCAAATTTGACCGCGGCAATATTCCATCGAAATTCAAGAGGCTAAATGTGACCGCACCCACCCACAGCACTTTAACCCATAAATACTTATGTTTAGAGATTTTTACCAAAAACAAACTTCAATATTTTCTTACTTACTTATCTTCACGCACAATCCCTAACGGGGTAGCCAGAGAGAACAGATCGCCAAGTGTCACGATCCTTACATACCTCTTTCGCTTCTTTCAGGTTCATTATCTTCTTCATACATGCACGTCTAGGTATCCGAGTGCACTTGACCTTCCCCCTCTTCGAGTAATTTGCTCACATGGTCTTCGAAAGTTAGTCTCGGTCTCAATAATCTCTCGGTCAATATTTTCTAATAAAATTTATCCTAGACCTCTATGAAGTACTTTGGCATTATAGAATCAATATAAAATTTTATATCCTCTAGTGAAATAAAAAGTCAGTTAGTCTATGGATATTATTACTTATAATCTACGTTCATTTCTCATGTTTTACTAACAAAAAAAAACACATCGGTATATTGTTATCAAAATACAATAAAACAATAAGTAAACCCTTTTACCCCCCATTACCAAAAAAAAAAAATATGATAGCACCCCGTTTGAAAGAAAGTTTTTTTGTGGTTGGGGGGGTTATTTTTTTTTTTTTTTTTTTTTTTTTTTTTTTTTTAGAGGGAAAAAAAAAAAACTCCTTGCCCCATATTACAACACCATAACGTAGTAAAGATTCTATGTAAGCGTGATACGTTAGAACAGCAATTTTTTGTCTGTAACATTTTTTACTTTATTGAGTGCATAAACAAATTGGTTTATTCTACTGCATAGTTGATGTATGTGACCTCTCCAGCTTAAATCTTGATCGATTATTACTCCTAGGAATTTAGTTTGTGTTACTTCGTTTAATTTGTCGATATTAAGATTAAAATTGTATTTTGTGTGTTTTGATTTATTAAATTGAATATAAGTTGATTTATTAAGATTAATTTTTAAATTGTTTCTGTCTAGCCATTTAATAATTGTATCAATTGTGTTGTTAATGTCGATTTCATGATTACGTATTGAATTATTTTGCTTCTTATTAGTGCTTACAATTATTGAAATATCGTCCGCGAATAAAATACATTTATGACTGGTGATTAGAGTTATATCATTTAAATAAAGAAGAAACAATATTGGACCCAACACGCTACCTTGAGGAATGCCATGTTTGTTCTCTTTATAAGAAGATGAGAAGGACAGCATTTCCTCTCTTACAATCTTTTTTATTACGACACATTGTCTACGGTTAGCTAAATAGGAAGATATCCATTTTAGTGGAAGTCCTCTGACACCGACCATTTCCAGTTTTCGTAATAGAATGTTGTGCGCAACGAGATCGAAGGCTTTCGATAAATCAAGAAATAATGCTGTGGTTAAAATTGTTATTTATTTTTGTTAAGATTGAACTAATGAGCTTAAATGTGGCTAAAGTTGTAGATTTTTGTTTCTGAAAGTCATATTGGTCATTCTTTATTAAATTGAATTTCTTGCAGAAATCTAGTAATCTTATGTACATACATTTTTCTAGTATTTTTGACAATATTGGTATTAATGTAATTGGACGATAATTGGTAATATCATTTCTCTTACCCTTTTTAAATAATGGTTTTACAATCGAAAATTTTAATGTTTCTGGAAAAGTACCACATGAAAATGACAAGTTAATTAAATATGTCAAAATAGAGACTAATTCATTTACAGACTTCTTAATTATTTTCGTATTAATTTAGTCATATCCTTCGTATAAAGTTAGTGTTATTAAGAGATAGGATGTCTTTTTTAACCTCTTCTTCTGTCATGGGCTTAACAAACATTGAGTTAGGTAGTGATTTTCCAATACTAGTATAGCTATTTGGTTTATTCATTATTGTCAAATTATTAGGGAAATCAGTAAAATAATTATTGAAAATCGAAGCTATGTCAGTAGGATTTTTAATCAGTTCATTATTTATTTTTAAATCCGTAACGCCATGGTCGAAGTTTGAATTTGAGATTGCATTTTTTATTACAGACCATGTAGCTTTACATTTATTTTTGCTTTTGTGTATGAATTTTATAGTAGAATTTCTTTTCGATTTTTGAATACATTTTTTCAAAATCTTTGAATATGTGATGTAACTTTTCTTATTTAATTCTGATTTATTCCTGTAGTATCTATATCGGAGTAATCTTTTAGTTTTTCAACTTCTTTTTAAACCTCGACTTATCCAATTATTTTGTAGTATTATTATTATTTATCATTATTCTAATAAGTGGAAAACATAAATTATAAATTAAACATAGAAATTCATGAAATGTACTAAACGCGTTATTTATATCAGTCTGTAAGTATATATCAGACTAAGATATATTCATAAGACATTCCCTAAATTTCCGTATGTTCTCAGCGCAATAGTCTTTTTTGTAAATAAAATATGCCGTGGTCTTTAAGTTTTTCTTTTAATGGGAATTTCCAGTAGTTGCGCTGTTTCATGGTCAGACGAAGAGGTAGAACGGTAGCCGTTGCGTCTGTGATGTTGCTTAAAATATGGTCTATACAAGAGTTTTTCCGGGTCGGTACCTTGATGTGAATGCTTAGATTGTAGTTGTGACATAGAGCTTGAATAAAATTAGTAATATTTCCCTGTTTTAAGGTATTAATATTAAAGTCACCAGTTACAACTAGCTTAATGTTTGGCTTATGACTGCTAAGTAAATCATATAAAAGTTTTTCCAACTTATCTAAGAAAATAGTAGGGTTTGACGAGGGAATTCTATAAATACATATTATAATTAATCTGTGTACAGGAATTTCAATTTCACAAGCTTCAAATGTATTTGGTGTTGCATAATATTGTAATTTATTAATTTTTTTGTATGTTATATTGCGCTGTACCAAAATACAAGTTCCGCCT
This sequence comes from Parnassius apollo, assembly GCA_907164705.1. Classification (NCBI taxonomy): domain Eukaryota; kingdom Metazoa; phylum Arthropoda; class Insecta; order Lepidoptera; family Papilionidae; genus Parnassius; species Parnassius apollo. The sequence continues at coordinate 1,701,918 of CAJQZP010001523.1, forward strand.
CTTTGTTTCTGTCTACAAAATGCAGTTGCTAATTCGTAACCTTTTATTTGTAAGTATTTATCGTAACCATCTCGTAAAAACGTTTCAGAGAAACGTATTATATCGGGTTCGTTCTCGGCCTCACGTAACTCATGGAATGTTAATTCTAATAGTTCTTGTTTTGATAAAATACTAGCAATGTTTTGGTGCATGATTTTGAGAGAAAGAGATGGCTTTTGCTTTTTGTTCCCGAAAAAACTGATTTCCATCTATTATGGGGAAGTAATAGGGTATGGTACCTTTTTTCGAATCGAAAGTGGAATTTATGGCATTAGTTCCACTGATTGAAGCACGTTGTAACTGCATTCATATAGGGGATTGTGCCTTTCAGGTGTTTTATATTAAATTTAGTTGCTTAATGAGGCTGTAGTTTATTGCAAATTATTATCTTTTGAAGTTCCTTAATATTTAAATATTTACTATAGTAATCAATACAGTCGATGATAATATAATTGATTGATTTACACATTTTAAATAAATTGCTATTAATACATTTTACAAAATGACAGTTTTTATAAGCATTGCAAGTGATTTTCAACCATTATCTTCATAAATCAATACATATTTTTTAATGAGTTAATAACTATCACGGGGTTGTTACTAAATTTATTGAGCAAACTACGCAATTGAGATGTTAATATATTAATATCACAATCATTTTCACCGACACATATTACAATTTTTTCATTTTATGTTATTTCTAAGTTAAAACAAGTTAGAGCATACGGTTTCGTTTGCGAGGTAACCAAATATTTTTCGTATGTTGTACGCTCTGGTGACCGTATCAATGCAGCGGCTAAACCAACACATTGTTGAGTTCCAAAGATCAAACACCTCTATCAAATTAAGGGAGGCTTCTTTTACATTTGTGTTATGTTTTCGTATATGCATATTTGCACTTTACATTTTGATTATTAATAGAAAATAGTTGTCTCTAAGGGACATAGTATCTACTCATCATCAGATGTCTGCGTGCTCGTTTTTCACCCATCACTGGTACACGTGGTAGAGCCACGCTGCTTAAATATTATAGCTGTAATACAAATGGTTCGGCTCGACTGAGGTAGCGTTACGCTCTGACAGAATACCAGCGTAAAATAGCAGCTTAATGTTGTTGTATTTTGTATGGTGAGTGTAGGGAACCAAGGAACCTTTTTACTGAAAACGAAGCATTCCATTTAGTCCTCATGAGTGATAGCGCATCTGCATTTGGATTCTTAATCGAGGAGGTATTTAGGATGTTAATAGGCCACAGTATTTACTCACCATCAGGTAAACCACCTGGTACCATCAAAAAAGACTGCTATAAAAATACATTTTTTATTTAAAAAATTACCCACACTTGGATTCTCTCCGATATCGTGGAGGCAGTATTCATATTACATAAATATCACAGAAACAAACATCTAGACGCGGAAAAATTATTTTTAGGCCATACAAATCATTCCGTGCAGGATTCGAACGATCAGCCTCAGCGTACAACTCAATGATAAGCTAATGAGTCACGGAAGCGTCAACATTCGATCTACTATAAAATTTTAAAACTAATTTAATAATGCGGTAAGAGTGCAACAATGGGCGCAACAATGACCCTTTTATTTTTGAAGGTGAAGTGAAGTGACAATTATTACTCACACCACCGCCATCTATGGTAAATACTGGGAAATTATTTCAGGTGCTAGTCGCACGTTCTACTGCTGTACCCAGACCTCCTCTTACTTATAAAGAGGCTAAGGATTAGATAATGTCTGCCGCACTGCCCCAATGCGTGTTGGCGGACTTAACATTACTTTGAAATATTTTTTTTATTTCTCTGATATGTCCCCCACGATGTTTTCCTCCACTGCCAAGCACGTGGTAGATTAGCACTTAAACTTGCAACTAACAATTTCGTTAGTGCTGGCTGGAATCGAACCCGAGTTTCTCGCGTACTGTGAAACTTATACCAAGTGCTAAGCCCCTGAGCTACCACGGCACCCATTTAATTCTAGACCAGTATATATATATAATTTTTCATACGAACTTTGATGACTAACTCGGGATATGTGCATCAAAGTAAATGTCGAACTTATGCAAACTGCGAAGTTCCTTGTAGCGTAAAACAACGCGGTGTTAACTTTGGTGATTTGATGTCTACAGTGCAACGACCGTCTACGCGACTGAGTCGTTCAGCTGTCCAATGATTTGGAAACAAACAATTTAGTTCACTGTTGTTTTCATACTAAGCATGAAATTTTGCTAAAATATCTAAGTTAGTAATATTTTACGTGTCGGCTGGATCACTTTAATACTTACGTCGCTTTTAAAATTATGATGATACTATTTTTCTTTTTTTATAAAACTGAATTGAAAAACGAACATACAGTCCGTCTGACAGTAAGCGGCTATTGGAATCCATGTACAACTGCAACTAACTTTAAATAAAAAGAAGACTATAGATGCGTTTTCCCCGCTGATGGATTAAGATGAAATGCCTTACAGTCTCTTATACTGAATACCTACTATATAACTTCAGACCGAATCACAACAGTGCAAGCACTCCTATTTTGTTGTAGAAATAGGTCTGAAGGCGTTGAAGAAAAAAAGTCCTACCGCTAAATCAAATTAAATTCATGATGTTTTTTTTTTTTTTTGTTCAACAGAGCCCCACAGTGTTTTGATATTATGACTGCAGTATGTATGGGACTGGGGCTTGATCGAGGAATATCAAGTTGAGTTTCCATCTTAAAAATCACTAAATGATGCTTTTTTCTCTAGCAGTTCATCTGGGGTATTACCGCCCTACCTATTTTTTTCACCATGCAAAAGGGTTATTTTCGGTTTGAATAAAAAGCTAGTTACAGCCATTTAATGCATTCTATCTTAATACTCAAAAGTGAAAACACTCTCTATACCATTTTTAATATTATAGAGATAAAACTTAGGTAGAGCTCAGAACCACGTGAAAAATGTAATAGTGCATTTTATCTCATTTGAAAGTACTTTAATCTCTTCCACAATTGGGTGCACTGCCCCTGTTGCCACTAAAAGATTACATGATAGACGTGCACACCATTTAGAACAAACTCACGCAGACTTACTGGCTTCAATTAAATGGTTAAAACGAGGTTCTATTTTTCCCAAAACCGAAGGTTTCCTTATTGCTATTCAGGATCGAGAAACCGGTACAAGAAACTATAAAAAAATATAACAAAGGCCCAAACATGCAAAACGATAGCTGTAGAAAATGCTATCGCCAACCAGAAATATGTACATATATAGGTTGTGGCAAGCACTAGTGATATGTTGTATAGTATCGGGTATAGTAGTGACTGCCTCGTTGGTATAGTGGTTGGTTGTAGTAGTGCGACTGCTGATCATGAGGTCCTGGGTTCGAATCCCGGGCCGGGCTGGAATTATTGAGTTTTTCCGTCAAGGAATTATCAGTAGCTGCCTTGAGTCAGGAAGTTGGCGGTGTCTTACCCCCGTACCTCGGAAAGTACGTAAAGCCGTTGGTCCTGCGCCTGACCTCTCTCCGGTCGTATCGGTTAACCGTCCCATCGGATTATGAGAGTGAGGGAATAGAGAGTGTACCTGTACTTGCGCATACACTTGGGTACTATAATCCTGCCTGCGCCGATGGCCAGTCTCCATTGAGGCTGGCCGCCATGACCGAAATTCGGTCAGGAGGACATTATTATCATTATTAGTATCGGGTATATATATATATATATATATATATATATATATATATATATATATATATATATATATATATATATATTGTGTATGTATATATATAATATCATATCAAATAATCTTCAACTCTACACATCACCAAACTACAATGATTTTATGCAACCAAAACCAAAGACACAAGCTAATAAAAAAGAACAAAACTCAAACAGGACTACGAAGATCGTCGAGCTTGACAGAGGGAGTTATTAAACCAGGAATACTCAGTTTCCTAACGAACAAAAATCAAACCACCAACAACCAAAGCAACCTACCATACGACCAAACAAACAAAAAGAATGAACAATAGCAATTACCGCCCTCTTTCACGGAAAGCACATTACAAATAAAAACGAACACTAAACCACATCTTCCAAACTGCTGGTCTCCGTGGAATATTACGACCGAAACCCTCCAGAGGAAATATCAACAAGTCCTTCAAATACTACAATAAACAATTATTCGTATCATAACATCCTATATATATCGACTTACAACGTTAAAACCCTTTCGACGTACTCACGAATATTAGAACTAACAGAATCTTTACAAAACGTAAAGTACGATATAATTGGTCTCTCGGAAGTCAAAAAACTCGGCAACAAATTAGAGGAACAAGATGAGTTTATTTTCTGACGCCAGGACTATATGAAGTAGGCTTTATTATTAGAAATACCTGAAAAAATACATAAAAAGTTTCAAGAGACTGTCAGAAAGAGTAGCGCTGCTAATACGAACAATATAAACTTAAGCATTATTCAAGTTTACGCCCCAACAGAAGCCTCAAAGGAAGAAGAGCTAGAGGATCTGATCTGATCTGGATCTGCGGTCTATCAAATCTGATGTAGTGACGGGGGCGATCCTGTACGTGTTCACAGACTGCAGACTTCCCATACTGATCCTGTACGTGTTCCCATTGAACACGTACAGGATCGCCCCCGTCACTACATCAGATTTGATAGACCGCAGATCCTCGCTAAAGAACACCGATTCCTTCCAAGGATGACTCGCGAGGCTATTGAAATCAAAAAACATCCTAATTTCAATAGAGAAGATGGCTGGGTGCTACCATCTGCTTGGGATCCTATAATAAATAAAATTAAATCCCAACCCAAGCATACAACTGCAAGACTTCAAGATACCATAAGTTCATACTGCATAGATCGAAACAAAAGTTAAATTTTAATCTATGGTAACCGCGGTTAACTATGACATATGGACGTTGAACATCTCGGTCCTGCCCGTGACCATGAGTGCTGTAAAGCGTTCGAAACGTCGGGTATTTAAAAAGTTAAATATACGCGATAAATTCCGTAAAAACTAGTATTATTTCAATGTGTAGTGTTCGCGTAAACATAAGAAATCATTATTTTGAATACTTTCTTCAAAAAGAACAACAAACGGAGATGGACTTGGATATCACCTGATGGTAACACGAGAAACGAAATAGACTACATTCTAACAAACTTACCAAGAAACGTTGACAATATGCAGGTCTTAAACATCACTTACCCTTCGGATCACAGACTTGTTAGGGCAGCGTTCAGTACTCTTTCAAGGTCAAAAAATCGTAGCAAGTTTGGTAAACGCGTCCGATCTCACTTAAAGAACGAAGAAGAAGTGAGTAGCTACATTGAATCGCTGAACAGCTGCTCAGCAAATCTGCTCGACTACACGAATGACAAAGACACCGTCCAAAATTACTATGATAAAATAACTAATGCAATAGATATCAGCCTGAAAAAAGCACATGAGCCAAAAACTTACACAATCACGGAGAGAAACCAAATAATTTCAGCACGCACAAAGGCATTAATCAGCAGAAGACAAGAAATACAAAAAACAAAACCGAAATCAAGGGCTACCAAAAATGAATTAAAAGCACTTTATAAGCTTATAAGTAAACGAATTAACCAAGATTATAAGGCACACCGCACACGAACCATAGAAAAATGTCTTCAGGCCACAGGGAGCGCTAAGAAAGCGTACAAGGAATTGAGAACTCATAAATCATGGATTGAAGAGTTGAAAAACGAAACTCAATATACACAAAATAGAACGGAAATACTTAAAATAGCGACAGATTTCTACAAAAATCTTTACAGCTCACCAAAGCTTCCAGCATATAAGTTACCGAGTGTTAGTGCAGACGAGGCACTAAAAATAGATAAAAGCCCGGGGCCCGACAGAATCACCAACGAGTCTATAAAAACAGGATTCATGTATCTAGTAAAGCCTCTAACCAGACTGTTCAACATGATACTGAATTCAAAAAACCCCAAATGGTCAGAGTCGGAAATAATTTTGCTTTACAAAAAAGGAGACCCGAACAACATTAGTAATTAAAGACCGATAAGCCTGCTACCCTCATTATATAAACTTTTCTCCTCTATAATTGAGAAAAAAATAAAAGAAACCACAGAAAAATCCTAACCTATAGAACAGGCTAGCTACAGACGAGGTTTTTCCACAGTTGACCATATACACTCGCTTGAGATGATAATAGAAACATTCCAAGAGTTTAACAGACCACTCTATGCTGTCTTTATTGACTATGAAAAAGCCTTCGATACTCTATTCCACTCATCGATTTGGGATGCTCTACGCACTCAAGAAGTGGCATTAGACTACATACAAGTGCTGAAAACCATCTACGACAATAGTACTAGCAGAGTGAAGTTGGAGACAACTGGGCCACTCATACAAATAAAAAGAGATGTAAGGCAAGGAGACCCAGTCTCACCAACGATCTTTATAGCGGTGCTAGAGTCCATCATTCGCAAACTAAACTGGGAGAAAGTGGGAATAAACATAAACGGATGTTACCTGAGTCATCTCAGATTTGCTGACGACATAGTTTTACTATCAGAAAGCACAAACCAACTCCAACTGATGATAAACTCTCTACATGGGGAAAGTCGTAAAGTAGGCTTGGAAATCAACTTAAATAAAACTAATGTCATGACAAATCATACTAAAGTACATATGGAAAGAAGCATTCTGAAGATTAAGAAGATCAAAAAAATTCGCCATACTGTCATAAGACAGAAAACTAAAGCCATTGACGCTCTCAGCTACTCACAGAAACTAAAATGGCGATGGGCCGGACATATAGACAGACTTACTGAAAATCGCTGGACCATAAAGACAACATCATGGTTGGGACCATCAGACCAAAGAAAAAGGGGTAGACCAATCGCGCGCTGGACAGACGACATTATAAAAATAGCAGGTACCCACTGGATGCGAGTAGCAGAGGACAAAAAACATTGGTCATCTCTGAAGGAGGCCTTTACCCTCCCTTAATGAGGGGTTCTTGCAATCGTACACTAATTATACACTGTGTGCGAATTTTAGAAAAATTTAATTTTGTTTTAAAATATTATCAAAATTTATTGAAACATTTAAAATGCATTATTATAGGGGTCTAAGACAACTACTAGAAGTAAGAAGTAATTTATTGTAATTAATTAATGAAATTGTAAGTCACCAACATAAATATCAAAAGTAATACTTACCAAAAATACTAAGTTTTGTTACACTAGGTCAAATAATTTTTGCATGCACACTGTTTCAAACTGTAAATCTGTATTATGAAGCAAGAAATAAAAGGCTTTTTTATTTTATTTTATTATTTTTATTAATAATCTTCAAAAAACCATTACTGAAAAATTCATAAATATTTATGAATTTTCAGTAATGGTTTTTTGAAGATTATATATTGTCCCACTCTGTTAAATTATTAGATGTTCCTGAAAATATTATATATATTGTCATGGAAAAGTCAGCCATTTTCGATACGATGCTGGATGACACCTCAAATTTTAATTTTCAAATGGATGCGCACTTGGCTTCGTCTCTCTCAAAAACCACGATTTTAGAAAATCTTGAGAAAGATAAAAATAATACATAATAATAAATAGGCGTAGGGGAGCGACGACCCTATCGCTCGCTGAACTTTATAGATACCCCAAAATAATAAATATAATATTTGCTGTCGTGTCGTATATTCTGTCGTGAGAGCTTTGTACCCGATGCTGGTGAACTATTTGGAAGCCAGCCGAGACCTTTGCGAGACGGACTCAATTCCTTTTATCGGTAATTAACGGGGCCAGGAACACCATTACCGTTAGGTCTATATGTATAGTAATATAAGCATATTTATTCTGTGCTATAAGGTATGAGCGGCATTTTTATTCTTTGTCAGTCTTAATATATCTATAATACTATTTAATATAATTTTGAACTATGTTATATTTTAATCCACAGTTGTATAAAATATTAAATAAAAGCTTATTTCATAGCAAATTAATGATACAATGCTAAATCCTTAAGCGATTTTTACGCGAACACGTCGGGAATCAAAAAATAAGTTAATTAAACGCGATAAAATAAGATTTATTTAAAATTTCTAAACATAATGTTTATAACATTTTGAAAGCCTAATTTTGGTGTATCAAAATTGCCTCAATCAAAAAAATTAAAAACGCTATATGCCATAAAGACAAAAATATAATACAAAATTTCTAATTCTTGCACATAAGAATCCAATGTGCTAAGAAAGAAAGAAATAAACTTTTGTCTCCAATAGAACTCGAGGAGGCAATGGAAGTAGAGTTAGAAAGGGTCACAAAGGGTCACGAAGAAGACTTACAAGAAGAAATACAAGAATTTAAGAAGGTGGGATCATTAGGTAAAAAAGGAAGAAGGTATATATCATAAAACTTATTTTTGGACTCAAATGTAATAAGAGCGGGAGGTAGATTATAGATGTCTCAGTTGAGTTACGATTGCAAACATCCAATACTTGTACCTATAGATTCTTTCTTCACGAAGCTTTTTATTAGTGAGGCGCTTCATAAAATGATGCACGGGGGGCCTCAGGCTATGATCGCTAACTTTAGATCTCGGTATTGGGTTGTAAGGATTAAGCCTTTAGTACAAGCCTATTTTAGGAAATGTGTTGCTTGTATAAAATAGACAAATAAAGCCTTAAACCAACTAATGAGACAGCTACCATCTTCTCATGTTACACAAAATAAAGTTTTTTTGTACAGCAGGGTCAATTACGCTGGATCGATAAACGTCAGAGTGTCTAAAGCACGTGGTAATAAGTCGTACAAGGGGTATTTTGCGCTCTTCATATTTCCATCTACGCTGGTGATTTATATCGAAGCAGTCAGTGACATGGTGACCAAAGGTTTCTTAGTATCCCTTAAGATGTGGCGAGGCGCGGACACAGCGCAGAAATACACAGTGACCACGGCACAAATTTTGTTGGCGCTGCACTAGAGCTGCAGGAATTATTTAATGAAGAAAAATCTAAATTCATTCCCGATTTGGTTGAGTGCTTAGAAAATAATGAATGGTACAGAAGTGGAACTTTATTCCTCCACACGCTACAAACTTCGGCGTTTTATGGGAGACAGGAATAAAGTCCAACAAATAACATCTCAGAAGGATTATAGGGAACTCTACAACACTCTAGTAACTAACGATTGGAACTTGAACGATGCTGGCACAAATTAGGACGTGCCGCAACTCGAGACCACTTTCCTGTGTTAATCAAAATGAGTTAAGGATGTTCAGTCCGGGTCATTTTCTGGTTGGTAAACCCCTCATCCTAGTAACTCATTCAAATTTCAAAAAGACTTTGGAGTTGCATGGTAATAGAATTAGAAAAGGAAGTAAAAACAAATAAAATACAAATGATTACAACGTCAGAGTGAAAGACTGTATATTATAGTTTTAAAATAATGTTTATGTGCAACAGTGATTAAAAAAATATGTAATATTGATGCAGTTAAAGTAACAGCCTATATACGTCGCACTGCTGGACACAGGCCTTCTCTTACTGCTTTTGGTGCAGTGAAACTACATAATTCTTACTATAAGAATATTTACTACAATAGTGTTAAGTACTTTTCGTGTATCTATTCATTGAATACGTTTACAAGCAACATCAAATACGACCACGACGTTTTGAGAATCTGGAAAGGAAAATAATGATTTAAAAATGTGTTCGTATTATTATTAGAAAGTGTTTGACTACGATTTCAAAGCCAGGTAAATGGCGATATAGCCGTCGACAAATCGCACTATCTTAGCGCTATTAAAACCTATTCAGTCTTGACTTGAAATCCCTACTTTAATGGAAAAAGAATAACGAATTTTCGTACCATACCATACCAATTTAATTTTATAGTATCGGCCATTGGAATAGTTTACCAATTTTTATGTATTTTTTATAGAATAAGTGTGATAAACGAGCAAACAGTCCACTTGATGTTAAGCGAATGCTGTGGCCCATAAACATCTATATTTATTATCATTATCGATTAAGAATTAAAATGCGGATGCGTTGTCACCCCTTAGGACTTAGATGGAGTTCCTCATTTCCAGTAAAAAAGGCCTTCAAATCTCTACACTAACCATACGAAACCCAGCAGTATTAAGCGTCTATTTTACGCTGGTATTCTCTAAGAGCGTGGTCCTTCCCCGGTAGACCCGAAACATTCTATAATCAAAATAAAGCTTGACGAAAATTACTACCACACTTTTCACAGGATGCTTTGAGTATATTCTGTGACCTATCCAAAGCCTTCGATTATGTTCAATATGAAACATTAATCAGAAAAGGGAAGTAATGCTCTGAAAATAATTATTTCATATTGAAGTAACAGAACGCAAACAGTTGTTATTCATAATAAGAGTTCTTCTGAGTCCATAGTACAAATGGGCGTGGGGCTCAGGGCTCAGCTTGATAACAGCTACACAACAATCATAAAGAAAAAAAAACTACGTTTGTAATAATAATAATAAACTTTATAATAAACTTTATTTGACATAAAATATTACAATAAATATTTCAGTGAATCCATAGGCTCCTAAACTAGTGTAAAACTGTGTTTCAGGAGCCAGTGGCTTCTCCCATAACATTGCATTATTAATTTATGCCATAAGATAAGGTACATTATAAGTTATTCAGCAGAACTACTTAAATCAAGAAAACAAAAATTAGTAAAGAACGGGCTACTCACTAGCGCATATCTGTTATGTATGTAGTTGTATTAATGTGTGCGTGCGTGTGTTTGTGTGTGTGTGTGTGTGTGTGTTGTGTGTGTGTGTGTGTGTGTGTGCGTGTGTGTGTGTGTGTGTGTTTTTGTCAGTAATAAAAACCAGTTAACATGTTTTCTACATCGTCATAATCAAGGTTTTTAAGCCATAAAAAAATATACTTCTTAATAACATTATTATTGCACTTTTTTACATTATACTCCTTATTCAGTCTGTTATATAGGTGTGGAACAATAAAATCAAACTGCTTTTGGGCGAATCTTGTTTTTACTTTGGGAATAGGACAACGGTCAAGCCTCGAAGATGATTTAGGCAAGTAAGGAACATTTTTTTTGTGATAATGACGTAGACTTTCGTAAATAAATAATTTTCTAATACTAAGAACATTGGCTTTGTCATAGACAGCTGTTGTAGGATGTCTGAAGGGTAAGGAGAATAACACTTTCAGTACTGCACGCTGTGCACGTTCTGCAGTGATCAAGTAGGATTTTGCTGCAGTACCCCAAGCACAGATACAATACCTAATAATGCATTCACCATTCATCAATCCACCTACCAAGCGTGGTAAGAAAACATCCCCCTACGAGCCAATCTATGGTGTTCTGCAGTTGACTTTTAAAGGTTGTAATGGGAAACGAAATATGACGATTAAATAAATCCTCCTGCAATTGAAAAGTCCCTTGTCTACTCTATTAGATTCGTCCTATGGTGACACCAGCTTATGTTTTGTTATTTGTTTGTAAGCTGATGATAATAAAATTAGTTTCAAACAAATTACCGTGGCATAGCTTGATAAACAAACGATTGAAAAACCGTACGTTGTTACACATACCGCCTTTTGAGAGCTGAAACATAAAAATTCTGTCAAAAATAATTTATTTTATTGGCTCTTAAATAAAAATAAGTGATGAAACAAAGAGTCTACCTACAGGCATATTCATTGCTTTTGTTGATATCAAATAATGTCACATTTATATAATTACCACGGCTCATAAGGCATGTGACGCAATGTACTACAAGGTGGTTGTTACAGACAGCGAGGGGAGCCCCTGCCTCGTCACCCCCGCATGCCCAGTACGCGGCATTGTCACGCGACGCATGTGACCAATCACCGCGCTTCGAGAACACGTGGGAGACCGTCGATTGCGCAATGCCTGCTGCCGGTGGATAGTATTCGAGGCAACAAAGTGATCCCGAACGGAATACAAAGAAGAATAAAAGAAGATCTATCTAGTGCTCCATGAAGTGTAAATAGAATAATCATTTAAGTCAGTGTGCAAATTGTAAATAGTGCAACATATAATTTAATTTTGATTTATATTATTTTAATAGAACAGCGGGACCGTTCAGTTCAGTTGGGTTAACTCAGCCACTTCAGTTTTTTCACTTGCTTAATAAGTACAGTCCACTTGACCACCGTCTATTTCGGTGACTATAATTTTGATGTTAATAAAATGGTGACTACTGCAGTCAGTGACACATGCAACAAACTATAAAAGAAGACTGTCACCTGTAAAGAGTAAAATGGAATGCAGTCTCGAAATTTCAAGATCGTCCCCACCATTACATTAGATTTGATAAACCACAAACTCGACTAACAAATTCAAAAGAAGATGGTTGGGTCACTTCTCTTGGGATCCATAATTAACACCCAACCCAAGCATACCATGCAAATCATACTATAAGCTCGTTTTGCGTAAATCGGACAAAAAAAAAACTGAAGGTAGCCGGACTAACTATGACATTGGGACGTCAAACATCTTAGTCCCCCCGTGACCATGGGCGCTGTAAAGCACCCGAAACGTCGGGAATAATAAAAATAAATTAAAGTAATTAAACAAATCCGTAAATAATAGTTTTATTCAAAAATGGAATGCCTCATAACCTATAATTACACTGGCTCCCCACACCGTTCAGACTGGAACGAAACAGTACGGCAGAAGAAATAAGTAAGATGGTGGTATATAAACCAGACGGACTCCTAAATAATATAAAATGATGTGTTTGATAGATATATGCAGACGAGGAGACGAGAGACGAGAAGCTCACTCGATTTCATCTCGGCATTTTGTTAGAAATAATATGCAATAGTAATATTATAGGCTTTTTTAACATCTGGAAAAAATGGGTTATATAATTTTAATTTTTTTGAAATGAGCTTCAAAATTAAAAAATAATAATAAAGCGATTATATCAGATGCACTCAGAGTGCTACTATACTATGTATAAGATGTATAATCATAGTAAAATATTTAGTTTAGGTAAAAATTACCGGCAGAGTAAAATTAATAAAGAAGTTTTTATTTTTTTCGGCGCATTGTACCAGCCACTACAGTACACTGCTTCGGCAATACTTTCACTCTGAAAAAAAAATATTTGCGACACCAATATGTTAAATTATCTACAGTTCATTGACCTTAATATGATTACATAATAAAACTTTAAATACATAAATAAAGCTGTTGCGGTCGGCAACAGCTTAGGAAGTGAGCTCATGCAGTAAAAAAGCACATGAATAATTCATATATTTGTTATAGTCTCGATTGCCTCGTTGGTCTTATGATCGTAAATGCTAATGCTGATCGAGTGAGGTCCCGAGTTCAAATTCCGAGACTCCAAAACCAAAATCAGTTATGGGGTTTTTCCGTCAAGAAATTATCAGTAGCAGCCAGGAGAGAAAGTTGGTAGTGTATCACCCCTGCGGCTCGGAAATCATGTAATTCTGGTGGTTCTGCAACTGATCTCTCTGGGGTTGTCTCGATTTACCGTCCCATCAGACTAAGAGAGTGAGGGAATGGGGAGTGCACCTGTGCTTGCGCACTTGGATACTGTAATCCTGTCCTGCGCAAAAGGGTAGACTGCAGTGAGACTGGCCGCCATGATTTAAATTCGTTCCGGAGGACATTAAAGCCTTTCAAATAATGCTGATGAACACAGGGCTCTTCAAAGGTTACCTCATAAGGCCACAGTTGATACGCTAAGCAGGTGAGTTGTCAATCGCAGTTTTTTATTTTATAATTGTTAGTTGGAAGACGGCTTTGTAAGGTAAAGTGGCAATGGGCCGACCAAATAGCTCGAAGAATCGACAACCAATGGGAAAGGAAGGTTCTCGAGTGGCAACCACGTACCGGTAAGCAAAGTGTAGGGCGATCCCCACTAGATGAAGTGAGGGCCCGGTAAGACAAGCAGAAAGTCGATGGATGCAGGTTGCTCCAGATTGTGCTTAGTGGCATTCCTAGGGGGAGGCCTATGTTCAGCAGTGGACTTGTGAAGGGCTGTGATGATGATGATGTTGATGATGATGGTTAGAAAGACGCTTGCCTTGCCTGCTGGTTTGTTCCCCTGTGTCGCCTCTTACGGCACCCATGGGACGAAATTCAATGATCCATGCCATTACACGATACTGTTGTTATAAAAAAATCTTGGATGTTTAGTACCAAGAAATAACGTTTTTTATTTAACTATCAATAGGAATTAAAAAGTAGACTTACAGCATCAATAAGTCGCTGTCCGTACAAACAGTGCAACGAGATCTGAAGCAGTGCAGTTATCAAAAAACACTTGTAATTAATTTCGTTCCATTTCTCCACGAACTATGTTTAGGAAAAATTAAAATAAGCTCAATCGTATAATTTAAAACATCATAATTAACTAGGTGTTGCTATTATTTTTTGAAAGAAAGAAAGAACCATTTATTTGATAATCACATTTTACACACAATTTAAGAAATATAAGTGGCATAAATATGCATGCACAGGCGTAAGACTGCTTACGAATTAAAAATTATTAATAAGCAGTACATGCACGACGTTAATTAATAGTAAAAAAAAATAAATAACAAATTAAAAAAAAAATTAAAAATAAAATTTTATAACAAATAGATGGCCAACTCAGCATACTGCTTCAAAGGCAGCGCAAGTTTTCATTTGATTTTTTGCATATGAGTCTGACTGTGTAGGTACCATACATTTCAGATGCCAAATAACAGCATTGCTTGAGTGGCTGCTGTCTTAAGGGTACAGAGATTCAGTATAATTACAGATGAGTGGGTGCGTTTGAAGAAAAAAGCGCTAGCAAGCGCTTGTAAGCAAAATGGCGATCGTAAGCGGTAAGCGCTGTCAAATCGTAAGTAGCTATTTTCCTCCAGGACACGATGTTAGTTTTAACCGGGGGAACCTAACCTAATTTAAATATATGTTTGTAAAGTATTTATATTAAAAAACTTACCGATCATGAATTTTTAATAACATGTATATTACTTAAAACTATTATTGCACAAAACAACTTATAAAGTCTACTTCAAAACAAACAAATTAAATAAGCAAAATGGCGGATTGTGTCAGCGCTACTGAAGTAGCAATCGTGTCCTGGCCGAAAATTATTTCAGCGCTTATAAGCGCTTGCTAGCGCTTTTTCTGCCAAACGCACCCATTGTATGAAGTGATCTGCAGCTGTCTATGGTCTGCGGTATCCACTTACAATGAGATGAATTTTAAGATCGTTTGTCACATCAGGTTCATAAAAAAAGAAAACGAAAATACGTCCTTTCAGCCACTTGACAAATTTGGACGAAATAAGGAAATAAATTATAATAAATAAACAAATTTAAGAAAACGATGAACGAAACAAACCTCTATTAAATGATCTTATACTCGTAGGTTTTGGTATTTTAATACAATTATTTGTTTTTTTTTTTTTTCAAAAACAGGATTGTTTTATTTACTATTAAAAGACTATTCACTTTTGCTTTGAAGACATCGTAATCGGATGGAAAATAGATGCTGGTAAATTATTTTATATACTTAATGCACCATGAACCACTAAGTAAACCATTTGGTTCGAATGCATTTATATCAACAAGAAAAGAGTGGTGACTAGACGAGTTGGTAATCTGATGATGACTTTAGTCATTTAATTCCTGCACACAGTCTTCGCAATTTATCTTGTAAAAGATCGAAAGGCTTTTACGCCTGCGCTCGAGATTAGTGAGATTGATACTGAAGATATTGTTGTTACCAATAAACCTCTTAGGATAACTTCCATCGAGCTCAAAGACATTTTATATCATTTTCAATGCATATATGGCAGCAATACCTTACTGTTTTAAGTACGAAGAAGCAAACCAGCACACAGTCCACCTGTTGGTAAGTGGATGCTATGGTCCATAGACACCTACACCAATCGGTGATTAAAAATTTAAATAACGATGAGTTGTCACCTCTTAGGTTTAAGATACATTGCTTTATTACCAGTAAAGGATTTCTAGCTCTCGTTACTTAGGAAACAAAGGCAGTAAAATAATGATGCTATTTAACGGTGTATTCTGTGTGAGGAAGGATCATCTTTCCTCAGATAAACTGTCCCACTCAAGCTTTTTCTATATTTATATCCTCAAGCTTTTTCCCAATATGGAATTATTTAGCAACGTTACACTACCGTATTTAAAATAACATATTATCTTATATTGATTAAAACTACTTTTACGGATTTTATCGCGTTTTATTTATTTTATTTTAAGACCCGACGTTTCGGGTGCTTTCCAGTACCCATGGTCACGGGAGACTGAGGTGACTGACGTCCCGATGTCAAAATTAACACGGAGTACCTTCAGCTCTTCTAATTATTGTCTTTGGTCCGCAGAATGAACTACCTGTGTTTTGAAGTCTTGCAGTGGTATGCTTGGGTTTAGTTTTAATTTTATTAATTATAGGATCCCAAGCAGGTGGTAGTACCCAGCCTCCTTCTCTATTGAAATTAGGATGTTTTTTAATTTCAATAGCCTCACGTATCATCCTTGGTAGGAATCGATGTTCTTTCGCGAGGATTTGTGGTCTATCAAATCTGATGTAATGGTTGAGGCCATCTAGGATATGATCGCAAGCTGAAGACTTCCCGGAATGTTGATGCTTCACGTCAGCTATGTGTTCTTTTACGCGGGTTCTAATTTATCTCTTTGTTTGCCCTATATATGAGAGACCACAATCACAATCAAGCTTGTACACTCCTGCATCTTGTAGAGGAATATGACACTTGACGGATAGTAGGAACTGACTAATCTTCTTCGGCGGCTTGTATAATGTTCTAATAGAAGCTCGCTTCAAGATGTAGCCAATCTTGTCTGTGACACCTCTGACATATGGTAGTACAGCAGGCACACGCTCGACTGTGGGCGGCTTCACTCGGTCACTGTGACGTAGGCGTGGGACCCGAAGCTTGTTGTCGTGAAGAACCTGCTTGACGTGCTGAAGCTCGGCGGCCAGATGTTTGCTGTCACAGATCCCTCGTGCTCTCTATAACAAAGATTTGCCCACGGTAGCTAACTGTGAAGGATGACGGTGAGATTCACCATTTAAATATCGGTTTGTATGGGTCTTCTCCAGTAAGACCTATGGTGTTGGTAGGATTTCGGAT
Organism: Parnassius apollo; assembly: GCA_907164705.1. NCBI lineage: Eukaryota > Metazoa > Arthropoda > Insecta > Lepidoptera > Papilionidae > Parnassius > Parnassius apollo. Next base: position 1,719,159 of record CAJQZP010001523.1, read on the forward strand.
GACTAACACATTTAGGAAAGCTAAGGAATTATTTTCCTCTAACTCCATAGTAAATTGAATTTTAGAGTTTATGGAATCAAAATGTTCTAAAAATGCAGTTACTTTGTCTGATGATAAAATTGTGAAAGTATTGTCTACGTACCGCTTGTATAACCTTGGGGTAACAGGTTCAGTAAGGAGGGCTTTCTCCTCAAAGTCTTCCATGAATATATCGGCGACAATGGGAGATACAGGTGAGCCCATCGCAACACCATCTACTTGCTTGTAAAACTCTTCCTTCCACAATAGATAACCACATGTAAGGCAATATCTTAGTAGTACTGCATATTCTGATGGCATGTTATTTTCATCTAGTTTCCTAGTTATAATTGAGATGCAGTCTTCAACAGGTAGACATGTAAATAGAAACTGAACATCAAAACTGACCATGGTTTTGTGGCCGTGGAAGGAAAAGGGGAGATCTCCCGCCGGGCAAGGTGTTCTGCCCGGGAAGCGGCCAACACTCCGTGTGATAGTTCGGAGATGTTCTATATATACTGTTTATGATTCGGAATATTGATAGCGTGATTTAGGCTTCAGTGTGTTTCACTTGCGGCGCGACGACAGCGCCGCCACATCACCCCCCTGCTCAGACCGGAAGTCGATAGTGCAGCCTCGTTGCCGACGAATGTGCAAGTGCCAGCGGATTGCCTTGTAGTCTGGGGTGATTCGAGAAGAAGGCAAGTAATCTGCGAGAGTGGCGTGAAGCTGAGGCGAGCAGTAAGGCTCAGAGCCGTGCCGAACACTGTATAGTACAGAGAGTAGCTTGAAGGAACAGGAAGCTTTATTATTCTAGTGCTGCGATGAACCTTGTAAAGCTAGATGGCTTGCAGGATATGAAGACTGCAGACGATATCTGCTCGAGAGCTAATGGCTAGGGTACTCTATGACGATGATGAAGCTTGAAGTTTCCGAAGGTAGTTAGTTGCGTGTTCAGATCACGTCGGATGGTCACCACTGTGGCCGTGGAAGGAAAAGGGGAGATCTCCCGCCGGGCAAAGTGTTCTGCCCGGGGAGCGGCCAACACTCCGTGTGATAGTTCGGAGATGTTCTATATATACTGTTTATTATTCGGAATATAGATAGCGTGATTTAGGCTTCAGTGTGTTTCGCTTGCGGCGCGACGACAGCGCCGCTACAGTTTCATTGTCAGTAAGACACTCTTGTGTGTCCTCTGAGTGGTGATTATAATTATGGTGGTGATAATATTTTGGCTAAGTGTTGAGCCAATCTGTAAGTTGGCGAATCGATCTGACTCACTATTGGACGTAAAGGAGCGTTGGGTTCGTGTATTTTTGGTAAACCATACAACTTCGTAGGTTTTACACAAGAAGGTATCATCGAATTGACGTCTAGATTCAATTTCTCGGAGTATTTCTTAATTAGATCGCTAGTTGTTTTAAACGTATTAGTTGTAGGGTCTGTTTTGACCTTACGGTATGTACTTTCATCCGACAAAAGTTGTTGTATTTTAAAATTGTATCCCGACGTATCCATTACAACCGTAGCATTTCCTTTAACTGTGCGGAGAATCGTAAGCACTGGTCTGTTACGTAAGGTTTTTAACGCGTTAAATTCATTTTTGGGAAGATTTAATTTCGGCGCTGTACTTCGACGTAACATGGATGAAATGTCTCTGCGTATGGCCTCTAAATCTTCACTACTGAGTAAAACACCAACATTCATTTGATGAAAAAGACAATGTATTTCGATAACATTTTTACCTTATGGATACGGACAAACCAAATGATTACACGATTCTAAAAGGGATAGCGCCATCTTTTGAGAGGTTTTAGAACTAATATAATTGTACTGTATACAGTGATAAATGTGGTTGGAACTATAAAACTATCTGTTTACAATGATTTAATATTAGTTTATCAATAATTAGGATATTTATTACCAATATTATTTTTGTACAGACAATCATCAACACTACAGATAATGTCTTCATACGAGATTCTTCGCGTCATAATTGCATAATTAAAACCTCTTTCTAAAACTTTTATTGTGGCGTCGTCCAGAGTTTGTTTTGACAGGTTATAGACCACGCCCTGTTTACTATTCGTGTCTGTGGTCGTTTAGTTCTTACGTTGACATTGTTGTTGGACATTTGACTTAGTTGTTACTTTTTGGTATTTATCAATAAGTTTATTTTTGCATTTATTGTATTTAGTTGTTTCGTGTTTATCTAAAGTTTCCATGCAATTCTTATAATCAAATGTCGATAAAACTGTCTTTAATTCACTGGACGAAATGTCTATGGTTATGTTTATGAAACATAGATCGGTACGTTTTTGCTGAATCACCGTTATTAACAAATTTTTACTAATAAAGTATATTTATAACATTTTCCGTATATAAATTACTATATATTGTACGTACGTATATATTGTAACATATTCCATATAAAATCCGTAAAATTAGTTTTAATCAATGTATAGTGTTAGCGTAAATATAAGAAGTCATTATATTATCTTATATTTTAGAAATTAATAGAAAAACAAACAGTTACTCACCACACAGCAAAATACGCAGAAACAGATAAGAATGGAGCTTATAAGAAAATTTATAAGAAGTGGGAATGTAAACTGGTTTTCGACATCGTTGGCTAACCTTAAACATGAATAATATTATATTATTAATTAATAAATGTTTTCATTAGTAAAAGTCAACGTGTGACGGAGGCGTAAAAAAATCAATAGCTTCATATTGACGAGCTTGGGGTTCGTGACAGTAAAAACTGCCGATTCAATTACCAAAATTTACACTTTACTTACCGATCACCAATTACAACTTAAAACACACAAATATAATTTGCTGAACAGAGTCTCGGATTGGGGGCGACTAAATCTAGTCCAGTTTAACCCCCAGAAGACACAAATTTGCACGTTAACCGCTAAAAAGAACCCCTTTGTCGTATCCCCTCAGTTTCAAGGCACTCCCCTTGTTGCCTCAGCCAGTATCGGAATCGTCGGCGTCGACATATCGAGTGACGTGCAGTTTCGCGATCACTTGGAAGAGAAAGCCAAATTGGCCTCTAAAAAGCTTGGCTTGCTCAGTAGAGCGGGACAGTATTTCATGCCCGCACACCGCCAGCAACTTTACAAGGCGCAGCTTCGGCCGCACATGGAATACCCATCTCTGGGCTGGGGCTCCCCAGTACCAGCTCCTTCCACTTGACCGCATACAGCGCAGAGCGGCTCGAATCATCGACGACTGAGTGCTTTCCGACTGGCACGATTCACTGGCACTGCGAAGAGATGTTGCATCTGTTTGCATTTTCTTTCGCATATACCATGGAGAGTGCTCTAAGGAATTGTTAGGATTAATCTAAGCCGCAAAATTTCATGAACGCACTACGCAGCAAATGTCCCGATACCATCCACACCATCTGGATGCTTGGCAATCCACCACTGTACGCTTCAAAAGGAGTTTTCTTCCGCGTAAAACCTCTCTGTGGAATAGTTTACCACCGGCGATTTTTACGGACCCATACGACCTGGGGACCTTCAAGAAAAGAGCTTACTTCTTTTTAAAGGGCCTGCAATGCACCTGCAATTCCCCTGGAGTTGCGATTGATTATGGGCGGCGGTAGTCACTTAACATCAGGTGAGCCGTATGCTCGTTTGCCACCTCTTTTATTAAAAAAAATTCGCTTGTTCGCCAATTCAATACTGACTCAGTTGCATTCGTTATTGGCTTAATATAGGACTGACATGAGCGGTGGTAGCTCAGTGGTTAACGCTCGCTGTAAATATAACAGAACGCGAGTAACCCGGGTTCGATCCCCGCCGGCACCAATGAAAATGTTAATTGCAATTTTAAGTGCTGATTTACCACGTGCTCGACGGTGAAGGGAAACATCGTGAGGAAACCTGCATGTCTGAGGAATAAGAAAAAAATATTTTCGAAGACATGTGAAGTTCGTCAACACGCATTTCGGCAGCGCGGCGGACACTTCCTTGCTCTAAACCCTCTCAGAAATGAGGGGAGGCCTGAGCCCAGCAGTGGGACGTATATAGGCTGTAACTTTACTTTTACTTTACTTAGGACTGACATGGTGTAGAAATTTCTAGTACGGAATTTTCTAAAAAGCTCACCTAGTTCTGCTACTCGATACTAGATGACGCTATTGAATTTTCTAGAAAGACCTTGACGCTCTTATTTCTGCTACTCGATACTAGATGGCACTGCAATGGCGCAACAATATTGTTACGAGCTTGAGGTTCGTGACAGTAAAAAAACTGTCGATTTAATTACCAAAATTAACACTTTAATTACCGAACGCCAATGAAAACTTAAAAGATACTGTTTACGCTAAATTATAACTCTTGAAACTTGAGGAACTGGTTGGCGGATTGCGCGGGGGGGGGGTATTCATTTGCGCGGGCGACCGCACCGGCAGTCGGCAGGAATCTTAATGAGCGAGCCGTGTCGATTAGAGGTCCCGAGTTTTGACAAGAATTGCCGCGTCGAATAACGACGGCCTCCTTGTTGTTGTCGCGTGGACATGTAAACATGTGCACGGTATACACCGTTGAGTACGGCGGACATGAATTCATGTCCGCATTACTTGCTGCTATTTTCGTCTTAATTGATATTAGAATACAGTATATTTTTAATTGAATACTATTTCATTCGATTCTGAACGAACTACAGAATATTCTGAAGAATTATATTCACTTGGTTACATAGACAAAATCAAATATAACAGCCATTCACTTTTGCGCTGGTGTTGCGGTTAGTTGTGTAATCGTTGAAGTTTTGTGATTGTGATTTTAGTTGGATTTTCTTTCAAAAAACGGTAAGTAATGTTATTTATCTTTACTACGTAATGTTTTTGAATGATATAAGTTACAACAACAGTAAATTTTTATGTTTCAATTGACAAAAAGTAGAAATATAAAACCTCTACGCGAACAATTCATAACGGTCAAGATTTCTAATAAGATTCTAATAAAATAATAATAGTGGAGACGCCAGTAACTTAAGGTATCTTCGATAAAGATTTAGTGGACTGTAATTTTGGTGCATACGGCAAAGGGGGAAATAAACAGGTGGGATAGCACGCACTGACCTGATGAGGGCTGCCTCGCCTTCCTCCTGGAGTGTCTGCTATACAGCGAGCCCGCCACGTGGTTCGGCGCACACGCACTCTCGGAACAGTTTCGTGAAGTCCCACACTCTCGACCTTTGCCCTTACGGGGGCGTCTCACACTTTTATGAGTTACAAAGACACAATGTCTGATGCGGTGAGTATTAAAGATAAACAGGAGAACTTAATGTTCGTCCTGCGCGGTTTGCGGTTAATATATATAAGACGCGACGGCTGGCCGTGCGTTGCGGATGGCGTAATGTCACTTAGTATAATGACGCGCGCCGAGATCCTTTCCTTCACCTCGGCGGCAGCGCGTGCGGTAGGAAAGGGAAGGAAGGAAGGAAACAAAAATATGCACTAGTCATGTTGATAAAGTAGTAGAAACTTAGGACGAACTCAATGCGATGAGTAATGTAATGTTGATAAAGTAGATTGTTAACTGGCGTTACCATTTCCTCCCGCCCTTAAAGGGTCACCTTTAAAAGACAACCGTAATATAAAAAGAAAAGGAAAACAAATAAATAAGCGGTATATAAAGTGAGAGGATGCGCTCAATGCGCTGTGTGTCATCTACTAACCCTACTTGGTAAGCGAGAAAATGTATACATAAATATAATATTGCGGTTTAATACTTTTTAATATATAAATATAAACTTAATTCCTAATTTAGATAAATAATTATAATCAAATAATCGTGATTTATTGTCTTGGGAGAGGGCAGATACGAGCAACAGGACGGAGATATGTTCCCTTAGTAGTTCTCACGGTCACTACTCGAACTACGCCATCCTTCGAAGGATGAACAGACTCGACAATCGCTAATGGCCAAGCAAGGGGCGGTTCATTATCATTTATCACAATTACAACCATGCCTGGTACGATAGCCGTAGACGGGGTGTTCCACTTCTGACGAACTTGCAATCCGTGAAGGTATTCCGTCCTCCACCGATCCCAAAACGACTGAACTAATTTATCCAGTAAAGAATGCCTGTGTAACAGACTGGTAGAGTCAGATTTGACTTCGGGTGCGGGTAATGACAATAAAGGTGCGGTATTCAAAAAATGACTCGGAGTAAGAGCTGAAGGCTCTGCGGGATCAGAACTTAATACTGTCAAGGGCCGCGAGTTTAGCAAGCACTCAATTTGCGCAAGAACAGTATTAAGCTCTTCGTATGAAAGTAACTGATGTCCGATAACTCGGAACAGATGCGTTTTTACGACTTTGACCATACTCTCCCAGGCGCCTCCAAAATGAGGAGAGTTGGGACAGATGAACTTCCATGTTATACGATTCTCAGCACACTCTTGCTCGAGCTTTGGGCGGTATTCAACGTTTAGAAATTTATAGAGATCGCGAAGGTACGAAGCGGCACCTTTAAAATTCGTTCCATTATCCGAATATAAAAACTGAATCGGCCCTCGTCTAGAGAGGAAACGTTTAAGCGCAGCGAGGAAACTAGAACTACTAAGATCTGTAGCGATTTCTATATGCACAGCTCGAGTCGTGAGGCATGTGAAAACACATAAGTACGCCTTCTCGCTGCGTACACCACGACGACGTACAGGAGTGTATGCGATAGGACCGGCATAATCGCAGCCCGTGTGTGTAAATGCCTTAATAGCTTGTCTTACACGACTATGGGGAAGATCAGCCATCAAAGGGTAAGTTGGACGGGGTCTAAGCCGGGAAACATATATTACACTTGTGGACTCTGCTTCTCACAGTGCGGCGTGCGGAGAGTATCCAAAATTTTTGACGGAGTAATGACAATAACAACTCAGGCCCAGCGTGTAAATTTTTAATATGATAATAGTCAATGATCATGTTCACTACATGATCACTGCGCGGGAGCATAATTGGATGTTTTTGCGTGTAATCTAATGCGGAGTTCGAAAGACGACCACCAATGCGGATTAAACCATTCTCAATAAAAGGTCTTAAACGATTGAAAGCGGGCGAGCAAGGTTTGTTACCTTCAATATTTAAATATTCCACTGCAAAATGCTGTTTTTGCAGGGCGCGGAGCATTATAACCTCAGAGAAACTGAGATCATCAGCAGTCACTACAGTAGTGCTGCGGCGGGCAATAATTTAGCAAACTTACACACGTACGCAATTATACGTAGAAGTTTACTCCAAGAAGAGATGCGGAGTGCGAGCTCGTAAATCGCAGAATTACAGACGGATGTGCACACAGTGTGCGACAAAATTCAGACATATTTGCAATAACCTCATTGTCTAAAGTACGAAGAGGCCATTGATATGGATCTAATGAGGTCCACTGAGGCCCATGGAGCCACAGGGGGTTTGGTCCTGAATGCACGATATCATTTAATGCTCGCCCAGTGCTAGTCTTACTGCTAGCATCCAGGACGATGCGCAGACGTGTTGACTTCTTATCTTCGCGTAAGACTCCATGATGCGGTATGACATATATTGGAGCGGGTTCACGAGAGTCATACGGCGGTGCGGGGGATATATAATTATTAGCTAAGTATTCCTTTATGACGTCATCATATGCTAACCTTAATGTAGGCGAGGCTTGAAGTTTCCTCTCCAAGCACATGAATCGTCGTCGAGAGGTTTCATAAGAATCTCCGAGAGAGTAAACGTCATCTTTAAATGGCAGGGCGACAATATATCTACCAGTAAAAGAATCGCGGGATGTCGAAGGTTTATAAAACTCTTCACATTCAATGTCGAAGGACACTGAATGGGCGGTCGGAGGGTGGCTGTTCAAGCTCCCAAAATCGTTGCACTAATTTGTCAACGGTAGGAGACTCTAGAACTGAGCAGCACGTTAAAGAATGATTTACCTGAAGTGTCGGCACTGAGCCCATAATAACGTAACCAAATACCGTATTCAAAGCTGAGGGCCCGGACAAGTCGTTAGACGAATAAATTACGTCTGGACACAGCAAGTGCGGGAAAAGGGATGCGCCTATCAACACATCAATTTTATTAGGCATGCTATAACATTCATCAGCGAGCCTTATGCCATGGAAGTGTGATAAGACAGATGTGTCTACCACAGCGGTGGGCAAAAGGTCGGTGATTTGATCAACAACTAGCGTTGAAATATTGAAGTTAATATTCGAGTCGAATCGTGAGAAAATTTTAATATCAATCGATTTCGATTTTACAATTTTTTCAACTCCACCGAATCCCTTTACTACAGTACATTCGGTATCGTGATGTTGAACGCCTAAACGATGACAGCACTCTTTAGTAATAAAATGGCTTTGAGCCGCGGGAGTCTAATAATATACGAATAATTTGTTTCTCTCCCTTAGCATCGTATGCAAAGACTTGAGCGGTTGATAGTAAAACAGTTCTCTGCGAACGACTTACGCGCGCGGGAGGCGGTGAACGTTGAGAAACATTCTTGAACGAAGTACACAGCGCGACGTCTGAACGCGCACCTGCGGTGAGGGGTGGCGAGTGTGCGGGCGCGGGGGCTGTAGACTTCAGTGTAACTGGCTGAGGCGGTGGAGAATGCGCCAGCGCAGGGGAAGCATTATCGCTTCTGCGGTGGAAGTGCAACAATGTGTGATGTTTAAATTTACAAACTCGACAACTATAATTTGAAGAGCAACTAGACACTCGATGACTTAAACTGAGACAATTCACACATGCATTGTTACTCTTTACGCATTTAAATCGTTCCTGCGGCGTCATTTTATTAAAGTCTGCACACTTAAATAGGTGTTGATGCACAATATTATCGCACAGACACTTTGAGCAACTAGTCGTCGTGCTTACGTACGCCTGATACTTCGGCGATGAAGTATTATTACAGCGACGATTATTATCGTTACCTCGTCGATTGTTTGGCGCGCTATTAGAATTTATACTAGAATCGGTGCGCTGCAAAACTTTGGAGCGGGTCTTAATAAAATTTACTAAATCATCAAAGGTAGGTACTATCGAGTTATGACTGTATTCGAAGGAGCGAATGGTATCCGGGTCCAGCTTCTTAAGCCCGATATGAAGAACAATTAAGTCCGCGAGATTATCTAACTTTAAGTTTTGTAAAGCGCGCACTGCACTTATAAAGTTATCAGTAAATAAATCAAAATTATTTGCGGTGGCCGATTGCAATGGCTTAAATTCGAACATCTGATTAATATATGTAGATGCTAGCATACGCCGGTCTTCGTATTTGTCAACGAGTGCTTGCAATAAAATCTTATAATTTTCAGCGCAAGGAGTTATACCTGAGCATACAGATAGGGCTTTGCCCGTTAGTTTACCTAGCAAATAGTATAACTTTTTCAGCGTCGGTGAGCGATGGGTTGTCATGGACGGTTGATTTAAAGCTAGCATAAAATAAAGGCGCCATGAGCGAATGTCACCCGAAAATGGCATAAGTTCGATAGGCGGAAGTGTGAATCTGGCTTTAGATGGTGTACTAGTACTTTGTGAATTAGATTGCGAATATTGTAAATAAAGCCTATTTATTCTACCGCAAAAGAGACTCAAACGCAATGAGGCTGTTATAATCAGGTTTAGCAATAGGGTTTATTTTTAATAAATGTAAATTATAATTATCTAAGACCTGTTTAAACTCAATACGTAAAGCATTAATATTAGAACTTCCATCAAGAAAACGCTCCATCGTGGAAGTGTTCGTGTGGATGTCCGAGGACATATCATATATTTTTTGCACTATTTCAAATAAAGCATCTCGTTTAGCTAACAATAAAACCAACTCAGCATCAGGTGTGCCCTCATTATCCGAGGAATCGCTATTATTCGATGCTATTTGTTTTTTAGGCGGCATTACGGCTAAAGTTATACGGCAAAATATAATTATAAGTCGGGTAGTTCTGTCTAACCAACTACGCGGTTGAATTATTAAATATTAGTTTTGTTAACGATGAACTTTAATTGTTAACTTTTATAATAATTATGAAGTTATTTATAACGAATATAATGCTTAAATATATATGCAAATAATAAATGTAATTTAACTGTATATTCTATAGATGTAGTTAAAAGTTGATGACGTGATGTGAACATACAACAAAATAATTTATATAGATAATTATATGCTTATTCATTCTATGAATATAGTTTTAAAATTACTATGGATGTCACCTATTAGGACCTATTTTAGTGTTCTAATAAGGGGGGTCAATCCGAAGTCGGATTGAAATATAAATAATTAATTATATAAACGCTTACGATAACGATCTAATAAGGGCGGAAAGTCAAGGTCAATCCAGCGAGAAGTGACCATTAAAATGGAGACGCCAGTAACTTAAGGTATCTTCGATAAATATTTAGTGGACTGTAATTTTGGTGCATACGGCAAAGGGGGAAATAAACAGGTGGGATAGCACGCACTGACCTGATGAGGGCTGCCTCGCCTTCCTCCTGGAGTGTCTGCTATACAGCGAGCCCGCCACGTGGTTCGGCGCACACGCACTCTCGGAACAGTTTCGTGAAGTCCCACACTCTCGACCTTTGCCCTTACGGGGGCGTCTCACACTTTTATGAGTTACAAAGACACAATGTCTGATGCGGTGAGTATTAAAGATAAACAGGAGAACTTAATGTTCGTCCTGCGCGGTTTGCGGTTAATATATATAAGACGCGACGGCTGGCCGTGCGTTGCGGATGGCGTAATGTCACTTAGTATAATGACGCGCGCCGAGATCCTTTCCTTCACCTCGGCGGCAGCGCGTGCGGTAGGAAAGGGAAGGAAGGAAGGAAACAAAAATATGCACTAGTCATGTTGATAAAGTAGTAGAAACTTAGGACGAACTCAATGCGATGAGTAATGTAATGTTGATAAAGTAGATTGTTAACTGGCGTTACCAAATAGTATATTTCTTATTGGAATACCATAGTAAATACTTTTACTAGGAATTGCTAAATGTTATATCTATATGATTGTATAAGAAAAATAAAGGAAGACGATATAAAATATGTACACAAAAAGGTTTTGAAAATGAGTTTACAAAGCACGCGCAAACTGTCTATTGTCGAATTTTTAGCAAATGTTTGCAAGTGAAAAAGTAGAATTATTATAATTATTACATGCATAATTTCGGTTCATTTAGGAAGAATATGTTGTATTGATTGTAAGGACATAAAAATAAAATAAAAACTTACGATATTTCATTCATAAAACAAAATTTATTGTCAGTAAGTACACTTTATCAAGATCCGTTAGAAACAAAGAGCTGTACAAAATAAAGTAAACATTTAAATGTTATGGTTATTGTTTCTACTTATCGAAAATCTTATCGGCTTTAAATAAATGTAACTAAAACCTCTTTAAACATAAATGAAAGGTCGTGAGAAACATAAATATTTAAAATAAGTGCCGCCAGCTGAGGTGACGACAGAGGCCCCCGTACAAAGTTGTTTTTTGTTATGGCGGGCGCAGTAAGGGAAAGGTTAATATACGTGACAACGAGGCTTTTTGTATCGTGTAGTGTAATTGTGTTTTATTTAATTTAGTAGTATTTGTATTTAATAGTGATGCCATCGCACAAGCGAATCGGCGCTTGACGGAAATACGCTGGGCCGCGAACGCCCACACCTTGATAGGGCGACCTGATCGGGTCCATAGCTTAGAGAAGCGGCTCGAGCAAGTCATGGCCCGAAGGGCCGTAGTGGAGGAGGCTTGCACTGAGCTTTTGGCCTCGGGAGCGGAACAGGGAGTCCTAGACTCCTGCCTCGCGCGCCTAATTTTTTTCGCTCACGGACGACTTAATCAAGGCCAAGTATGCTCATGAAGCGCGTGAAGCTCGGCTGAGTGGCCTGCTCGAATCCCCTCGGAAGCAACCTACTCAGCCGGAGCTGTTGGGATGACTCCCAACTCTGGATCTGCCAAGGTTATCCGGGGTCCTCTCCGACTGGCTGACCTTTTTTGGCCTTTTTGACAGACTAGTGAACGCACAGAGGGACCTGAGACCAAGCCAGAAGATGGCTTACCTCCTGGTCTCACTGACTCCTGGGCTCTGGGCGTCGTCGGCTATCTGAAATTGTCGGACGACGCCTACCAGACCGCTCAGGACCTCCTCGCCGGAAGGTACGCCAACGTCCGGCGAATTGCGGACGAATACGTCAAGCAGCTGCTAAACCTCCCGCTGCTTAAGGACCGGGCCAGACTACGTCCGGACATCGTAAATCCAGTCTTGGTGGCCTGTAATTCTTTGAGACGGCCGGATTTACCGGTGGACGAATGGTCCTTTTCGTTGCTCCACATTGTGCTGTCCCGCCTGCCTCTCGATCTTCCGATCCATTTTGAGGAGAGGTACGGCGAGGACGGCGCCTGCTATATTCCGCCCTTCAGAGACCTGCTGCGGTTCTTGGAGGAGCAGTGCAGGCAGGTTGAAAACGCAGCGGGCACTGTTGACGACCTACATACTGCCAACCGAGCCGTGCCCAGGGAGAGGCGGAATCCCGCGGGCAAGTCGTCGCCAACCCCCCTCGGACCGAGCGGAGCTCCCACGGGAGGACGCCGTCCCCTACCTTCTTATAGGGGCCTAGTGGCCAGGGAGGCACTCCCCAGCTCCTATTGTCGAGCATCCGATCACCGGGTGACGTTTTGCCCGAAATTATTGAGTAAGCCGGTCCCAGCGAGACGAACCATCGCCAAGGAGCGCCGCTGGTGCTACTCGTGTTTAGAAAGGCATCTCAAACGAGACTGCCCGCACTAGCGGCCCTGTCCGCACTGCCAGGGCAATCACCATGCCGTTTTGTGCCTGAGTGCAAACGGCGCTTCCTCTCGGGGCTCTGCCGGGCCCTCAACCCCCACGGGCGGGGACGCTCAGCCACGCCATCTATCGGGCGACGCTCGTCGCTCACCTGCCAGCCAACGTGCCCCTGGTTTTGAAGGGGGTCCCTCTCCCGACCAGTCGGGTGGTCGTTCCCTCAGAAACGGGGGGGACGTCCCCCCCCCTCAGCGTGTGGAGAGAAACTTCACGGCCACTCAGCGGTCAGCTAGACCCTTCTCTCCCCCCATTGGCTGAGAGGCCGCGACTGCAGTACCACCCTCCCCCCTTTGGTCGGTATCGGTACTACGGGGTTCCTGCGACCTCAAATTCGTCCCGGGCCTCAAGGCCGAGGTTCCCCGAAGCACCCGAGGTCGGCCCGTTTGGTGAATTCCAACCACAGGTCATTGAGAAGCCGCCGGAATGCCGCTTTCGGGACCCCCGGTTCGAGTGCCAGTCCGATGGAGGCCGCTACAGCTAGGTAGCAGCCGCCCTAGCTCCCACCATGGCCGCCTCCACTGATCTACTGAGCCGTCAACAGTCCACTTGTCAAACTGTTCTATTTTCGACAGCCTCAGTGAAGGCGTACAACCTGAGTGACGACTGTTTAACGGTTCGCGCTCTATTGGATTCGGGTTCACAAGCTGTGTGGCCTCCACTTGGTTGGTGGGAAGACTAGGGCTCTAAATATCTAACGTTTTATTTGAAGATAAAATATTTTAGTAGCTTATTATATTTAAACGTTACAATAAACGTTATATTCAACGTTATACATTTTACATTTTTACGATGCAGCTCTTAAAACGTGTTCCTTTTGTTTTTTGTTTTTGTTCTTGTTTTTTTTCTTGTGCTTTATTACTGTGCTTCGGTTGCTGGTAACTTACTATCAATTTTTAATTTTTTTTGTCATCATGTTCATAATGCTGCTATAATATAATGCGGCTAATTTGCAGCGGGAGTTTTGGATTTTGGCTGGCCGATGCACCATTCGGAGCGTCATTTTTAAGAACATACTTTGTTATAAATTGAAGGCCACCATATCGCAGCCGATGATGGGTGACTTACCACCTGATCGCGTCAGGGCCATCCGACCATTCACTGGAGTAGGAACCGACTTTGCTGGCCCCTTCCTCGTCAAGTCTTCCAACCTTCGTAACGCGCGTTCACATAAAGCCTATCTGTGCGTTTTCGTGTGCCTCGCCACTAAGGCTGTTCACTTATAGCTTGTAAGTGCCCTCAGAACCGAAGCCTTTGTGGTCGCGCTGGGCCGCTTCGTATCACGTCGCGGGTTGCCGGACCTGATCCGGTCTGATTGCGAAACGGATTGTAGGGGCACGGATAGATATTTGAAGAAGGTCGTCGAATTTCTGTCCAGCAACAGGACTTATTTAGCTACTGCGATGTCCAAGAAAAATCCAGTGTAAATTTGACCCTCCGGCTTGCCCACGTTGAAGCGGTGGTTGGAGTTGCAAGAACGCATCTCCGTCGCAATATTGGCGAGGCTATTGTGACATTTGAGGAGCTTGCCACTGTATTCTGAAAAATTGAGGCGGTACTCAACTCAACTCGGTAATATACGTAACAACGAGGTTTTTGAGTTTTGATTGATAATTTTACTTCGATTGCTATTAATTTGCGTCTACGAGTGGCTTGTGTAGTTAATTAAAGTTAAAATAAATTAGTTAAAGTGTACGAAGGAATTCTTTCGGGTTAAACTTTGTGATCGGAATCGCGTTAAAGATTATAGTTTGTGCAAGTAACGTGATAGCGGGAGCGCCTTGGGGAGCGTGGCGACACATGCGGTTCTACTATCTGATTACCTCGGTGACGTCAGGTTATATTACACACTTTCCTAACCCACACAAACATACCATTTACTTACCCCTGACAGTGCCTTGTGGTCGACACCACGTCCAGAGCTCGGTAAGTTTGTGTTTGATTATAGCAGCCGTTATAAATTAATTACCATAGGCCATTTGGGCCCTCCCCTCTGTTGCTCGTCGAGTTGGACTACTGATAGGCCCTAGTCCGGTCGACTTTTGTCGCGGTAACTGAGGGCCGTAACAGATACTAATAATTAATCACACTGATTTACTTTATTTCGCTCCGAAGCTTCACTTTTATTGCCAAATTCAATACTAGATGGCGCTGTTGGTGGAAAGTTCAAGATTGACATTTTCCAGGAAGCCCTCCTCACTCTGATCCCCGACACTAGATGGCACTAGTGCCAGGTACCAGACGTCAACTTAGGCGCGCAACACTGCTCCCTCCTAAGACATTCTCGTCCCGAGCATTATCGGCCCCATAATAACGCGTCAGGCGATCCACGTGGACGATCTTAGGAGTCCCTCTTGCGCTTTTTTCTGTTTCCGGTAGGTTACATTGTTGACCCTGGTCACATGCAGCAATGGGCAGTCCCATTTAGCTTGAAGCTTAGGAGCTTTCCCTTTGCTGCGGACTGAATTGTGCAACCACACCAGTGAAACTTCGTCGAACCATTTGTTAAGTTTTCGTATGGACCGGTTTTTCACCACCGGTTGTACCGGGTTTTCATCTTTTCGGACATTTGCTGGCCCGATTGTCTGACGTGCTCATAAATGTCATTCATTTTGTTCCACGTGGGGCATCAGGTGGTAACCAGGTGATCGGGTGTGCAGGCAGCCGTAATTCTCTTCCAAAGTTTGCAAAAGCTGGTGTCACTGATGTACTTTCGTGAACAACGCTTCGATATGACAACAAAAACGGTTGTATGTGCTTGTCCCAATCTCGTTGCCGATTGTCTACATAACTCTCCAATGTCTGATTAATTCGTTCTACCATTCTATCAGATTGCGGGTGATAATAAGTCGTTCTTATTTTATGAGTACCCATAACTCGGCAAGTTTCCTGGAATATTTAAGGCTCAAAATTCCTTCCTTGATCGCTGTGAATCTCTAAAGGTACTCCAAAACGACAGAAGACTTCATGAACTAGTTTATCTGCAACTGTTGAAGCTTCATGATTTGGAATGGCGAAGACTTCTGGCCACTTAGTGAAGTAATCCATCACAACTATGAAATACTTGTTACCGCTTTCACTCTCCGGAAACCGTCCCGCCACGTCAATGGCTATTCTCTCCCATGGTGCAACAACATTGTACAACTTCAATACACCTCTACTACGAGTCTGAGGTCCCTTTACAGCCGCACAACTTATACATTTGCGACACCAGTCCTCGACATAGTTTCGACATTGGACCCAGTAAAACCGTTCCCGGATCTTTAGTAGAGTTCGTTTAATTCCCAGATGGCCTCCTGAAGAATCATCACGGTACAGCTTTAGAACATCCGGTACTTTAGCTTTAGGGGCAACCATTTACAAATGACAGCTGTCTCCCCGAACATTTTCCCATTTACGGCACAGAACTCCATCCTGAAGCAGCAATCTGTCCCATTGGGCCCAATAGCTTTTAGTGGTTGAAGTCATCGCTGAGACATCGCTCCACTTGGGCTTGGGAGCACTGGCCTTCATCCATTCCAGAATCGGCTTGATGTCCGGATCTTCCTGCTGTGCATGTTGTAAGCTGTTCCTCCACTCGTTGCTGAGGTGGTCTGTCCTGAGCATCCTTACAGATACCACTTCCTTACTCTCTTGTCTGGTACAATGTTTGCAATCTTTCTGTTAAGGTCTTCTTGACAGTGCATCTGCGTGGCCATGAGATTTCCCACTGCGATGTTCGATCTCAAAGTCGTATTCCTGCAGTAGTTCAATCCACCTCGCAACTTGTCCTTCTGGATTTTTAAACTGCAATAGCCATTTTAGTGCAGCATGGTCAGTTCGTAAGTGAAATTTCCACTCCAGAAGATATTTGCTAAAATGCTGCAACTACTTGCTGAACGACAAAACCAGAAAGGAACTATTGTGATACAATAGTTCCTTTCCGGTTTTGACAACGACTTGCTGAAGTACCCTATCACAACCTCTCGATCACGGTCCGTTGAGGCAACACACCGCCGAGTCCTGTAATACTTGCGTCTATGTCAACTATAAATTCCTTGCCCGCATCAAGGTACCCTAATATAGGTGTTTTGCAAAGACGGTCCTTGAGCTCCTGGAATGCGATATCGCAACTTTCCTCCCAGCAGAAATGTCGCTTTTCCCCGGTTAGCTTGTGCAGGGGTTTGGCTATATCTGCAAAGTTCTACACAAATCGCCGGTAATAGGAGCACAAACCCAAAAATGCTCTAACCTGTGTCTTTTCTTTTGGAACCGACCAATCCTTGACAGCGGCGATTTTCTCTGGATCCATGCGGATACGTTCTTCTGATACTACATATCCCAAAAAGTTAAGTTGCCGTTTAAATAGTGAACATTTCTTCGGACTCAACTTGAGGTTGGCACTCTGAATCTTCATGAGCACGCGTTCCAGGTTTTGAAGGTGTTCCTCAAACGTATGGCCTACGATGATGATGTCATCCAAGTAGACCAACCCACGTAGCGAAGGTGCTACTACGGGAGCTGTAATTCCATCCCCCAGTTTGAGGTCGTCTAGCGTTTTCTTCACGTCAGCCATCACTTTGTCAACCCCATTGTTCACTTGGTCGATTTGGGTTTTAGCTTCCTTGATTTAGGTTTCAGCTTCCGACAGGCGGTTGTCATGTTGAGCAACCCCATCTTTCACTTCCCTTATCTCGCTCTCGAAGTAAGCGTGAATGTCCTTCACGAGGAGCATCTGATCTTCCTGTTGGCGGGCCTGTTCCTCTTGCTGCTCTTTCAACCAATGGGCCTGTCACGTGCATCGGCCTGTTCCTGTTGTCGCCACGCAACTTCTCTTCCAAACGACGAACCTGTTCCTCTTATCGGCGTGCCTGTTCCGCCTGCTGGCGGGCCTGTTCCTCATGTCGGCGGAACTGTAGCTCATGCTGCTCTTTCAACCAACGGGCCTGTTACTTCTGTCGGCAAGCCTGTTCCTCCTGTCGGCGAGTCTGTTCCTGCAACAGCATCATGAGAACACCTAATTCAGGTGCTGCAGGTGTAGGAGCTGCTGACGGGCCAGCCTCCGTTGCTGGCAGTTGGCCCCCCGACGTCTGCAGCGTTGCACCACCAAATCTCCTCTGGTCCGTCTTCTGCTGGCGTTGACTTCGGGTACGGACACCCTCCATTTCGTCCTTAGGTAAAATCGGCATGATTTTATCCCACTTCTGACACCAATTGTTACGAGCTTGAGGTTCGTGACAATAAAAACTGCCGATTGAATTACCAAAATTAACACTTTAATTACCGAACGCCAATGAAAACTTAAGACACTAATAATTAATCACACTGATTTACTTTATTTCGCTCCGAAGCTTCACTTGTATCGCCAAATTCAATACTAGATGGCGCTGTTGATGGAAAGTTCAAGATTGACATTTTCTAGGAAGCCCTCCTCGCTCTGGTCCCTGACACTAGATGGCGCTAGTGCCAGGTACCAGACGTCAACTTAGGCGGCCAACAACATTATCCCCTGGTTGTCGTAATAGACGATAGAGGAAAATGAAATGAAAGACAACTTCCAGCATCTTACTATAATAAATCGAAATATCAAAAAGACTGCTATTTCTAAACCACCTATCAAGTGTGGGTAATTGAGAGGCCTATGTTTAGCAGTAGACTTTTGATAGGCTGTAAACTGTAACTTTATTAACTTATACAATTATTTATACATTTAACGTGATACTTTTCATATATATTCTTGCACGTCAAACGCTACTGACATTTGTAATAAACGCATGGACTCCTTCAACTCACTTCAAACAAGCAAAGACTAGAAGTTCAAGTCAAATTGAAGAAACCCTGTTACGGGCACGCAACGAGTTGGAACGTTTGGCTTGTATGACTAACATTTTTTTGCTTTGCTGATTGCTATAAATTTTCGCCGGGTCAAAGGACCAGTTAAGGTAGACAAGTCTTATGACTAATGGATACCGAAAATTCATGCAAAATGCGAATAACAAATTCACAGATTGACGAAATTGGATAGCAATATCAAGTGGAGGTTCAACTTATGAATTTATGCCTCACACTCCATCAAACACTATCCATCAATATTTTTTTTTGTCGAATAAGATCAGTATCATTGCGACCTGTAAGATCTATTGTGATCGCTGCTATGTCTATAGTTCACGGTTAAGCCTTATTATATCTTTAATGAATTGAAGGAGTTGCTTAGCTGTGAGCAATTTCACTCTTTCTGAGCTAAATAGTTTTTTTTCCGTTAAAGAACAGGCACATCCAAGAGTTGCTTAGTCCAAATATGGTTCCACTACCTTCGCCTAAGATGATGACAGCCTGTAAATATGAATAGTTTATTAATATTTGTCTCTACCCTACCTTATTAGGGCACGATGCCTCGATATAACTTCAACTAGCTTCTTTTGATAAAATATTTCCCATTCATTTTCACTAACAGATTCCATATTTTCTTCACATATTTTATTGCATTTACCTTAAAAGTAAATAATTTAGTGTTAATTATTTAAAATGAAACTTATATCCTATAGTATAGTTTACTTAGTTTTATCTCAAGAGGTGTTTTTTTTTTTGTATGTGATACGGACTGACTTCCAAAGTAATACGAGTACAATTAATGATTTCTTATATTTATGCGAACACTACACATGATTAAATCTCCACAAGGCGAGATCCCTTAAGAAGGAGCCTGTTGTTTTTTGAAGAAGGTAAGATTTTTTTTTTAAAGTTGTTTTCTGCACTAAATGAATTCGAACCAAAAAAAACAAAAAAACGGAATTTGAGAGACACCTCCCCTTCAAAAAAAAAAAAAACAAAACCCCACCACACAAAAAACACAACAAAAAAAAAAAAACAAAAACACACCAAGGCCAAAATCATGAGTAAAATTAAAACAAAATCTATAAAATCTTAATATTATTAGACTTTACGAATTCAAACCCTGATACTTATTATCAAAATATCTAAAACTATCAAACAAAAGCAAAAACTGTTGTTTGAGTTAACACCATATTAATTGAACAACCTAATCCATCTTTACAGGATTTTTTTAAGAAATTTATGAGGATAAAGCTAGAGCTAGCTGTTTCGTAATGAAAATTGTTGAATCTAAATTTTTCTTTACTAAGCGTATTATTTCGCTATTGGATATGGTGATTTTATCACAATTATCACGCCTTTATTTCAAAACTACTCCCTCTCATAAATCTGCTTTTTAGTAACTTTTAACACACATTTGTCAGCTACTATGTTTGTATGTTTGTGTATTTTTATTTATATATGTATGTATGTATTATATGTACTTATGAATAAATCAATGAATGAATGTAATGGATTTTATTTTTAATTTATTTTTCACTTAGTTTCGGACGTACGTACAATCAAAAGTATTACAGGTGTAGTTAGAATAAGACAACAATTAGCAATGCAACAATTTCATGAATATGGAGTGTTGTTTTAGTTTTTTTCATTTCTAATTTTATCTATAAACGGTATTGATTTATTTGTGTTTTGCAATATTGTGTATAAGAGCCGTAGTACCTCAGGTGCTTAGCGCTAGGTGTAAATTTTATAGTATGTAAGCAACCTTTGTTCGATCCCAGGCGGTGCTAATGAAATTATTTATTTTAATTTAAGTGCTCACTTACCACGTGCCCGGCGGTGAAGAAAAACATCATAAAGAAACACAGTAAGATTTCGCTTTGGGGCAGCGCGGCGGACATATTCTTACCTTAAAAGCCTCACGGGATTGAGAGGAGGCCTAAACCCAGCATTGGGATATATGCCCAGCATAAGCCCAGGACGCATTGGGGCGTATGACCTATGCCCAGCGTGGGTTGCAATATTACTTTCTCGATTGCAATTTACTAAGATGTGAGACTCATTCTTACTTCTGTCGCGGAGTCCGTCTGAAAAGGTGGTACCTTTTTCTCCTTGTCTTTTTGCCAGTGCTCAGACTGCTGTGTTCTGCAGAGTACAGAGAGCCGGCATAATTACAGGCTAGGAATCACTCCATCTTAGTCCTCAGAGGTGACAACGCATCTGTGGCATTATTTACGTTAGTTTGATGTTAGTTACAAATGTCAATGGACTGTACTAGCCACATACCATCAGGTAGACTGTAAGTTTGTTACTTCAGTTTTTTTTTTAATCCAAAACTGATAAAATATACTACAAGTAACTGAAACTGAGAAAATTTGGTAATATTGTCGCTTACAAACAAGAAAAAGTCATGTATAGTGAAGTAGCGTAGATAAAAATTATGAAAACCAGGAAAATTTGTCGATTCATCGCACAATGTCTTACCGAGAGGATATTCTTGTATTAATTGATCGTCAATCGGTACGTGAAACATTTTTTTTATTCTAATCGCAAGAAGATGTAATTGTGAAGCAATATGACTCAAAAAGGTATAAAAGAACAAGTCCGCTGCCAACAGGATGCACATAGTGATAAAACCTGAAAAAAAAATTAATTTACTGGCAGAACTCTTTTTCAGCCTTTGAGCAAATCGGGACGGAGAGGGGATGGACTGTATTTATAGTCTAGCGGCTCTGGGCGTCAGAAAGCCATGCTAAGCCTTTTTTTACTGAACGCGACATTCCATCTTAGACCTCATGGGTGACAACGCAAATGCATTTTGATTTTTAATCGAGGATAAATGGTTTATTGACCACGGCATCCACTTATCGTCAGGTGGGCTATGTGTTTTCGTCTGTCATACTTATTCCATTAAAAAGCCACTGCCTAGCAGTCCGTCTGGGTAAGTACCACTTCTGCCAGATAGTAGTGCTTGAACTGCTGTATTCCGGTCTGTAGACTATTGAAAACTAGTATCATTCCAGGCTGTGAGGCGTTCCATACTATTTTTCAAGGGTAGCAAGGCATCAGTAGACTAAAAATGGCATTAGCCATCCATGGACACCTGCATCATACTTCAGACTCCTTTGCCACGTCAGTTTTATAATAAAAACGCTATTCAATTACAACTGTCGTGTAGTGGCAGTACCTTATGTCATACCTTGGCTGTCGTTAAAGACGACGGGGGGGAATTGAGATAGGAGATGAGTAGCAGTATTCTTCTGGTAACCAATTAATAATAAAAAAAAACTGTAGTTGCTATAGCTACAGCTATATTATGGTTGTAGCGTGAATGGATCTGCTCAAAAGACAGAATACCAGCGTAAATAGCAGCCTACTACTGCTGTGCTTAGTATGGTGAGCGTAAAGAACTGAAGTACCATTCCACTGGAAACGAGGCATTTCATCTTAGTTCTTAACGGTGACAACACTTTTGTATTGTTACTCTGATATACGATTCTTAATTGAAGATAGATATAGATTTCTATCGGCTACAGCATTAGCTTAACATCAGGTGCACTGTGTGTTCGTTTGTGATCATTAATCTATTAAAAAATACCAGAAACCCAAAAAACACACAAGAAAGTTATGGATAGCGGAGACAAATATTTAAACTAAATCATACTTATAATGTCCTCCGGACCGAATTAGAGTCACCACGACTCTAATTCGGTCCGGAGGACATTAGAACACACAGTAGTAGTACACAATGTAAAGAAATATTATCTATCTGCACAGGACAAAAGTATAGTGCCTAAGTGTATGGGTAAGCACAGGTGCACTCTCTATTCCTTCACCATCATACTCCGATGGAACGGCAATGCAACACGACCAGAGCGAAATCAGGATCAGTACCAACGGCTTTACTTGCTTTCCGAGGCATGTGGGTAAAACAACATCGACTTGCTGCTTTCGTGCTACTTCTGAAAATTTCTATAGAGAATAACTCAATATCCTGAACTCTTACAACACTCACAAGGCAATATATAGTAGTGAATATTCTTAAACCGTCACTTTACTGTTGCGTTTTTGATCTTATAGCCGCAAAATGAATAAAAAGATAAAAATATTTAAATTGAATCATACTATGCCAAATTTGAGTCATAAACAAAAATTCGAAAAGCCCTCGCTGGTGCGGATCAAATGGAAACCAGTAGGGAAATATCAGATTTTGAGGAATATTTTCTCCGAAAGCACGACGTATGCAGCTAATGATTGGTGGTACGTCGAAGAAAATGATTAGACCCGCATGACTGTAGTAGTACCCTGAAAGTTTAAAAACAAAATATGACTTTTTTCCTTGTTATCGAACAAATCAACAAATTATTCTAATAAAAGAGTTTTATTCGTTAATAAATTAAAAAAAAGTGTCAGTATTTAACACGATATTTTAAAATGTTTTATTTTACTGATTCCACCACTTATACCAGACTTTACATTTACACTATATTAGGGATGAGGGTTAATCTACTTCTAATTCTTACATTTATATTATAACAGTAGGATTAGATTAACACATATTCTGCTCTCTTGTCCGGCGAGTAGTTTGGAAAATGGTTCTGGGGCAGAGCGTAGGTCGTGTTGATCCCTAGGGCAAGTCTAAGGAGTTCTTCCTTCACGTGGTTACCTCATGTTATTTCGTTTAGTTCAATAGGAAACAGATAAGACAGAAATACTCAATCCATCCTCTTTTTCTTTTCTTTTTACCCCACCCCCTATTTCATATCCTTACCCAGTTCAAAATGTTAAGTATACCGTGACGATAGATGCGTGGCTCGTGGAGAGTCCAGTTGCAAACGGTGCCTACCCGAGACCAGGACAACTCGGGTCGTAATTTTGTAATTTCCTCGGCATGCGGGCCTCTGGCAACCGTTTTATTTCCCTATATAATCGTGAGAACAAAATGGACAGAATAGATCGACATTTTAAACTGAACTCTCCTTTAGTAGAACTCTCTATAGGTTTGGAAGAGGCTCTTTAAGCCACCCCAACACCCCGCAACACAATGTCCAGACATGGGACGAGTCGTAAAGTGGAAGACACGTCTGCAGCCGAAACACAATTGAAAATGAACCAGTTTAGGCACAGGAAAATGGTTTTCTTGGCCTTACAAGCATAGTGGAGCGGTACAGGAGGCAGCTGATACATGAGCCAAAGAGACCCTCTCTCTCTCTCTCTCTCTCTCTCTCTCTCTCTCTCTCTCTCTCTCTCCCTCTCTCTCTCTGTCTCTGCCAGAAGCCCTGAACCCAAACCTCGCCTCCTCCATATTAGAAGACGTATAAACGCAATCAGTCGAAGTAAGAGTATCCCAAACACCAGGCTAGGAAAGCTGTAAAGCTGGCAACTGGAGAAGAGAAGGTCGTATAATCACGGAGTGGGTGCGGCTGGTCCACCGGTTAGTAACACAGGCTATCGCTAAGACAGCACGTGGGGCGTAGCCAGGAGCGGTACCGAAATTTTCGGGTATCAGCTATAAGTCAGGTTGGATTCTGGTAAAAAAGTAAAGTTACAACCTATATACGTCCCATTACTAGGCACAGGTCTCCCATCATTTCTGAGAGGATATTAGGGCAAGGAAGTGTCCGCCGCGCTGCCACATTGCGTGTTGGCAAACTTCACACGTGTTCGAAATATTTTTTTTTCTTATTTCTCAGTCATGCAGGTTTCCTCACGATGTTTTCCTTCACCGCTGAGCACGTGGTAAATCGGCACTTAAAATTGTAATTAACAATTTCATTGGTGCCGGCGGGGATCAAATCCGGTTTGCTCGCATACTGTAATATTTACAGTGAGCGCTTACCATCTGAGCTACCACGGCTCACGTCCAATGTAATAGATGGTATGCCATCCGTCATCACCTGTCAAAAGCCATAATGTTTTATTGTATTTCCCATAGTCGCGTCTTACGATACCTACGGGTTGAAATAATATGATAGATTCTCTAAAGCTGCCACTGCAAAACAGATTTAGGATTCAATAGTGATTTGATAGGCTGCCTGTTTTAACCGATTTCAAAAAACGAAAATTTTCTATATAAGATGCGTATGTTATATATGTGTATGTTCACCGATCTATAGCAAACGGCTTAACCAATGACTTTAATGATTCTTTTCTTATTAAATTTACTAAACTACATGGGTTTTCCACATCCTTGCTAAACGCATAAAAAAGTAGGAGGCTAACTACTTAATTCAAATGAGTGGAATATTTGATATATATTACGTAATTTCCGTTACCTTTTCCGATGAGTTTTAATTCAGCAAATGCCGTGTGTATGACATCATATTCCTCTTCAGTATCAACATTTTGAGGCCACATCGCACGCAATTCAGACATCAAATTTTCATACACAGGTCTGCATTTAACAAACTTATAAGACTTTACCATCGCTGTAAAAAATATAACGCACATTTAAAATATAACTTGTATAAAACAATGGAATCAGATACCCATTGTTTTCATAAAAGGTAACACATTAATAACATTTAATAATCAGTAACTTACTTGGCAAGACAAGTTTTAATTAGTCAACTAATACCATCGAGTTTGCAATGAAATTATTTTCATATTACAATGATAAATAAATGAGGTTTAACCCGTTTGTTCAGATGGACAGACAAAATACCTTAACTTCGCAGAATCCAGCATTTGAAAAATACTGGTTGAGAACCTAGATGGAGTGAAGACTTTATGAAACACGCAGGTAGTCGATTAATGCAGGTTACTCAAGACTGTCATTGCGACAATCTATTGGGGAGTCCTATGCTCAGCAGTGGACTTGTTAGGTTTTTGTGGTAGTGATAGTGATAAGGTTAAAATCTTTTATTTTAATATTAGGGTCATGAAAAGGATTGACTATCTTATATTTTTCCTTTTGTCTTTTGAACAACTTAATAACACGATTTAAAAAAAACGTTGAAGATATGGTCATGATTAGCGTTGCCAGACTTCCGGTTAAAGCCGGGCACAGTCAGGCTTTTTGGTTGTGTGTCCGGCCAAATTAGATGTTGTCTGGCTTTCGTTACGCTTTTTAAATTTGACCATTTCTTTACATTTTGCATGTACCTACTTACGTACTATAGCAATTATTGAAATTAATATTGTTATGAATATTGAATGATTAATAATAAAGAAGACTGATTTATTCAATTGTTGTTAATTCATTACGATTTAAGAAGATTTTGCGGTAAATGATATAAAAACATTGTTATTTTACTATGACTAAAAAATTAAGGGTGTGTCCGGATTTTCGGTTTTAAGATCTGGCAACCCTAGTCCATAGCCCTAGTGATGAGGAAGGCAATCAATGCTTAGTGAGCTTGTTGGAAGGATAATTTTTTTTGCCTAGAAGACTGTGTGGGTGTGTTTTCTTACTCATTTCTGCCGCTAAATAGCAGTACTTGGAGAACTTTTCAGACCGGAAGTACAGTACAGGTGTTTCCGGTCTGAAAACTATAAACAGCCTGTTTCATTACAAGCTGAGAGGCTTTCCATCTTTTTCCTCAGAGATAAATACACATCTGTAACCTTATTTGCTTGAAATTGGCTGCAGTTGGACTACAGTAGCTTACCTAAGTGTCTGTGTGCTCGTTTGTCACCCTTCTATCTATAAAAAAAATGTAACACTTCTAAGGACATGATTTTTATATAATGTTCATAAAACTTAGTATGAAAATTTTGCGCTAGGTTTACTGTAGTTAAGTAACAGCATTTTATCCTGTGTTTAAAAAAAATTGTTTTACGCAGTAGGAAAATAATAAAAAAAAACATTAACATTAAACGAAAAACATTGTCAATGTAATTAGTTGTGTTTGATAGGTCGTCGTGATTCATGCATGCAATAAAATTAATATTAATAACATATTTTGCTATAAATAATCATCGCATGGCAATAAGTAACTTTTTCAATAACTACACAGTGACCAAAAAACACGTCTGAAATAAAAAGAAAAATTTAAAACTAATTGATCCTTTTGCGTCTTGTTTCAAACAACGTGCTTTGTTTTTATCTTGATTTGTATTCATATAGTTATATGCTCGTTTCTATAATTAAATAACTTTTCTTTCTCCTTAATGATACGTTTAATTGTCTAAATCGCACAATAGAACGGTGTTACTACAATCAATTGAGTACGAAATTTAAGACTAAAAACAAATGCATTTGTAATCTTAAATACGAAATTAAAGACTAGGTGACTCAACAAAGAACCAACCTCCAAAAAGCTAACTTTTAGTTATTTACAAAAATTTTGAAACTGATTTGTTTTAAATTTCGCTGTTTATCATTGCTCATATTGCTTATGCGATTTTTGCTTGAATTATTTTACTGTTTGAAAATATGGTATAATATATACGTAATAGCACCACGCTGCAGCTATATTCTGGCAAGCCAGGCATATCTTAACTTTTGATAGAATTCAACGTCGATATAACTCTATATTATATTCATATTTCAATTTTTTAAAAGTTAACACTATACTTTTTGTTTTTTATTACTAATTGAATAAATAAATTATATTTGCAGTATGAATGGCTTGGCTCGCCTGGGGTGGGACCACTCTTTCACCAGCATAAAATAGCAGCTTAATGCTGTTCTGTTTCGTATAGTGAGTGTGTGTTTGTGTGTACCGGAGACCCTTTTTACTGCAAACGAGGCATTCCATCTTAGTCTTCAGGGGTGACAACGCCTCTGTGTTTTGATGTTTATTCGAGGGTAAATGTCACTATGTCTGTGGGCCACAGCAATCCGATGAGATTGGATGATCTATCCTACACGGATGTCATTTCGTGTTATAAAGAGCTTATTTACACAGCCAACGTGCAATGGCAAGACCTAGTAATACAGAGCAATTCCAACCGGGAGACCGTGTGGAATGAGACCAAGCTCCACGTGAGTTTCTACAAGGTTCTACATCAGCCTTTCGTAGACACAGTTGCCACCTTTCACTGGCTACATTTTGGTGACCTCTTCGGGAAAACCAACGATTTCGTCTACGCAATAAAAGAATAGGTTATTGAGACCAACAACTATCGGAGATACATCCTGAGGGATGGCACTGTGGCAGTGGTGGGAAAAGGGGAGATCTCCCGCCGGGCAAGGTGTTCTGCCCAGGGAGCGGCCAACACTCCGTGTGATAGTTCGAAGATGTTCTATATATGCTGTTTATGATTCGGAATGTTAATAGCGCGATT
Source organism: Parnassius apollo (assembly GCA_907164705.1). NCBI lineage: Eukaryota > Metazoa > Arthropoda > Insecta > Lepidoptera > Papilionidae > Parnassius > Parnassius apollo. Next base: position 1,747,072 of record CAJQZP010001523.1, read on the forward strand.
TAAGCTTCGGTGTCTTTCGCTTGCGGCGCGACGACAGCGCCGCCACAGCATTGTCGACATCTGTCGAGCTTGTCGCCAACGCTCTCCGGTTGTTCTAGCCAGGATCCTACATCATTAAGGGTGGTGACACCCTTAAAAACGGTTTCGTAGATCGGAAACTTCCTTATTAGAAGTACTTGCCGGAGGCTGTGTTCGAAATTAACCAGGCCATCGCCACGGACAGGACCGTGGACCGGACTTATTAAGGATATTTTTGGTGGACATTACTATTCTGTATAACGAGAACGCCGAAACCGCGAAAACCAAAACAGATAAATATATCTGGACCTGGCTCAATAAGTGACTGACATGTGGTGTAGTATGCCGACTGAATTTATTCTTGTGGTCATCTCTGCGAACGGGCTTATCCCGGTCAGATTCTCGGGTTATCTGAGACGACTGAAACTTCGTGACGGACCGCTCCGGGCTCAAATGCAGAAGAAGATGCTTCTTGATACTGCCCGCATCGTTCATTTGTTTCCTTTCCTTTGCCCCTAACCCCCCGGCCGTTTGGTCTCCCCTGCTGAGAGCTTCCATCTGGTTGGGCTTTTATATATTTATGTAATATTTATTTATTTATTTCACTACAACTAATGTAAAACAATGTATAAATATAATTTTCTATTATATATCCATACATCAGACAAAAATACTATTTAAATACCCGAAAAGAGTAATTTGTTCATATTAGACCAAGTTATCCCTATTTGTTAACAATTTCATTCAATAAATCACAATCAAACCTAGTGTTAGTGTTTAAATTAAATTAATTTAAAATAAACAGACTAACTAAAGTCAGGTTCCGTTTTAAATAAAATCACAAACCAAATAACGCATATCCAATGCAGGGAGTCATTGTAAACAACTCTGTGAATGTGCCATCGGATGCAGTCAGCATCGTGGTGATGAGTTCTAGTAATAACGCCATGACTAAATTGGCAAACACAAACCAGTAGAAGGCATTCCATAAGAGTCTGTAAAATAAATAATAGATTAGTAACGTTTCGGTTCGTGGTAAGAGTAAAAAATAAAAAAGTAAGTATATCCACTAGCTCATATCATTTAGTGGGTGTCGTGAAAGGCGACAGAGGGAAACAAATCAGGAGATGGGCAGCCCAATAACGACTTACAATAAAAAACTGCAGTTGCCAATCCGTTAGCCATAGACATAGAAAGAGAAAGAAGGGCCGTTGGCGGTTCGCTATAACATGCTGTCCCGTAGCTTTGCAAGCTGTACTGTAAGAAGTATTTAAGATAACACTTTTCAAAGCCTTTAACCAGTCATTTTACACGTGCAGTCTATGGGTTACGTATACGCAGAGAGCCTACAATGCCCTTCGGGTACAAAATGATAATGCCTTCAGGACGCTGATGGGAATTCCAAGGTATTGTAGCGCTTCAGGGATGTTTACAGCGTACGGTACGGACTGTTTTCATGCCATAATTCATAAGAGAATAGCATTCCTCATGCGCAGGATTCGTGGGAGCTCCAACAGCATTCTGAGGGCAATATCTGAAAGATTTGATTGTCCCATCCAAGAGCACTGGATGCACTTGCATGTGCCTGGTGTCATGGGGTGCCGAAAAAAATTGTTATGAAAATTGTGCGTGTAATAATTTAAGACTATAATGATTTCTCATATTTACGCGAACACTACACATTTATTAAAACTACTTTTATGGATTTTATCGCGTTAAATTTAACACAAACCAATATTTAAATGGTGAATCTCACCACCATCCTTCACAGTTAGCTACCGTGGGCAAATCTTTGTTACAGAGAGCACGACGGATCTGTGACAGCAAACACCTGGCCGCCGAGCTTCAGCATGTCAAGCAAGTTCGGCACGACAACAAGCTTCGGGTCCCGCGCCTACGTCACAGTGACCGAGTGAAGCCGGCCACAGTCGAGCGTGTGCCTGCTGTACTACCATATGTCAAAGGTGTCACAGACAAGATTGGCTACATCTTGAAGCGAGCTTATATTAGAACATTCTACAAGCCGCCGAAGAAGATTAGTCAGTACCTACCATCCGTCAAGTGTCATATTCCTCTACAAAATGCAGGTGTACAAGCTTGATTGTGAATGTGGTCTCTCTTATATAGGACAAACAATAAGATCAATTAGAACCCGCGTAAAAGAACATATAGCTGATGTGAATCATCAACGTTCCGGGAAGTCTGCAGTATGTGATTATATCCTAGGTGGCCCCAACCATTACATCAGATTTGATAGACCACAAATCCTCGCGAAAGAACACCGATTCCTACCAAGGATGATACGTGAGGCTATTAAAATTAAAAAACATCCTAATTTCAAAAGAGAAGGAGGCTGGGTACTACCACCTGCTTGGGACCCTATAATCAATAAAATTAAAACTAAACCCAAGCATACCACTGCAAGACCTCAAGACATAGTCAGTTCATTTTGCATAGATCGGACCATAAAATAATTAAAAAAGCTGAAGTTACTCCGGGTTTAACAATGACATCGGGACGTCAGTCACCTCATTCCCCGGTGACCATGGGTGCTGGAAAGCACCCGAAACGTCGGGAATTAAAAATAAAAATAATTCAAATTCAAATTAAACGCGATAAAATCCGTAAAAGTAGTTTTAATCAACTAACATAGGTTAAGCTAATTTACTAACACAATATTACTACAATTAAATACTAACATAGGTTAAGCTAATTTATGGACTATATGTGGGTCTGAAATAAATTAAATTATTAATTATTATTATTATTTACGGTAAGTGTTTTCACTTCTCAGCTCTAGGCTGTATTTCAACTACATTTACGGGCAGAAGCCAAAGCAAATGCAGCGTGTGGTGTGTAGTGTAGTTCATGTGATTTGTTGAGGTCCTATTTCGTTTTCTTCTATCTGCATGAATTTCCTAACTATTCTGCATGTATTTAATATAGCTGCTTTTTGAAGTGTAATATATAGAGTTTCTTTTAGTTGTAATAATTTTAAGCTACGGAGGAGATGATTTGGGATGACACCTGTTGTGGAGAGGACTATAGGGACCACATATACTTTTTCTTGTTGCCAGATTCTAGTCACTTCATCTTTAAGTTCTGCGTACTTACAAATTTTTTCAGTTATCGTCTTCTGCAAGTTGTGTGTGTTGGGGATTATTATTATTATTAATGTGGGGTATCTATATAGTTTTCTCATCTGGTTGGGTTCTATAAATATATAATTATAAATGAAAATGAAAAGATAAATATACATAAATATCAATAACATAAAATAAATATAAAATTACATAAATAAATAAAAGCCCAACCAGATGGAGGCCCTCGGCAGGGGAGACCAAACGGCCGAGGGTTAAAGGGGGAAGGGAAAGAAACCGGCGGACGATGCGGGCGGTATCGAGGAGCACCGCCTTCTGCATTTGAGCCCGGAGCGGTCCGCCACGTAGTCCCAGTCGCCTCAGATGACCCGAGAGGCTGACTGGGATTAGCCCGTTTGCAGAGACGACTACAGGAATAATTTCGGTCGGCAGACCACCCCACATGTCAGTCACCTCGTGAGCCAGGTCCAGATATTTTGTTTGCTTGTCTGTTTCGGCTTTCACGAGGTTCTCGTCATACGGAATGGTAATGTCGACCAAAAATATCCTTGACTATGCCCGGTCCATCAGCACAATATCAGGCCTTATTCGCAAGAATAGTCCTGTCTGTAATGATGGCCCGGTACCAATAAAGCCTGGCGCGATCATTTTCGAGCACGGCTTCCGGCAAGTACTTGTAATACGGCAATTTTCGGTCCACGAGACCGTATTTCAGAGCGAACTCCTGGTGAAGAATTCTGGCTACTAGGTTGTGCCTGTGCAAGTACTCAGAGTTAGAAAACGCCGAACAACCGGAGATGACATGCCTAAGTGACTCACCGGGATGGCGACAAGCTCGACAGATGTCCACGGTGCCATCCTATAGGATGTATCTCCGATAGTTGTTGGTCTTAATAACCTGATCCTGTATTGCACAGACAAAACCCTCGGTTTCCCCGAAGAGATCACCAAAGCGTAGCCAGTGGAGGGAGGCTACTGTGTCTACGAAAGGCTCATGTAGAGCCTTATAGAACCTCCCGTGGAGCTCCTTCTCCTTCCATACGTTCTCCCGGTCGGAAATTGTCTGCACTGCCGGGTCTTGCCATTGCTCGTTGGCTAAGGATAGAGGGGTAAGTCCTTTATCACTAGAAATGACGTCCTTATAGAATGGATCATCCGATCTCGCCAGGAAGTAATTACGGAGGCTGCACACTTCGCGATTATGCATGGTGAGCGCGCTCAAGAAGCCACGCCCACCATGCTTTCGCGGCAAGTACGGCCTCATTACCGACGATCTCGGATGATGCATCCTGTGGGACGTCATGGTAGTGCGGACCTTTCTATCCAGGGCGTTAAGTTCAGTCTGAGTCCACCTGAGTATGCCAAAGGTATACATGAGGACAGGCATGACCCAGCCGTTATATGCGTGTGTCTTATTCACACCGGACAAAAGGCTGTTAAGCACTTTGGTCAAGCGTGCATAAAACACGTCGCAAACTGACTGTTTCATACCAGCCTCATCGATACCGATGTTCTGTGACATACCCAGGTATCGGTATGTTTCAGCCTCGGAAAGGGTCCTTAAGTTGACGGGCATAGATAAGTCTATGCCCTCAGAGTTAGCAACCCTCCCCCTTTCAACATGGAGGACCGCACACTTATCCGTTCCCAGCTCCATTCCAATAGAATTGCTACATTCACAAGTGATGTTTAGCAATTCCATAAGATGGGAGCGACTGGAGGCGAATAACTTGAGGTCATCCATATAGAAAAGGTGGGTCACTTTTGTACCTCCTTTCCGAAGCTGAAATCCCCACCCGGAGCCCTGCAGTAAAGTACTGAGAGGGTTCAGGGAGAGGCAAAACCAGATTGGACTAAGACAATCGCCCTGGAAGATACCCCTTCTTATCCTTATGTGGTTCTCCGCAGCCATCATCCGCTCGCCCAGATAGCAAAGGATCGTACTCCATTGCCCCATACACTGCTCGAGGGAAGTCTCCAACTGTACAGTCAATTTTGTACAGCTGGAGGACCGTCTTTAACCATGTATGGGGCACCGAGTCGAATGCCTTTCTGTAGTCTATCCAGGCGGCGGAGAAATTCCGACGGTTGCGTTTCACCACTTTGCCAATGACCGCGTCAATGAGGAGTGGTTCCTTGGTTCCACGACCACCGCCCCGGCATCCATTTTGAGCGCGTGACATCACCTGATTTAGCTCCAGGTGAAGAGCGATTCTTGCGCTCTAAATGGATGTCAGTGTATTATATATGATGGATAGACGCGTGATAGAGCAGTATTTGCTCGGGTCTGTGGTATCCTGATCTTTAGGAACCAAATGAGTGATCCCAGTATTGAAGAGGCTCGAAGGCGACTTCTGATCGAGAGCCTCTTGAAACTGTCGGGCGAGCACAGCGTGACACACTACGAACCCCTTCAGCCAGTAATGATGCAGCCCGTCGAGCTCCGAACTTTTCCAGTTCGGGGCAATACGTACCGCCTCAGCCAGGTCTTCAGGCGTTATGGTGACGGGGTCCATAGGCGTAACACTTGCACTCTGGCTCGCCACAACTTCCATCCAAGGGCCCTCGCTGTGGTTTACGGGCTCTGACCACAGGCCACGCCAAAATGCGACAGTGTCAGCCTGATCCGGTCCTGGGCCCGCTCCACATACCTCTGGTCGCTCCAATGATTTATAGAGCCTCTTCTGATCACTCTGGTAGAGACGATTCTGGTTGAACCGCCTTGAACTCTCGCTAAATCGTCGAATCCGCTTCCCCCAAGCTGCGATTTTTTGCTTCAGGTCATCTATGCGCTCCGTTAGTTTTTGCGTGATATCCGGCTGGAACAAACTGATATTTGTCCCAGCAAACGCCATTCTAACGGTGCGCATAACTCTCGGTCTATTATTACCCGACCTGAAGCTTGTCAGTCTGCCGATAAGGGCCCTTGCCTTTGCGATACGGTCCTCAATTCTTTTTCTCCAGGCTGGGATGGCGCTACTTTTTTGAGTAGCACGTCCAGCCACGGGAAGTTTGGCGCCAATAATACGGCATACTGCCAGTGCGGCGCCAAAAAGAATTGAATCCGTCTCGCAAAGGTCCCGGCTGGCTTCCAAATAGGTCACCAGCATTGGGTTAAGAGCCCGCACGACAGCCCGATTTCGCTTGCTAAGGGGTATGCGGGGAAGTCGCGGTCGATTTTCGAGAGGCATGCTGCGCGTTTCCAGCATCGACTCTTCCAATATGCTCCTCATTTTCTCTAGTTCGTGGGAGACTATTCCATCATCGTCTGAATTAGCCACAAATGGAATGTTGATGGCAGCATCCACATATGCAGTTTGTTGCGCATCTAGTGGCGCCGCATTCCCAGCCGTAGCATTTCCATTCGATGAAGGAATAGCCTCACGTCGTAGTCGCTCGAGTTCGGCGTCACCAAATATGTTGGAGCGCAGGATGTACCGAACTCGGTCTGCCAGGTTTTGCTCAGTGACGGAAAGAGATGGCTCCAGCTCTGCAAAAAAGCGATGCATCCAAGCCCTATACGCGAAACATCCAGTTTCTTCCCATTTTGCCCTAAAGTACGCCCGCAGTGCGTTTTCATTCATTGATTTAGACCAACGCATGCGACGTGCTCCATCAGCGGCGGGTGCTGCTTGCTGAGTCCGAGAAGACCCAGCCGACACCAAGCCTTCTGGTGGGGATGATGGATGCGGGGGGCTGCTAGGTGGTCTTGCAACACCCCGCGCTCGGCTGGCGGCCCGCATGCTGTCGCGTCCAGCGTTATTTATTATTATTATTATATTTATTATTTGGAGTATTTATATAGTTCTCTCATCTGGTTGGGTTCTATAAATATATAATTATAAATGAAAATGAAAAGATAAATATACATAAATATCAATAACATAAAATAAATATAAAAATACATAAATAAATAAAAGCCCAACCAGATGGAGGCCCTCGGCAGGGGAGACCAAACGGCCGAGGGTTAGGGGGGAAAGGGAAAGAAACCGGCGGACGATGCGGGCGGTATCGTGGAGCACCGCCTTCTGCATTTGAACCTGGAGCGGTCCGCCACGTAGTCCCAGCGACTGGAGGCGAATAACTTGAGATCATCCATATAGAAAAGGTGGGTCACTTTTGTCCCTCCTTTCCGTAGCTGAAATCCTCTCCCGGATCCCTCCAGTAAGGTACTGAGAGGGTTCAGAGAGAGGCAGAACCAGATTGGACTCAGACAATCGCCCTGGAAGATACCCCTTCTTATCCTTATGTGGTTCTCCGCAGCCATCATCCGCTCGCCCAGATGACAAAGGATCGTACTCCACTGCCCCATACACTGCTCGAGGAAGTCTCTAACTGTACAGTCTATCTTGTACAGCTCGAGGACTCTCTTTAGCCATGTATGGGGCACCGAGTCGAATGCCTTTCTGTAGTCTATCCAGGCGGCGGAGAAGTTCCGACGGTTGCGTTTCACCACTTTGCCACTGACCGCGGCAATGAGGAGTGGTTCCTGGGTTCCACGACCACCGCCCCGACATCCATTTTGAGCGCGCGACATCACCTGATTTGAGTCCAGGTGACAAGTGATTCTCGCGCTCAAAATGGATGTTAGTGTCTTGTATATGGTCGGTAGACACGTGATGGGGCGGCGGTGACACACCATGAACCCCTTCAGCCGGTAGTGATGCAGCCCGTCAAGCCCCGGACTTTTCCAGTTCGGGGCCCTACGGACCGCCTCAGCTACGTCATCCGGCGTTATGATGACGGGGTCCATGGGCGTAATACCCGCACACTGACTCGCTACAACTTCCGTCCAAGGGCCCTCGCTGTGGTTTACGGGCTCTGACCACAGGCCGCGCCAGAATGCTTCAGTGTCGGCCTGATTCGGTGCTGGACCCGTTCCACTTATCATTGGTCGCTCCAATGATTCATAGAGCCTCTTCTGATCACTCTGGTAGAGACGATTCTGGTTGAACCGTGTCGACCTCTCGGTATATCGCCGAATCCGCTTTCCCCAAGCAGCGATTCTCTGCTTCAGATCATCTATGCGCTCCGTCAGTTTTTGCGTTATATCCGGCTGGGACAAACTGATATTTGTCCCAGCAAACGCCATCCTGACGGTGCGCACAATTCTTGGCCTGTTGTTGCCTGATCTGAAGCATATCAGTCTGCCGATGAGAGCTCTAGCCTTTGCGATACGTTCCTCAATTCTTCTTCTCCATGCTGGGATAGCGCTACTATGGCCAGTAGCGCGTCCAGCCGTGGAAACCTTGGCGCCTATGATACGGCAGGTTGCCAGCGTGGCGCTAAAAAAGAATTGATGCCGTCTCGCAAAGGTCCCGGCTGGCTTCCAAATAGGTCACCAGCATTGGGTTCAGAGCCCTCACGACAGCCCGATTCCGCTTGCTTAGGGCTATGCGGGGAAGTCGCGGTCGATTTTCGAGAGGCGTACTGCGCGTTTCCACAATCGCCTCTTCCAATGTACTCCTCATATGCTCTAATTCCAGTTCCTGGGCGACTGTTCCATCATCGTTTGAATCAACCACAACTGGGGTATTCACGGCAGCATCCACCATTTGTGGCACCGCATCCTCAGCCGTAGCATTCTCATCCGACGAGGGAACAGCCTCACGTCGTAGCCGTTCGAGTTCGGCGACATCAAATATATTTGAGCGCAAGATATACCGAACTCGGTCTGCCGGGTTTTGCTCTGTGACGGTTAAAGATGGCTCCAGCTCAGCAAAAAGACGATGCATCCTAGCCCGATACGCCAAACATCCAGTTTCTTCCCCTTTTGCCCTAAAGTACGCCCGAAATGCGTTTGAATTCATTGCTTATGACCAACGCATGCGACGTGCTCCACCAGCGGCGGGTGCCGCTTGCTGAGTCCGAGAAGACCCAGCCGACACCAAGCCTTCTGGTGGGGATGATGGATGCGGAGGGCTGCTAGGTGACCGTGCAGCTCCTCGCGCTCGGCTGGCGGCCCGCATGCTGTCGCGTCCAGCGCCAGCTCCAGACGCGCCTCGGCGACCCCCCAGGCAGCGGCCCTTTGCGCACTATCTTCTTATCCATCATCCATTATTTGGGCGTCCATTAACGGGAGACGCCCAGGCCCGGCACCATTTCGTGTGTAGCCATAAGCACAAACGGGCCTCTGCACCCTAAATTCTGCCGAGGCACGGCGCTCACACCTCTCGCAAGGCGCTGACCGACTGCGTTGACGTAGCAGTTTTGTCACTTAACTGTTACGTCAGCGGGCGATGGGGTCGTCAATTCCCTACGCCTCATATTTATTATTGTTATTTTTGGGGTATCTGTATAGTTTTCTCATCTGGTTGGTTTCTATAAATATATAATTATAAATTAAAATGAAAAGATAAATATACATAAATATCAATAAAATAAAATAAATACAAAAAAATACACAAATAAATAAAGATCCAACCAGATGGAAGCCCTCGGCAGGGGAGACCAAACTGCCGAGGGTTAGGAGGAAAGGGAAAGAAACCGACGGATGGGCGGGCGGTATCGAGGACCACTGCCTTCTGCATTTGAGCCCGGAGCGGTCCGTCACGGAGTCCCAGTCGCCTCAGATGACCCGAGAGGCTGACTGGGATTAGCCCGTTTGCAGAGACGACTACAGGAATAATTTCGGTCGGCAGACCACCCCACATGTCGGTCACCTCGTGAGCCAGGTCCAGATATTTTGTTTGCTTATCTGTTTCGGCTTTCACGAGGTTCTCGTCATACGGAATGGTAATGTCGACCAAAAATATCCTGACTGTGCCCGGTCCATCAGCACAATATCAGGCTTATTTGCAAGAATAGTCCTGTCTGTGATGATGGCCCGGTCCCAGTAGAGCCTGGCGCGGTCATTTTCGAGCACGGCTTCCGGCAAGTACTTGTAATACGGCAATTTCCGGTCCACGAGACCGTATTTCAGAGCGAGCGCCTGGTGAAGAATTCTGGCTACTAGGTTGTGCCTGTGCAAGTACTCAGAGTTAGAAAGCGCCGAACAACCGGAGATGACATGTCTAAGTGACTCCCCGGGATGGCGACAAGCTCGACAGACGTCGACGGTGCCATCCTTTAGGATGTATCTCCGATAGTTGTTGGTCTTAATAACCTGATCCTGTATTGCACAGACAAAACCCTCGGTTTCCCCCGAAGAGGTTACCGAAACGTAGCCAGTTGAGGGAGGCGACTGTATCTACGAAGGGCTCATGTAGGACCCTGTAGTACCTCCCGTGAAGCTCCTTCTCCTTCCATACGGTCTCCCGGTCGGAAATGCTAAGCACTGCTGGGTCCTGCCATTGCTCGTTGGCCAAGGATAGAGGGGTAAGCCCTTTATCACTAGAAATGACGTCATTATAGAATGGATCATCCGATCTCGCCAGGAAGTAATGACGGAGGCTGCACACTTCACGATTATGCATAGTGAGCGCGCTTAGAAAGCCACGCCCACCATGCTTTCGCGGCAAGTACAGCCTCATTACAGACGATCTCTGATGATGCATCCTATGGGACGTCATGGTAGTGCGGACTTTTCTATCCAGGGCGTTAAGTTCAGTCTGAGTCCACCTGAGTATGCCAAAGGTATACATAAGGACAGGCATGACCCAACCATTATATGCGTGTGTCTTATTCACACCGGACAAAAGGCTATTAAGCACTTTGGTCAAGCGTGCATAAAACACGTCGCAAACTGACTGTTTCACACCAGCCTCATCGATACCGATGTTCTGTGACATACCCAGGTATCGGTATGTTTCAGCCTCGGAAAGGGTCCTTAAGTTGACGGGCATAGATAAATCTATGCCCTCAGAGTTAGCAACCCTTCCCCTCTCAACATGGAGGACCGCACACTTATCCGTCCCCAGCTCCATTCCAATGGAACTGCTAAACTCACAAGTGATTTTTAGCAATTCCACAAGATGGGAGCGACTGGAGGCGAATAACTTAAGGTCATCCATATAGAAAAGGTGGGTCACTTTTGTCCCTCCTTTCCGTAGCTGAAATCCTCTCCCGGATTCCTCCAGTAAGGTACTGAGAGGGTTCAGGGAGAGGCAGAACCAGATTGGACTCAGACAATCGCCCTGGAAGATACCCCTTCTTATCCTTATGTGGTTCTCCGCAGCCATCATCCGCTCACCCAGATGACAAAGGATCGTACTCCACTGCCCCATACACTGCTCGAGGAAGTCTCTCACTGTACAGTCTATCTTGTACAGCTCGAGGACTCTCTTTAGCCATGTATGGGGCACCGAGTCGAATGCCTTTCTGTAGTCTATCCAGGCGGCGGAGAAGTTCCGACGGTTGCGTTTCACCACTTTGCCAATGACCGCGTCAATGAGGAGTGGTTCCTTAGTTCCACGACCACCGCCCCCGACATCCATTTTGAGCGCGTGACATCACCTGATTTAGCTCCAGGTGACGAGTGATTCTCGCGCTCAAAATGGATGTCAGTGTCTTATATATGGTGGGTAGACACGTAATGGGGCGGTATTTGCTCGGGTCTGTGGTAACCTGGTCTTTAGGAACCAAATGAGTGATCCCAGTAGTGAAGAGGCTTGGGAGCGACTTCTGGTTGAGAGCCTCTTGAAACTGACGGGCGAGCACAGCGTGACACACCATGAACCCCTTCAGCCAGTAGTGATGCAGTCCGTCGAGTCCCGGACTTTTCCAGTTCGGGGCTCTACGGACCGCCTCAGCTACGTCATCCGGCGTTATGATGACGGGGTCCATGGGCGTAATACTCGCACACTGACTCGCCACAACTTCCGTCCAAGGGCCCTCGCTGTGGTTTACGGGCTCTGACCACAGGCCACGCCAAAATGCGACAGTGTTAGCCTGATCCGGTCCTGGGCCCGCTCCACATACCACTGGTCGCTCCAATGATTTGTAGAGCCTCTTCTGATCACTCTGGAAGAGACGATTCTGGTTGAACCGCCTTGACCTCTCGGTAAATCGGCGAATCCGCTTCCCCCAAGCGGCAATCTTTTGCTTCAGGTCGTCTATGCGCTCCGTTAGTTTCCGCGTGATATCCGGCTGGGACAAACTGATATTTGTCCCAGCAAACGCCATTCTAACGGTGCGCACAACCCTCGGTCTATTATTACCCGACCTGAAGCTTATCAGTCTGCCGATAAGGGCCCTTGCCTTTGCGATACGGTCCTCAATTCTTTTTCTCCAGGCTGGGATGGCGCTACTTTGTTTAGTAGCGCGTCCAGCCATGGGAAGTTTGGCGCCAATAATACGGCAAGCTGCCACTGCGGCGCCAAAAAGAACTGAGTCCGTCTCGCAAAGGTCCCGGCTGGCTTCCAAATAGGTTACCAGCATTGGGTTAAGAGCCCTCACGACAGCCCGATTTCGCTTGCTTAGGGGTATGCGGGGGAATTCGCGGTCGATTTTCGAGAGGCATGCTGCGCGTTTCTAAAATCGCCTCTTCCAATATACTCCTCATTTGCTCTAGTTCGTGGGAGACCATTTCATCATCGTCTGAATCACCCACAACTGGAAGATCCATGGCGGCTTCTACGCGTGGCAGCTGGTCTGTCGCCTGAGGAGCCTCATCCCCAGCCGTAGCCAATTCATTCGATGAGGGAATGGCCTCACGTCGTAGTCGTTCGAGCTCGGCATCATCGAATATTTTCGAGCGCATGATGTACCGAACTCGGTCTGCCAGGTTTTGTTCCGTGACGGGAATAGACGGCTCCAGCTCAGCAAAAAAGCAATGCATCCGAGCCCGATACGCTATCCCCGCAGTTTCTTCCCCCTTTCGCCCTATAGTACGCCGCATTGCGTTTGCGTTCATATCCCTTGTCCAACGCATGCGGCGCACTCCACCAGCGGCGGATGCCGCTTGCCGAGTCCGAGAGGACCCTGCCGACATCAAGCCGTCTGGTGGGGATGATGGATGCGGGGGGCTGTTAGGTGATCTTGCAGCTCCTCGCGCTCGGCTGGCGGCCCGCATGCTGTCGCGTCCAGCGCCAGCTCCAGACGCGCCCCGGCGACCCCCAGGCAGCGGCCCTATACGTTTTCCAATCTTATCCATCATCCATTTTTGGGCGCCAATTAGCGGGAGACGCCCAGGCCCGGCACCGTTTTATTGTATCATTGTACGGCCGTAAGCACAAACGGGCCTTTGCACCCTGAGTACTGCCGAGGCACGGCGCTCACACCTCTTGGCAAGGCGCTGACTGACTGCACCGACGTAGCAGTTTTGTCACTTAACTGTTTCGTCAGCGGGCGATGGGGTCGTCACTTCCCTACGCCTTTTTATTGTTATTATTATTATTATTATTATTTGGGGTATCTATATAGTTTTCTCATCTGGTTGGGTTATATAAATATATAATTATAAATTAAAATGAAACGATAAATATACATAAATATCAATAAAATAAAATAAATACAAAAATACAAAAATAAATAAAAGCCCAACCAGATGGAAGCCCTCGGCAGGGGAGACGGCCAAGGGTTAGGAGGAAAGGGAAAGAAACCGGCGGACGATGCGGGCGGTATCGAGAAGCATCGCCTTTTGCATTTGAGCCAGGAGCGGTCCGTCACGGAGTCCCAGTCGCCTCAGATGACCCGAGAGGCTGACTGGGATTAGCCCATTCGCAGAGACGACTACAGGAATAATTTCGGCCGGCAGACCACCCCACATATCGGTCACCTCGTGAGCCAGGTCCAGATATTTTGTTCGTTTATCTGTTTCGGCTTTCACGAGGTTCTCGTCATACGAAATGGTAATGTCGACCAAAAATATCCTTGACTGTGCCCGGTCCATAAGCACAATATCGGGCTTATTCGCAGGAATAGCCCAGTCCGTGATGATATATTATTATTATTATTTTTATTTTATTTTCATCTATATAGTTTTCTCATCTGGTTGGGATGTATAAATATATAATTATAAATGAAAATGAAAAGATAAATATACATAAATATCAATAAAATAAAATAAATACAAAAATACATAAATAAATAAAAGCCCAACCAGATGGAAGCCCTCGGCAGGGGAGACCAAACGGCCGAGGGTTAGGGAGAAAGGGAAAGAAACCGGTGGACGATGCGGGCAGTATCAAGGAGCACCGCCTTCTGCATTTGAGCCCGGAGCGGTCCGTCACGGAGTCCCAGTCGCATCAGATGGTCAGAGAGGCTAACTGGGATTAGCCCATTCGCAGAGACGACTACAGGAATAATTTCGGTCGGCATACCACCCCACATGTCGGTCACCTCGTGAGCCAGGTCCAGATACTTTGATTGCTTATCTGTTTCGGCTTTCACGAGGTTCTCGTCTTACGGGATGGTAAATATCGACCAAAAATATCCTTGACTATGCCCGGTTCATCAGCACAATATCAGGCTTATTCGCAAGAATAATCCTGTCTGTGATGATGGCCCGGTCCCAGTAGAGCCTGGCGCGGTCATTTTCGAGCACGAGTTTCGAGTAATACGGCGATTTCCGGTCCACGAGACCGTATTTCAGAGCGAGCCCCTGGTGTAGAATTCTGGCTACTAGGTTGTGCCTGTGCAAGTACTCAGAGTTAGAAAGCGCCGAACAACCGGAGATGATATGCCTAAGTGACTCACCGGGATGGCGACAAGCTCGACAGACGTCGACGGTGCCATCCTTTAGGATGTATCTCCGATAGTTGTTGGTCTTAATAACCTGATCCTGTATTGCACAGACAAAACCCTCGGTTTCCCCGAAGAGGTCACCGAAACGCAGCCAGTTGAGGGAGGTGACTGTATCTACGAAGGGCTCATGTAGAGCCCTGTAGTACCTCCCGTGGAGCTCTTTCTCCTTCCATACGGATTCCCGGTCGGAAATGCTAAGCACTGCTCGGTCCTGCCATTGCTCGTTGGCTAAGGATAGAGGGGTAAGCCCTTTATCACTAGAAATGACGTCATTATAGAATGGATCATCCGATCTCGCCAGGAAGTAATGACGGAGGCTGCACACTTCACGATTATGCATGGTGAGCGCGCTCAGAAAGCCACGCCCACCATGCTTTCGCGGCAAGTACAGCCTCATTACCGACGATCTCGGATGATGCATCCTACGGGACGTCATGGTAGTGCGGACTTTTCTATCCAGGGCGTTAAGTTCAGTCTGACTCCACCTGAGTATGCCAAAGGTATACATAAGGACAGGTATGACCCAACCGTTATATGCGTGTGTCTTATTCACACCGGACAAAAGGCTATTAAGCACTTTGGTCAAGCGTGCATAAAACACGTCGCAAACTGACTGTTTCATACCAGCCTCATCGATACCAATGTTCTATGACATACCCAGGTATCGGTATGTTTCAGCCTCGGAAAGGGTCCTTAAGTTGACGGGCATAGATAAATCTATGCCCTCAGAGTTAGCAAACCTTCCCCTTTCAACATGGAGGACCGCACACTTATCCGTCCCCAGCTCCATTCCAATGGAATTGCTAAATTCACAAGTGATTTTTAGCAATTCCATAAGATGGGAGCGACTGGAGGCGAATAACTTGAGGTCATCCATATAGAAAAGGTGGGTCACTTTTGTCCCTCCTTTCCGTAGCTGAAATCCTCTCCCGGATCCCTCCAGTAAGGTACTGAGAGGGTTCAGGGAGAGGCAGAACCAGATTGGTCTCAGAAAATCGCCCTGGAAGATACCCCTTCTTATCCTTATGTGGTTCTCCGCAGCCATCATCCGCTCACCCCGAATGACAAAGGATCGTACTCCACTGCCCTATACACTGCTCGAGGAAGTTTCTCACTGTACAGTCTATCTTGTACAGCTCGAGGACTCTCTTTAGCCATGTATGGGACACCGAGTCGAATGCCTTTCTGTAGTCTATCCAGGCGGCGGAGAAGTTCCGACGGTTGCGTTTCACCACTTTGCCAATGACCGCGTCAATGAGGAGTAGTTCCTTAGTTCCACGACCACCGCCCCGACATCCATTTTGAGCGCGTGACATCACCTGATTTAGCTCCAGGTGACGAGTGATTCTCGCGCTCAAAATGGATGTCATTGTCTTATATATGGTGGGTAGACATATAATGGGGCGGTATTTGCTCGGGTCTGTGGTAACCTGGTCTTTAGGAACCAAATGAGTGATCCCAGTAGTGAAGAGGCTTGGGAGCGACTTCTGGTTGAGAGCCTCTTGAAACTGACGGGCGAGCACAGCGTGACACACCATGAACCCCTTCAGCCAGTAGTGATGCAGTCCGTCGAGTCCCGGACTTTTCCAGTTCGGGGCTCTACGGACCACCTCAGCTACGTCATCCGGCTTTATGATGACGGGGTCCATGGGCGTAATACTCGCACACTGACTCGCCACAATTTCCGTCCAAGGGCCTTCGCTGTGGTTTACGGGCTCTGACCACAAGCCACGCCAAAATGCGACAGTGTTAGCCTGATCCGGTCCTGGGCCCGCTCCACATACCTCTTGGTCGCTCCAATGATTTATAGAGCCTCTTCTGATCCCTCTGGAAGAGACGATTCTGGTTGAACCACCTTGACCTCTCGGTAAATCGGCGAATCTGCTTCCCCCAAGCAGCAATCTTTTGCTTCAGGTCGTCTATGCGCTCCGTTAGTTTCTGTGTGATATCCGGCTGGGACAAACTGATATTTGTCCCAGCAAACGCCATTCTAACGGTGCGCACAACCCTCGTTCTATTATTACCCGACCTGAAGCTCATCAGTCTGCCGATAAGGGCCCTTGCCTTTGCGATACGGTCCTCAATTCTTTTTCTCCAGGCTGGGATGGCGCTACTTTGTTTAGTAGCGCGTCCAGCCATGGGGAAGTTTGGCGCCAATAATACGGCAAGCTGCCACGGCGGCGCCAAAAAGAACTGAGTCCGTCTCGCAAAGGTCCCGGCTGGCTTCCAAATAGGTTACCAGCATGGGGTTAAGAGCCCTCACGACAGCCCGATTTCGCTTGCTTAGGGGTATGCGTGGAAGTCGCGGTCGATTTTCGAGAGGCATGGTGCGCGTTTCCAAAATCGCCTCTTCCAGTATACTCCTCATTTGCTCTAGTTCGTGGGAGACCATTTCATCATCGTCTGAATCAACCACAACTGGAAGATCCA
The DNA here is from genome assembly GCA_907164705.1 of Parnassius apollo. NCBI lineage: Eukaryota > Metazoa > Arthropoda > Insecta > Lepidoptera > Papilionidae > Parnassius > Parnassius apollo. The sequence continues at coordinate 1,764,246 of CAJQZP010001523.1, forward strand.
TGGCGGCTTCTACGCGTGGCAGCTGGTCTGTCGCCTGAGGAGCCGCATCCCCAGCCGTAGCCAATACATTCGATGAGGGAATGACCTCACGTCGTAGTCGTTCGAGCTCGGCATCATCAAATATTTTCGAGCGCATGATGTACCGAACTCGTCTGCCAGGTTTTGTTCCGTGACGGGAATAGACGGCTCCAGCTCAGCAAAAAAGCAATGCATCCGAGCCCGATACGCTATCCCCTTAGTTTCTTCCCCTTTCGCCCTATAGTACGCCCGCAATGCGTTTGCGTTCATAACTCTTGTCCAACGCATGCGGCGCACTCCACCAGCGGCGGATGCCGCTTGCCAAGTCCGAGAGGACCAGGCAGACATCATGCTATCTGGTGGGGATGATGGATGCGGGGGGCTGCTAGGTGATCTTGCAGCTCCTCGCGCTCGGCTGGCGGCCCGCATGCTACCGCGTCCAGCGCCAGCTCCAGACGCGCCCCGGCGACCCCCAGGCAGCGGCCCTATACGCTTTCTAATCATATCCATCATCCATTTTTGGGCGCCAATTAACGGGAAACGCCCAGGCCCGGCACCGTTTCATTGTATCATTGTACGGCCGTAAGCACAAACGGGCCTTTGCACCCTGAGTACTGCCGAGGCACGGCGCTCACACCTCTTGGCAAGGCGCTGACTGACTGCACCGACGTAGCAGTTTTGTCACTTAACTGTTTCGTCAGCGGGCGATGGGGTCGTCACTTCCCTACGCCTTATTATTATTATTATTATAGCCAACATCCTCCCAATAAGGCAATCTATGGGGGTGGCCTATGTTTATGATTGAAATGGGCTGTAACGTTAAACATTTAGTAACTGTCCATTTGAATGACTTCGGAAGTTCAGGAGATGTGGAGCTGCATCTTATGTTGCTGCCCAACTCCCCACGTATTATACGCGATACTTCTGGATACAGACCCCATTTAACGTCTAAAAGGTTAAGGTGCATTTAATAATAATAAACTGAACAACTATGTTGTGGTTTTCTGTCAATTTTTTTTTAATTTTCATTAAAGAAATTATTTTTTTTAAGTTTTCTAATAATAGGTCTTACTGCGGGCATTTCTAATTTTAGTAGTTCATAGTTTTAAGCAGTAACTCCGCCGCTGCTTAAGTACATCTAGGCAGAATTCACATGTTCTTGTAATATTATATTACTCGGACTTGCAAGATTGTTTTCCTTCACCACCGAGCACGTCCGCACATTATTATTGATACTACAATAATATTTACACTACCGTGAAAACAAAACATATGAGTAGCTCAAAATTTTAGTAAAATAACTTGTGTTCACCAATTTTTAAAACTCCACTGCTTGACATGAGCTTCTCCTGTTGTTGGAAAGATTTATCTTAATCGTCAATGTTGTGCAATAGATTTGGAATAGAGCACTAGACATCTCGATGCGCATGTTTTAAGTCGCTCCCCAACGCCGATCTGGGTATTTTACCTTGCGTAAACGAAATGACTATACCATCATTTGAAAGCCATAAGGTCTTTCCGGCATTTATGACACCTGTCTCTTTCGACTTTCATAAGACACAGTCGTACGATATGTTCCCTTACGCAACTACCAAGACGAAAATAGCAGAAAGTAAATAATAAACTTTTTTTATTAGACAAGCAAGCACAGAATCTATATGATAGTGAATTAGTAAGAGGATGCTCAGAATCATTGACACAAATCTTTTTTTACATCTGAATAATATCTGTATTTGACTAAGAAAAGTGCGTTTTCATACCCGAGAACTAAGAGGTAATGCCTCATTTCCAGTAAAAAGAGTCTTCATATTTGACACTCACCATTCGAAACACAGCAGCATCATGCTGCTATTTTACGTTGCTATTATGTGCGAGCGTGACCCTTCCCAGGTCGAATAGACCCTTTTGTGTTTCATTATTAACACTCTGCAGTTGGGTTGTACCAAAATATAACAGCGCAATATGTAATACAAGAAAGTAAGAAATAATGACAAATAAACTTACTTCTTCAACGGCGAGTCATCACAAGTAAACCGTACACCTATCAACCGAAAAGCAAATTTAGGAATTTCGTAAGTGGCATCATAATCACTTACATCGAATGATCGGGAATTCTATGAAAAAAAAATTACAACGCATTATTATTATTACTACTCATTCTTATTTTCCACATTGTCAGCAGACCGTAAATTATCCACTAATGGACCTAGACCTTTACAATATTTATAAGGATTTGTATTGTTAATAGTAATTGCCGTTTTTGGCAGGCGGCCTTTGATTTTTTTTATAGAAGAGGGGGCAAACGAGCATGCGGCTCACCTGATGTTAAGTGACTACCGCCGCCCATGATCAACCGCAACACCAGGGGAATTGCAGGTGCGTTGCCGCCCCTTTAGAAAGGAGTAAACTCTTTTCTTGAAGGTCACCAGGTCGTATCGGTCCGGAAAAATCGCCGGTGGTAAACTATTCCACAGAGAGGTTGTACGCGGAAGAAAACTCCTTTTGAAACGTACTGTGGTGGACCGCCAAGCATCCAGATGTTGTGGATGGTATTGGTACGTTTGCCGCGTAGTGCGTTCACGAAATTTGGCGGTTGGGATTAATCCGAACAATTCCTCAGAGCACTCTCCATGGTATATGCGAAATAAAATGCAAAGAGATGCAACATCTCTTCGCAGTGCCAGTGAATCGAGCCGATCGGAAAGCACTCGGTCGTCGACGATTCGAGCCGCTCTGCGCTGGATGCGGTCAAGTGGAAAGAGCTGGGGAGCCCAAGCCCAGAGATGGGAACAGTATTCCATGTGCGGCCGAACCTGCTCCTTGTAAAGTTGCAGGCGGTGTGCCGGCATGAAATACTGTCCCGCTCTGCAGAGCACGCCATGCTTTTTCGAGGCCAATTGGGCCTTCTCTTCCAAGTGACCACGAAACTGTACGTCACTCGATATGTCAACACCGAGGATTCCGATACTGGTTGAGGCAACAAGGGGAGTGCCTTGAAACTGAGGAGATACGACAAAAGGGTTCCTTTTAGCGGTTAACGCGCAAACTTTTGTCTTCTGGGGGTTAAATTGGACTAGATTTAGTCGCCCCCAATCCGAGACTCTGTTCAGCAAGGACTCGACTTCAGACACAAGTTTGTCCCGGCACTCGGAGACGTTTTCCCGAGAAATATTGGCTCGGCCGGTGTAAAGAGCATCACCAGTGCTGTCATCTGCATAGCAATGTATGTTACGGGTTTGCAACATATCATTGATATGCAGAAGAAACAGCGTTGGCGATAGCACGCAGCCTTGTGAAACACCAGCATTAATAGACTTGCAATCGGAGTTTGCACCGTCTACAACGACTTTGATGCTCCGATCTGCAAGAAAGTTGGTGATCCAATCGCACAATTTCTCGGGAAGCCCATAGGAAGAGAGCTTCGAAAGAAGCGCTTTGAGCCAAACCCGATCGAAGGCCAAACTAACGGCCAATGCCTCCCCCTTGGACTCTACTGCCTCCGCCCATCTGTGAGTTAGGTAGACCAGAAGATCACAAGCTGACCGACCACGGCGAAAACCGTATTGGCGGTCACTAATCAGCTGGTGATCCTCAAGGTACCTCATGAGCTGGCAGTTTACAATGGACTCCATTGTTTTTGAGAACAAGGAGGTCATGGCGACAGGCCGGTAGTTGGACGGGTCTGAGCGGTCGCCTTTTTTAGGGATTGGGTGGACGAAAGCCGCTTCCATGATTTTGGGACTACCCTAGGGAGTGGGAGTACCGGAAAAGACGCGTTAAAACCGGTGCCAACTCTGGAGCGCACGTCCTCAGCACATTTGGGTGGATTCCGTCGGGCCCACTCGAATAATGGATGTCCAGGGAGAGGAGTGCTTTGCGAACCGAGTGCTGTGTGAACTGCACTTCCGGTATGGAGCACTCACACCGCGGGATGTTCGGCGGCGTACTCCCCCGTCATCGAGAGTCGAGTTGAAAGCAAAGAAAGAGCCCAGAAGATCGGCTTTCTCCTTTGCGGTATGGGCCAGTGACTCGTCCTCCCTGTGCAGAGATGGAAGAGATAGCTGACACAAATTCCCCTGAACAGCCTTGGCGAGAGACCAGAATGCACGAGTTCCAGAAGGAAGGCGAACTAGTTTCTCGCCAATTCTGCCAATGTGCTCCGACTTTGCCTTAGCAATGACTCTTTTGAAGGACCTAGAGGCGGAATTATACTTCTTTTTTATAGCGCTGGTGTTTACATCCCGGGACGCTGATGCGTCAGCCCAGGCTCGGTAGCACTCCTGCTTATAGCATGATGCTATTTTACAGGAGCGACCAAACCATGGCTGAGATTTGCCTCCAATGGGCACCACAGAGTAAGGAGTAAAAGTTCCATACCCCGAAGTACCACATCAGCGACAAAATCCGCAACAACGTTGGGATCGTTCCGGCGAGAAGCAAACCCGCCCCCAAGGGTAGGATGCAAAGAAAGACCGCATACCATCCCAATCGGCTGACCTATAGTGCCAAACACGGCGACAGCCCGCAGAATGCGACTGCGATTTCAGCGTGAGTGGTACCTCACTCCGGACAAGACATTGGTGCGAGGAGCCTAAAGGGGCTTCGACGGAAATCTGATATCCGTCCGGGTGAGAGGTCAGCAGAAGGTCCAACAGGGAAGGTGCATGATCCTCCACATCTGGAATCCGCGTAGGCGAAGTAACCAGTTGTGTCAGACCATATGCCAAGGCAAAATCAGGAACAGATCTCCCCGCATGATCGGTTAAACGTGATCCAAGCCATTCGGCGTGATGGGCGTTAAAGTCGCCGAGGATCACGATCTCTGCGAAGGGGTTCTGCTGTAGCAACGAATCTGTAGCCATTTGGACGTGGTCGAAGAGTCGGTCTGTTTCGGCATTACCGCTATGGGACCTATAGAGGCACCCGTAGACGCGCGGATGGTCGTCGCTGTCTACGCGTAACCACAGGATGGAAAGGTCCGAGCCTTCAAGTCTGCCGAGGCGTCGAGAACAGATGTCCTCTCTGACGAAAACGCAAACTCCAGCCCGAGGCACAAAGGAGTGTTCCAGTTTGTACCCCGGGTAGGAGAGATACGAGACATCAGCCGGAGAGGACACCTGCGTCACGGTCAGAAAGAGCAGAGCCGGCCTCGCCGTCTCGAGATGGTAGTGGACGGCGTTTAGGTTAGAGTGAAGTCCCCTGGATATTGCAGAAATTCACGGACAGCGTGGCAGGGGTCGCCTTGGTCTTGTTGCTCCGTTTGCTCCGAGCAGTTATAGTCTTGAGCGGAATTTTGCCCCCCCTCCCAGACTACCCGAGGCAGCCTGAGCACCCACGCTCAGAAGTGGAGAAACATGGTCGTGGATGCTCAGCGAGGGATTCTCTAGGGGTGCTGGTACCCTCCTGGGGTAGTCTATCATTATTTAATTCCGCTACCGTGTTGATGGGGGGTGCGGATTTGGGCCTCCGGCCACCTGCACTCACCAGACGAAACGCGGAAGCAGAGCTTCCACTTCACGCTGGTATTCTGTGAGGTCATGGTACCACCCCGGTTTGAGCCGGCCCATACGTGAAACAGCAAAGCTGCCGCGTGGCTCTACCACTGCAAAATGTTTGTGATGTTTTTTTTTAATATAAAATGAGGGTGACAAACGGGCACACAGGCCACCTGAAGATATATGAGTACTGTGATTCAAAGGCACTAACTAACACCTATACTTAATTAAGATTCAAAATGTAGTGTTACCAGTAAAATAAGTCTCCGGTTCTCTCAAAAAATCCAATATAAATACGAAATGGTTTTACTGTTAACTATGAAAGTCTGCAGCGCGTAATGAGTTCATTATCCTCATTTCATCATCGTATTCACTTTTCTTTCACCACATTTCTCACAAAATATGCTACGAAACACATTCCTATGTTATCTGCAACTATCGACTTCCTGCGTGTCTTACCGGGTCGTCTCTCCACCCAGTGGGTGCCCGCTAAACCATGACTTACCCTTACGTGGCTGCCACTGGAGTACCTTTTATTTCAATTTCGTTTTCTTTAGATATATGGTCGGCCTATTGCCGTTTCAGCAATGTCAGTTACCGTGGTTCCTATGAAGATACCCTCATTTCAAATACTATTACCTCGAGAAACTTCGACTCTCTTTAAACTCACTGAGCTACCTTGAACTTTCTCATATTGCCAGCGGTGAAGGACCAGTTTTGTTTTTAGTCTTAGTTCCATATGACAGCACTGGTAACACGCACTGGTTGCACAGTTGTTTTTAAGTTTTTATGTATACGTGACGAGAAGATTTATCTTAATCTTCCGAATCTCCCCAGCCAGAGTTGGATCCGTTCATTGACGTGTCAATCGGAGTTGAACTTTCCTAGGCGGACAATTTCGGTTCTCGTGCCATACGAAACACAGCATTACGTTGCTTTTTCACGAGAATATCTTTGTGAGCGTGTTGCTTCCCCTGTCGAGCAAACCTCTTTGTGAAGAAAGTGTTTTTATAATTACGTTTATTCGTTTTGATTTTAAACGACAGTAACCTTTTGGTAGGACGGACTGCACAACTCAAAAGCCGTGGATTCGAATCCGCAAATTGACTTCTATAGTGAACTATTTTTAGCACAAGCATTTCAGCTGATTTAAAATAGACAATTTGGATGTTATTAGTAGTTAGTATTTTATAATAAAAAAAATATAATACCGCAAAAGATTGAACATCATTTTTTGATTTAAAAAACTTCTTTAGAATAGACATTTTTCTAGTCGTGTACGTTCTTCTTTGTTACTTGCTTAATATAATTTCAGTTCTTATTTACTTTTATAGACAAGCTGTAGCGCATATATTCGTAATTATCAATAACGTGATGTAAAATAAGACTTGTTCACAATGAAGTATTTTTTTAAATGAATGTTTATTTTAGCTAACCTGGAGAATAGCAGCAACTGCGGTTCCTACCAGCCTGCCGAGTGTGGCAACTAAAGCGAATATCCCCCTTATTGGGCTATCTATGGGGAGGCATATGATCGGTGATATTTCATAGTCTGTAATAATGATGATGATTATGATGAATTTTGGTTCCGAATCGATATTTATCTTGATTTAATAAGCGTACCAAGTGTAATATTCCGTAGTTACGGTGCAAGAGTATCTACTACCCCATAGCCTCCGTCCATTCAAGTATCGTCCCGTCTCCTATGTTAATTTTATGATAGAAATAAGTGGAAACGGGAGAGAGACAGCAGTATTTATTCTTCAGCAGACTTCCATTACAAACGAAAATTGGAAAAACTACGACTAGCAACCCGCATTTCAAGCGTGAAATAATGGCAAAATCTGTTCTATAAGCAATCTATGGAGACCTTTGATTACCAAGGGACCCTGGTATTCTGAAAAACATAACTTTAACTTTATAATTTTTTACGAGGTAGAGCCATGCTGCAAATACATTATGTGTTTAGCACAAATAGGAGAGAATGTCACGCAAGAAATACCACAGTGAAATAGCAACTTGATTCTGTTATTTTTTATATAGTGAGTGTATAGAATCAAATACCCTTTTAACTGGATACGAAGCATACCATCTTAGTCCTCGAGGGTGACAACGCATCTGCATTTTGATTCTTACTTAAGAATATAGATGTAGATTTATATGGGCCACAGTATCCACGTACTATCAAGTAGACTGTGCTCTTTGGTTAACCATTTTGTATTAAAAAATTCTGAAACTATCACTGAGGTTGACCAAAGCTTTATGTTAAAACATTTATTATTTACATGTAACAGCGCAGCTGTGATTTCAACATTTAAAAGAGCAAAGTGTTATTTAATTGTTACCTACAGATTTTTTAAATTATATATGTACAGTGAAAACAAACGGTTATTAAAATAAACTTTAATATTTAAAACTAGACTTACAAGTCCTGTCCGGATGCCTGAGAACTTTAAAGCTGCGATTTGACGACGCCGTGGCGCCGTGACTTGCAATGAGTTGCAATGCTGAAGGTGTGCAGTTCAAATCCTGTACGATACAAGAATTCGTACGGTCTACAAATAATTGTTCCGGATCTGAATATATGTCCTTGTGAAAGGACAATGGCGAACTCCCAAAAAAATAAATTGTTGACACTATTTTTGCGCCTAAAGTTTAAAAATGTTAAAATATAGAGTTCGAATACTAAACAATTTTTCTTTAGTTATACTACTACGAAGCAAATGTGTGTACGGCCTAACATAATCATTAAAAATTTGAATGTTTGTACAAAATAAAACTGTGTCAATCGAATAATTAATAGCATTTACTTGCCGTAACTGGTTCAGGCATTAAGATGTAGTATGGTGTTGATAGCCATTGTCTTGCACATTAACACCGTATGTGGTTTCTGTAATGTTTCCATGCAAATCACAAGCTATCCCTTACAAAAGTTAGTAATATGAATTTGATTTAGAAATCAGCAACATCTTATTAGTGATAAAGTAATAAAAATTAAGTTAAATCCGTCATCGCCAAAGATTATCATAAGGCTCTTGATTTTGTTGATTATTTTCGTAGTGTTGTTTTTAATAGCATCTATACTATACAGCGTGCGCTTTTGGCCCGATTTACATACCTATCTAAATACCAATTTACAATAAGGAGAATTTCAACAGTATCGGAAATTAATCCGACCGAATATGAAGTTGAAATCGATACCGAAGAAACTTTTATCTCTATATGTTGAAGTTATATTTGAAGATGAGTCTGAATTAGACAAGTTGAATATTTTTGGAGAGTTCAAAGAACCTACAATAAAATTCAGACCGATTACAATTTTTCGATAACGGAATCATAATCTGTTAAAATAATTATTATGATTGAACCAAACATGACAAAAATTTCAAAGAGCCTACAATAAAATTCCGACCGATTACAATTTTTCGACAACGGAATCATAATCTGTTAAAATAATTATTATGATTGAACCAAACACGACAAAAATTACTACGTTTAAAGATGGCAAGGCGTAACCCATAATCAGGTAAGAAAGAAACTTGTTTACAAAATTGTCAGTAAAATCATATGTACTTTATGAGAGAAAACATTATTATTTTATTTTTTATTTAAAAACACATTTCTAAATGATATTTATATTTTTGTAAATTTAATTGTACCGTCGGATGTTATTTAATAACTATATTTTGTAAAAAAAAATACGTTTTAGAACCGCTTTTTTCTATTTTATTCAAATGTTCATATACACACATGGTATGTAGATGGGCTTAATGCCTGAAGCATTCTCTTACTTATTAGTAACTTCTTAAAGGTTTATGCATATTATTATATCCAAAATAAGCATTAAAACGGACCATTGCATATGCTAGAAACTATTACGTATATATGTAACTATGTACATAAATTGGATGTTATCAGTCGATGTATGATGTACGATGTATGTTGTGGGCAAACCTTGCGGTGGGCCTGTGTTCCGCAGTTGATACGTTTTATGAAAAGCATTTACATAATATATTATGTATATTTTCTTGTACCGATGAGTGAATGCAGGAAATAAAGTAAGTGGGGCTCTACACTCTATTGTGAAAAGTCAGAATGTGTCAAAAAAGGCACGTATGGCAATTCACAATGCTATGTTAGTCCCTACTTTGACGTATGGTAGTGAAAGTTGGGTGTGGCAGAAGAAGCACGAGAGTTAGAGTAAATGCAGTAGAAATGCGGTTGTTAAGGAGTATGTTAGGACTGAATCTGAGTGACAAGGTGAGAAACTGTGTGATAAAAGAATAGTGTGGTTTGCAAGATGATACGAGTACGGTGACCAGGAATAAGAAAGGAATGCTTCGGTGGTTTGGTCATGTAGAATGAATGAATGAGGAAAGACTGACGAAGCAAATATATGTTGAAGAAGTGAATGGAAGTGTTGGAAAGGGACGTCCTAGGCGAAAGTTTGTCGACCGAATTGGCGATATTAAGAGCATTGGCCAAATTAAGGGTACCCTTAACCGACGAGCATGTATGCGTAGGTATATGGATGTGGAAGAGACGAGAGTGGTATGTCAGGATCGTGCTAAATGGAAGTCTGTAGTCTCTGCCTAACCCTCTGGGCCTCTGACAGGCGTGAGTGTTTTATGTATATATATGTCTATTTTTTTTAATGTAAAGCCGTTGGTCTTGCACCTAACCTCTCTTCGTTCATGTTGGATTGCTGCCCTAACGGACAATGAGTAAGGGAGTAGAAATATGCATGACTGAAAACATAAAAATAGAGTAATGTAAACGAGGAAAAACCTATTCTCAGAGCACGATGTATGTAAGAAAGAAAGAAAGCATTTATTACATACTATGGTGGTTACTTTCACTTAATTTTTTAATTGTAAAAAATATTTAAAATATATAAATACACTATTCCTAATTCTCACTAGCATGGTGACAAGCAACAGCCAGATAAAATTGGGGAAAATTTAATATTTAAAAATAAAATTACATATCATTCATCGAAAATTATTTATTTGTGCGATACAAGAATTGGGAAAAGATATGAAGTGTAGGGTGGCCCCCACTAGATAGAGAGACGACCTGGTAAGACATGCAGGAAGCCATTGTATGCAGGTGTCTCAGGGCCGTGTTTTGTGGTATTCTTTGGAGAAGGCCTATGTTCAGCAGTGGACTTATGAAGGACTGTAATGAAGATGATGATGATGATGATGAAAAGCAGGGAAGTTTTTGATTTTTTAAAAACTGCATGCAAGGTTTTTACAGCTTAATCAGAGTTTTCACTTTTTCATTGCTCACAAATCATTTGAGTCTGGAAGATATTATAGTTGTTATTGAGGATCTTTTAATAGAATAATCTAATAACAGATATTTTGCCCTACTCAGAAATCGAACCCGAGACATTATGATCAGCAGTTGCACGTGACCACTAGACAAACTAGACCATCTATTATTTATTACACATACCCGTATCTGTAACGTAATATCTTTTAGAGAATATCAATATGTGTTGATTAATTTTCTTTTATTCGAGATTACAGGATGTCTTAATTATAATATCGTATTTTAAATGTACTATATTATACTGTACACATGAAAAAATACTTCATATTATTTATATTTTACTTATTTCGTATTATAAAATTTCTCGTTTTATTTACGTTCATGTCTCGTTTGGTTTTCGTCCCTTCTCTTACCTTTTATTAATCCGTGCATGTGTATCGCAATATAAAACGCGAGCACACGTCTTCAATTACCCATTATCTTCAAATATTTTACAGAGATATTTATCAAAGTCAGTCTCGCCATGAACTTTCAAGGTGAGCTTAATGTTTCGCAGATCGACGTTGTTTATGATGTCACCGTAATTTCTAAATTAACCTTTATATAATGAATATAAGGTGTGCTATAAATGCATATATAATTTGGTTTAACAAAAAAGAATGAGGTGATTGCATTAAAACTCCTACGGCAACAAAAACAATTCTATTGTGTGTATAGTGTATAAAGCCCACAATAAAAACATTTACTGATCTTTTGTATTTATTTATACAAAATATGTATTTACTTTTGGGTAGAGACTCAGTGTAGACAAGTTATGATGTATGTAAAGTACTAAATAGTAGTTTTACTAGTGTTTAAAGTAGTGGAGATTAAAAGTGAACGCAATAAGTATTTCAAACGTTTGGGTGCATTTCTAAAGGAATATATTGATGACAATCAAAAATATGGTATTATTTTTATATATATATATAAACATTCAAGAAATTATTAATGGCAATAATGATCAGTCTCAGACTTTTCAAATTACATTCAAAAATTTAGATAAATTTACTAAGGATATGATTGATTTAGTGAACCGCAACATTGAACTTCACGAGGAAACTATTGATTATTCTGGCCGTGGAAGGAAAAGGGGAGATCTCCCGCCGGACAAGGAGTTCTGCCCGGGGAGCGACCAACACTCCGAGTGATAGTTCGGAGAAGTTCTATATATACTGTCTATGATTCGGAATATTGATAGCGTGATTTAAGCTTCGGTGTATTTCGCTTGTGGCGCGACGACAGCGCCGCTACAACACCCCCTGCCCAGACCGGAGGTCGATAGTGCAGCCTCGTTGCCGACGAATGTGCAAGTTCCAGGAGTATGCCTTGTAGTCTGCGGTGAGTCGAGAAGAAGGCAAGTAATCTGCGAGAGTGCCGTGAAGCAGAGGCGAGCAGTAAGGCTCAGAGCCGTGCCGAACACTGTATAGCGCAGAGAGTAGCTTGAAGGAACAGTTACAGTCACTTCAGCTTACTAATCCGTTGGGCTATATCGGTCACTCTGGTTTTACTGCGGATATCCTCAAATCTAAGTCTATCACGCAGAGAAACTCCGAGCATAACTCTCCATAGCTCGCTGAGCGACCTTGAGCGTCCTAATACGGCCAGTAGTGAAGGACCACGTCTCAGATCCGTAAATCATCACTGGCAACACGCACTGGTTGTACACTTTAGTTTTCAGAGATTGAGGTATACCTGACGAGAAGAAGTATCGTAATTTCTCGAACGCTGCCCAGCCGAGTTGAATCCGTCGATTGACCTCTCGGTCGAAGATGGACTCTCTATTTGTCCCACTCAACAACTTCGAGCATAGTGCTCCCAACAACTACCGGCATAGGTCTGACATGGACATTAAACATGATCTTTATTTTGTCCATGTTCATCTTAAGACCTATCCGTTGGCAGACACTATTGAGGTCATTGAGCATAGTGCTAAGGTCCTCCAGCGATTCTGCCACAAGGACTATATCGTCGGCAAATCGAAGGTGAGTGATGTACTCGCCATTGATGTTAATACCGTATCACCGTCACCCTGTCTTACACCTCTCTGCAGTTAGATAGGTTTCGAACTCTGGTTCTGTACTCGGATAGCCATCGTAGCCCTACTGTACAAACACTTTTCAGCACTTCGATATACCGACAATCAACTTGGCACCGCTGAAGGGACTGTAGCACCGCCCAAATTTCGACGGAACCGGGACGGAAAGGCTTTCTCATAGTCCACATACGCCAGGCAAAGTGGCAGATTGTACTCTTCGGTCTTCTGTACAATCTGCCGCAGGGTATGTATGTGGTCTATTGTACTGAAGCCTTTTCGGAAACCGGCTTATTTGGGAGGCTGGAAGTCGACAAGTATGCGTGCGAGACGATTCGTAATGACTGCACTAGACGCGCAAAAAGCTTGAGCGTTGTCGCCTTTCATAAAGAACAAGACCACCGCACTTCTGCTCCACGCCTCCGGAGTAGTGCCACCATGGAGGACGGAATTGAAGAGCTTCTGAAGGACTTCAAGTACCGGTGTTCCACCCGCTTTCAGAAGCTCCGCTGTAATTCCACCCTCGCCTGGGGCTCTTCCGTTTTTAAGGTGCTGGAGAGCCATTCTAATCTCGCTCAGACTGACGTCCGGGATATCATAAGAATAGTATCGGGTAAGACTTGCTCTTGGATCGTTAGTCACACTTGCGTGTGGCTCCGAAGATGATGTGTACAGCTGCCCATAGAACCACTCAATCTCACTCAAAATCTCAGGTATCCCGGAAACGATGCTGCCACACTCAGTCTTCAGCTTTGACAGGTGGCTCTTTCTGGCGGACAGATCTCTGGCAAAGACTTTGGAGCCCTGGTTCCGTTCGATCGCTTCTTTAATACGAGCAGTATTAAAGTTGCGTAAGTCTCGCCGCATGCATTTGGAGATCTGTCTGTTCAGTTGCCTGTATGCTGTCAAATCTGTTGACGATTGCAGCCTCATCTCCCGTCTAACAGCCATGAGATTAAGAGTGTGATCGGAGAGTTTTTGTGTTCTTCTGCGGTGGGTCTTGCAGAACTTAGCTTCGACCGCATGGACAGTTTCCACGAGCTTGTCATTCATATCGTCCACTGCATTGCAATCTTCTAGGCACTGAAAGCGGTTACGTAACTCGAGCTGAAAAGTTTCATGATTCTGGATTAGAGCACGAGGGGGACGGAGCGTTGACTTCATGAGACGAGACCTCTCGAACATAACGTTTAGATTCAGTGTTCCTTTAACCATTCGGTGATCTTCGTAAATCTCGGCGTCTGGGATAAAAATTCGCTGCAATACGCGATCGGGGAAATATTGAATTTGGCGAGACAAGCGAAGCTTCGGAGCGAAATAAAGTGAATCAGTGTGATTAATTATTAGTGTTTTATGTTTAAATTTGTGTAAAGAAAATTAAAGTGTTAATTTAGGTAATTTTATCGGCAATTTTTATTGTCACGAACCTCAAGCTCGTAACAATATAAAACTTTGCATTAATGATTCTCCTTCTTTCTTGAACTTATGAAATTCCATTAATGAATTCTGAATGTCACCAATAAGACTCACATAGATTAAAGTTAGGGGAATCAGCTTTCATCATTAACTGGGCAAGAGGCAACGTGTTGAGAGGGAATGTTCTCTTTACATCGTTACCGTCGAACTTGATTAGCCAACACATTAAACGTTTGGCAGTAATTTGACTTAATTTCGAATGTAGGGGAAATATGTTCCTTTTTCTAAGTGCCAACGTTAATTGCACGAGGTACACCTAGCTACCAAGTGACCCTAGCAAACACCATTCAATCATCTAGACTAGACGGTCGGTAGGTCTCCAAAGATCACATCTCTAAAGAGTTTTTACAGATTCGTTATAACATTATGGTGTAAGATTATTGATACTATTCGAAACTCTGCAGTGGAATATCACTCGATTTTTCCCGATTTTTGTCATACGACCGGGGATTGAAAGAAACTTTCGCTCAACATGGTCAGGAGCCTCGATGTTTGTGGGATTGTATATTAAGGTATTTTTACCGCCATATAAACACTTATTCTCATTAGCATCCAAACCCGGGGACGGCAGTGTCGCAACAAGCCTCTAATCAGCCGCGCTACCGAGGCGTCTAAATAATATTCAAGTTTATATTTAATCAAAAATTAAACCTATAAAGGAAGTAACAAACACTTAAATTTATGTGAAACAAAACCCAAAATAGACACTTTCAGATATCATCTTAATTAGACATAAAATATATTAGAGAATTAACGTGTTCAAAGTAAACGCAAAGCTTAGTGCACAGTTTATTAAATCCATCAATCCCTTTGTCATTACCAGATTACATTATGAAACTAGGGAAAAGCTGGTATTAGTACACTGTTCAGTGAGTTACTTTGTAAATATGAAAAATGGTAATACATATTTAATTTATTAATAAAATTACAGCTGGACATTACTCATCAGTATCGGCTAACCTTTTTTTATTTATGTGGGTATGAAATATGATTTATCAAAATGTTCAGAGCAAATGGTGCCAGTCCATTTAAGTATCCAAGATCATGATGTCCACAAGTTGCAATCCAAGCGCCGCAATGCTCTGAATATGTAAAATCAAACCCTTTCTAGAAAAATGTACTGCTTTTTATAATACTTTATTGTAAAATCTAATCAAAAAATAAAAACCTGTTCGGCAGACAAACCCGAATGATTAATTAACTTATGGATAGCTAAGGCTAAATTAGGCGTACATTACTACATTGCAGTAATATCGGTTGCAGTGATACCGGTTTATTTTATAAAATTTGCATACATTTGCTACAGTACAAGTGGTAAGTTTCGTTTCGACTTATTTGGTCTTTGTTTTAAATAATATTTTGATAAATACTAGTTACCGATTATACTAAATTACAATATATTGAAAATCGAGTCTCAATCTCAACGATTGAGCTAAATATTTAAATCATTTGACAAAATCCACTACATATCTTAATGTAATGATTATTATTATTCATCACAAACTGATTTAGTTCATATGGAATAAATTTTCGTTACTATAATTATGTTGTGTAGTAAATTATATTTATTTAAAAATAGATTATTTTTCACTTCATGGACTATTTTGGCAACACTCGGTATTTTACGAAAATATTTATAAAATGTGAGTTTTAAGGATAATGGTATGTTAAAAATATTCACAGATGAAAAGTCACGATGAACTTTTGTAGACTTGTCGGTTTTAATTTTTTTTTTGCATGAAAATACACTGCAATTTAGTATTTTTGTCAGAGCTCGATTGATTGGCACGATCACGTGTGGAATGGCACACGACGCAGAGCTACTAGTTTTATATATTATATAATAGTTGGACTCTCGCACTTTTAACAAGTGAATATGCTTTGCAATGCCGCCTTCTTTAGTTTAATACTCAAAGGATTTAATAGAAGCGTTTTATCTAAAGTAAAACGCACATTACCTAACTGGAAGCTGTAATTTATTTTCTGCCTGGCGAAAGTTAACCCAATGTGTAAAAAATTGGTGCGACACATTTTATCAACTAAAAACGGCGACCCTGATCACCAGGTGACACCAATAAACCTATTACATCGATTAAAGTAATAAAACTGGTAAAAAAACGAGGAGGTAAGTATTTTAATATACGTTTAGCATCAAAAACACTTCTATTATTAAATCTTACATCATATATCACATAACAGCCAATTAACTTAACTGCCTCTGTATTAGTATTTTGCAGTTAACAATAGATCATTGCAGTCTCGTTCATATTTAATTTTCTTCTTCCTCTTCTTCAACTGACAGTGAAAGACAACTATTGGGGATAGGCCTCTTTCGTTATGGAAAGAATTAACCCTAATCGCCACGTTTGGCAGATGGAGTGGCGTTCGCAATACCAGACGTCTCAAAGCTAGACTAAGTTGCTTAAATGATAGATCTGGCGGCAAGTCTAAAAAAATTTTATACTATTTATTTTTCGTTACTTTACATCCTCTACGTCAGGGGTATTTCAAAAAATATTTTTAATTCTTTTTTGATTATTACTTTTTATACCTCAGGAGTTGTTAAAAGTAAATCGTAGAAGTATATTATGATAACTTACATTTTTTCTCTCCAACAATACATAAAGTCCTCTGCCGGATATGGGTATCTACTTTTGCAGGGAGGATTTTCCCACAGAGTACCTTTGTATAAACTGAAAGATTTTCCCTAATGTTCACACTTGGCCGGCTGATTCGATGAGTCTCACACTTTTGACGTTGCTGTTCATCGCCAGTCTGGTTATTTTATATCTGGTGTTCAGACTAATAAAAAATAGAACGTTTCGTACTCTACATTTCAAGCAAAGCGAAAGCCATGCGTGCATGAATTACTATCACGCACACATCTTTCTTCCTTCCTTTTTAACAGCCAGTAAAATAACATTACTGTGCACATGTGTGCAGGCACCTTATGTATCTAAAATCATTTCATTGGTTGAGAATTTCATATTCATATGTGTGCGTGAGTGTGTGTTCTTGAAATAAGTTGTTGTTGTCTTGGTTTTGTTTTTTTTTATTTTTAAATAAATAATACTAGCAATGCTGTTAACATAACTTATATTTAAAAAACTCCTGGTAAGCTTAAAATGTTAGGAGTCGTTCATGACAGTAGTTGAAAAAATATCGTTCGAATATCGAACTTTTGAAATTGCGATCCGCACCTTGCTTATGGCTTCACTTGAAATAGAAGCTATCATCCTATTACATCCGATTACACTTGTTTGTTGCTCTGAGATCTATGTGAACGAGATGGATATACCGCCATCTATCGAATGCCATAAGTTTTTGTTGACGTATCCCAGAGTCGCATTACGAAATATGGGATGAAATGGAGTCATCTATTTTCATATGCTGATACCATATGGTTAATATTAAAGTGAAGTTACAGCCTATATGCGTCCTACAGGCCTCCTCTCATATCCGAGAGGTAATATTATAGTACATAATGTCCTCCAGATCGAGATTCGGACGCGGCGACCAGTTTTAACAGAGACTAGCATTACAGTGTCCAAGCAGAGATACGCTCTCTGTTCCCTCACTCTCATAGTCCAATGTGAAATAATCTGACATGACCGGAGAGAAATGAGGCACAGGACCAACGGCATTACGTACTTTCTGAGGTACGGGGGTGGAACTCCGCTAACTTCCTGACTGCTACTGAGAACTTGTTGACAGGAAAACCCAATAACTGATTTTGAACCAATTCCGAACCGGAATTCGAACGCAGGACCTCATGATCTGCAACCACTTTCTACGACGTATATAATATAAATTTATGAAACCTTTACACTGAAATGTAAGCAGGAAATAGTTTTAGGGCGGTATTTTATTCTCACCCTAAATGTTTGTCATTTAAATTCTGAGATTCCTCGCAACCGCCATCCCGACGTTTTGCGATACACGGAAAAAGGGTGGCATGCCGAGATAAAGGTCGGAATTTTCATTTCACACACAGTGCATTTGTCTGTTATTCTCTCACGTACTGCTGGGCATATTTTATGGGAACATATTGTGGTACGATTTCAGCAGTTCTTTATATTTTAGGTAATGGTATATAAATGGTAAATATGTATGTTAATAAATAAATTTGAGGTATATATATATATATATATATATATATATATATATATGTGTGTGTGTGTGTGTAGATGCCAGACATGAACTAAAACTAATAATATCTTAGGAAATGTATTAATAAGTACAACAAAATATTTGAAATATACCTTTTTTTAATAGAAGAGGGGGCAAACGAGCATGCGGCTCACCTGATTTTAAGTAACTACCGCCGCCCATGATCAACCGCAACACCAGGGGAATTGCAGGTGCGTTGCCAGCCCTTTAGAAAGGAGTACGCTCTTTTCTTAACAGGTCGTATCGGTCCGGAAAAATCGCTGGTGGTAAACTATTCCACAGAGAGGTTGTAAGCGGAAGAAAACTCCTCTTGAAACGTACAGTGGTGGACCGCCAAGCATCCAGATGGTATGGATGGTATCGGGACGTTTGCCGCGTAGTGTGTTCACGAAATTTGGCGGCTGCGATTAATCCGAAAAATTCCTCAGAGCACTCTCCATGGTATATGCGAAAGAAAATGCAAGGAGATGCAACATCTCTTCGCAGTGCCAGTGAATCGAGCCGATCGGAAAGCACTCGGTCGTCGACGATTCGAGCCGCTCTGCGCTGGATGCGGTCAAGTGGAAGGAGCTGGTACTGGGGAGCCCCAGCCCAGAGATGGGAACAGTATTCCATGTGCGGCCGAACCTGCGCCTTGTAAAGTCGCAGGCGGTGTGCCGGCATGAAATACTGTCCCGCTCTGCTGAGCACGCCAAGCTTTTTTAGAGGCCAATTTGGCCTTCTCTTCCAAGTGACCACGAAACTGCACGTCACTCGATATGTCGACGCCGAGGATTCCGATACTGGCTGAGGCAACAAGGGGAGTGCCTTGAAACTGAGGAGATACGACAAAGGGTTTCTTTTTAGCGGTTAACGCGCAAACTTGTGTTTTCTGGGGGTTAAACTGGACTAGATTTAGTCGCCCCCAATCCGAGACTCTATTCAGCAAAGACTGGACTTCAGACACAAGTTTGTCCCGGCACTCGGAGACGTTTTCCCGAGAAATATTGGCTCGGCCGGTGTAAAGAGCATCACCAGTGCTGTCATCTGCATACAATACGTTCGCAAACCCGTAATCATTGATATGCAGAAGAAACAGCGTTGGCGATAGCATGCAGCCTTGTGAAACACCAGCATTAATAGGCTCGCAATCGGAGCTTGCACCGTCTACAACGACCTTGATGCCCCGATCTGCAAGAAAGCTGGTGATCCAATCGCACAATTTCTCGGGAAGCCCATAGGAAGGGAGCTTCGAAAGAAGCGCTTTGTGCCAAACCCGATCGAAGGCCTTCGTAATGTCCAAACTAACGGCCAATGCCTCCCCCTTGGACTCTACTGCCTCCGCCCATCTGTGAGTTAGGTAGACCAGAAGATCACCAGCTGAACGACCACGGCGAAAACCGTATTGGCGGTCACTAATCAGCTGGTGATCCTCAAGGTACCTCATGAGCTGGCAGTTTACAATGGACTCCATTGTTTTTGAGAACAAGGAGGTGATGGCGACAGGCCGGTAGTTGGACGGGTCTGAGCGGTCGCCTTTTTTTAGGGATCGGATGGACGAAAGCCGTCTTCCATGATTTTGGGACTACGCCTAGGGAGTAGAAATACCGAAAAAAACGCGTTAAAACCGGTGCCAACTCTGGAGCACACGTCCTCAGCACAATTGGGGGGATTCCGTCAGGCCCACTCGACTTGTGGATGTCCAGGGAGAGGAGTGCTTTGCGAACCGAGCGTTGTGTGAACTGCACTTCCGGTATGATACCTAACTTATGTTGAGTATTAATAACGCACCATTGCAGTTATGTATATTACGTAATAATCGAAACTCAAATTTAAACTTTGTTAGAATTCATTCTTGGGAGTAAATTCAATTTTGAAAATTTTACGAATGCTGTTTATTACAAACTTAAATATTTTACAAACAATTGGTCAATTACATTGTGGTCAAGCACTGACTTATATAATAAGTAAAAACAAAAATATATTCCACAAAACAAAAATTGTGCGATTCAGCTCCGACGCGTGACTCGAGTCTCCCTGAAATACAGTTGTCTTACGGCCGGTCTCAATTTCATACAATCAGTTATAAGTAGACAGCTATCGAAGGTAAACATTTAAGTATAAACTATCTGTTACTATCGTCTCAATAACGTAATGTTCGAAAGCTTCCCCGAGGTAAAAGATAGCTCATGATAACTTTGCTTAACGCGTCCCTCCTAAGCGTTTTGTTTTTCCTTCGATGTAAATTGCGTCGCGTTTTGCAATAAAATATTATGATTTAAAATATTATAATTATTATAAAATGTTTTAAATTATTTTAATTATTAGTTTTAATAGAATATTGGCAATTATTCATCATACACATTTCTAAATGAAGGCTAGCATCAAATAATGACAAACTTTTTTCTTAAAAAATGAAGCAACGAAACGCAACGCTTGGCGTTCGGCATTGACACATTGGCACTGGCCTGACTAGACGTTGACAGTTTGTGTTTTTATTATATTATCACATCAGACATCAAGAAGCTTTAAATTTTGTTTATGTGTAGTAGTATTTTATCAGCGATAAGCATTAATATAGCTCAACAAAACACTGTAAGTATTGTGATTTCTTTGCCATGTTATTTACATTTATAGAAATGTAACAAACAAAGCTTGCATCGTTGTCTAAAATCCGCGCCAAGTGTAAGGCATCTATAATATTTTGTTTCAGATGAAGGCCCTTGGAAAGGTCGAAATACTCTTCCTGATTGACTTTATTTCCAAGCAAAAAGTAATTACTACCAAGGTAACGAATGCTACAAATAACAAATGAAAGGAAGAGGCTTGGAAATCCATAGCGCAAGAGTTTAGTGCGACGGCGGGAGAATTACGGCGTCCTGAGCAACTACGCTTAAAGTGGGAAAACTTAAAGAAGTCGGCAAGGAAACGCAATGCATTGATAAGACAAAATAATTTAAAGGTTTGTAATAAGTACATACATCAAATATTTCGTAACATTTTGTGAGATATACCCAATCATCTTAGAACACTAATATATATAATTTCTATTTAAACATTTTTGTTTGCAGACCGGTGGTGGAAAAATGTACATCCCTCCCGATGAAGCACTGGACCGTGTAACATCTATGTTGGGTGCAACATGCACGGGGTTCACTGTGGAGTTTGGTGGTGACAGGGAAAAAGAAATGATGGCACGAAATGCGGTTGTGGAACTCATTGATTTACAATCTTTACCGGAGCATTCAGAGAATATTAATAGTAATTTGGTGATGAGAGGTGGTGGTGGTGCTGAGTGTGTGGTGATAGTGAGAAAATTTTTACACCAAAAAGATTTATTTTTAATAATCCCTACAAACCCTGTAAGTTATATTTTACCTCAGTTGTTAGTTGCTACTAAACAAAACAGACCATCTCTATGGTCTAGTGGTGTGAATGCTTTTTGCATGTTTTTAACAACTTTGTGTTTTTTTTCTGGTTCATCAGGAAATCTTAAGGCTGGTCACCCAATTGTTTGATGAACAAGCCAATGTGTGGAATAGGCATGTAGTACAGTTGGTTCTGTGTAATTTCTAATGTAGTTTGGATATTAGTAGTTACCAATATGTTTTTTTATGCCGTCTCCTGTGCCTGATCTCTGTGGTCATCAGTCATCAAATCTATCAAACTAGGAGAGTGTTAAATAAAGAATTTAACTATGTTTTTTTATTTTCACAGTAAAGAAACGTCAAAAGCCCTCTGAAGAACTACAACGGGTTCAGATAAGAAAGGATTTTGCCATGGCTGCTTATTTTGAAGCCAAAACTGAAGTGGTTACACTTGAAAAAATAAAACTACAGTTAGAAATAGAAAAATGAAATGAGTGACCTGTGATTAATATAGTGCCAATGCTAAGATTGTGTAAATAGTGACAATAAGGTGTGTTCTTTAATAACTTGTGTAATGTTTTTATGAGGTTTACTCTAAAATAAAATCTATTTTGTACATTGATTTTTATTAACCTTTTTGTAATAAAATAATTATTGAAATAAAGAACATTTACTCTAGTACAAATTAACATTATTTACACTTTAAAATTCTAATATTGTTAAACATTATTTACAACTGAAATTCATCCTAATATTTTTAAACATTATTTACACACTAAAATTCTGATATAATTAAACATTTACACACTTAAATAATTATTATTAATTAGTTCAGCATAGCAAATTCATCCTAATATAGTTAAACATTATTTACATACTAAAATTCTGATATAATTAAACATTTACACACTAAAATAATTATTAATTAGTTCTTGTCTGACGCTGTGATTTTGATGACCTATCCCTTCAGCATAGATAATGTCATCTGATTCATGTGGCATTGTAACTTCTGGATCCACATCCCTTATATTATTTAATCTGCAGATGTTGTGTAACACAGAGGTGGCAATAATAATGGCCTGTGTAGTCTGCATAGCCACACGGATTTTCAGAGAGAGTATAGGAAAGCGCCTTTTCCACACACCAAAACATCTGAAAAATTCGAAGTATTTTACATTATACTCATGAAATTTTTGAAATAAAATATCAATAAATTTATATTAATATTTACCTTTCAATAGTATTTCCAGTCTTTATATGTGCTTCATTGTAACGATTATCTGCGACAGATGAAGGCTTGAGCAGTGGTGTCAAAAGATATGAAGCACGGGGATATGCACTGTCCCTAATAAGCCATCTATTGCCAAACGATCCCTCTTCACATTGTTCTGAAAATAAATGACAAATATTAGTCATGTTTAAGCGATGACCTTTTAATAATCTTATAGATACCTAAGTACCTACTTACTTTTTAGCATAGAGTTGTTAAATATAGTAGCATCATGAGCAGAACCAGGCCAACGGGCAACAACATTCATAAATAATAAGTACCCGGTTGACCGAACTCTGCTCGGTATTTTTCGCTCGGTTTATTTTAATTCGTGTGTTTTGGAAATTATATTTAGATACAAATTACATACTGATGAAATACGAATAATATTTTTTGATCTTAGCGACATAATAGAAAAAACTGAACTGGTTATTTGAATAAAAAAACATGAGTGCAATTAGTTTAATTTAAATTTTCGTGTTTTTAAAAAATAATAAAAAAAGGGCTCGAAAAAACAGATTTTCTCAAAAAAGAAAGGAACTTAAAAAAAATCGGTCGGTCGGTCTAGGCTCGAACCATGGTACTACGATTTTGTGACCGCCTATTAAACCAATTAAGCTATTTGTAATCATTAACAAACTGTCAAAATTTACCTTCTTATTCTAACGATATTGTAGCAGTTTTCCATTGCCTAAAAACACGGACAAAAAGACATTTTCTAAAAATAATCCCAGCTAGATCGATTTATTGCCCCCGAAACTCCCTGCACACAAAATTTTATGAAAATCGTTGGAGCCGTTTCCGAGATTCCGATTATATATATATACAAGAATTGCTCGTTGAAAGGTATAGGATTCTGCGTTACAGACTCCTTGTACATTAATTGAAAATATGCCTTTTCTATTTCTGAATTCTTCTCCCGTATTTGAATCTGTAAAGATTATGATTCCGTTATTAGGCATAATCTATATAAATGAATGAATCTGTACTTACTAATATTCATATATTAATAAGAATTGTATGTATGTTTGTAGGTTTGTGATCTAATTCTGGCCATACTTGGATTAAGTTCTAGGATCGAGTTTCAGATCACTAGATGACCTTCGACAAAGCTTCTGCTTCTGCCTAGATCTACTTATTATAAATATTTATTTATTTGGTAATATTAACCAGGTGACTGTATGGGAACATGTGTGCAGTCAATTGCGCCAAGAATTCTTGGAAATTCTGCGATTTCATAAAAGGCATTTTGGGTTTGGGAAATAGAAGTAAATGGGGCCTTGTACTCTATTGTGAAGAGTCAAAATGTGTCGAAAAAGGCACGTATGGCAATTCACAATGCTGTGTTGGTCCCTACTTTAACGTATGGTAGTGAAAGTTGGGTGTGGCAGAAGAAGCACGAGAGTAGAATAAACGCAGTAGAAATGTGGTCGTTAAGGAGTATGTTAGGGCTGAATCTGAATGACAGGGTAAGAAATTGTGTAATAAGAGAAGAGTGTGGTTTGCAAGATGATGTTGTGACCAGGATTAAGAAAGGAATGCTTCGGTGGTTTGGTCATATGGAAAGAATGAGTGAGGAAAGAGTGACAAAGAAAATTTATGGTGCAGAAGTAAATGGCAGAGTCGGAAAGGGACGTCCAGGCGAAAATGTATCGACCAAATTGGCGATTTATTGAAAACGAGCCAAATTAGGAGTACCCTTAACTGACGAGCATGTATGCGTTGGTGTATGGATGTGAAGGAGGTAAGAGAGGTCTGTCAGGATCGTGCCAAATGGAAGTCTGTAGTCTCTGCCTACCCCTCTGGATGACAGGCGTGAGTGTTTATGTTATATGTTGTTATGCATTTTGGGTATTGCTTAATGTCTTCACATATTGAGGGTATAATCCAGCTATAGCCCGTGACACATGATGCACAATTCGGCTGGCTGACGCTTTCGATACACCAATAAAGTCTGCTACTGATAAAAGCATTGTTAACAGTGCGTAAAATCTCAAGGTAAATAACAACTGATGTAACGGTGATATTCCCTTATTCCTAAAATGTTAAAATAATTTTCATTCATGTTTACTTTAACAAAATTAATGTTTGGTAGTATATTTTTTATAGGAAAAGGATGACAAGCAAGCACACAGTCCACCTGATGGTAAGTGGTTGCTGTGGCCCATAGACATCTACATCTATCCTCGTTTGCAAATCAAAATGCAGATGCGTTGTCAGCCTTGAAGGCTAAGATGGAATGCCTCTTTTCCAGTAAAAAGGGTCTCCAGTTCTCTACACTCACCATACGAAACACAGCAGCATAAAGCTGCTATTTGACGCTGGTATTCCGTGAGAGCGTGGTCCTTCCCCGGTCGAGCCGACCCATTCGTGCTACAACTATATAATTAATATAATTGCAGCCTGGCTCTACCACGTATATTTCGACCATAAGTACATATGTAATTATATTTTCTTCACAAGTTTCTTTATTCACCTCGAAGAAATTATTTTTATGGCTAGTGTTATTTTCAACAGTAACTCGACCACGGAAGTTTTATTTAGTCTAAATCTATACGTAATTTCGGAGTCAAAAAATTCACTTCTGTAATTTATTTACTCGGCGATTTTCAGTATCTACAACACCTTCGGAATCAAAAACACCGATCTCATACATTTCGTTATCACTTTCGTCACTGAACACATCCATTTTTTAGAAATAAAATAGCTTTTATTTATTTAAAAACACGACAAATATTTGCTAACTCTCAAAATTGGGCGATGGACAAAACTATGACATCTGGTAATTTGAATTATCGCCAGTTAACTGCCAAAACGTTATTGAAACACTCAGCTGTTTTTTTTTTTCTATGAACCCATTTAACTCAGATAGTCGGTAAGCCCTCCGAACGGTAGTTCAATGTGGTGGTTAACTATTTCTATCTATCTTAGATTATTGAAACGGAATTATCTAACTATAGATACCAGTGGTAGACCTTTTAACTTCCAGTAAGGGATAGATGGGTTATTGAGACCGGCCGTTAAAGTATATACAACACATCCTCTCGTCGGGTATACTTAAAAACAAGATTGTACAACATGCGTTGCTAGTGACGACTTATGGATCCGAGAAGTGGTCCTTTAATGTTGTCCATATGAGGAAGGTTAAGGTCGCTTAGAGAGCTATGGGGAAGACTATGCTTGGGGTTTTTCTACGTGATAAATTTATAAATGAGAATATCCGCAGTAGAACTAGAGTTACCGACATAGTCCTACGGATTAGTAAGCTGAAGTGGCTATGAGCTCCACTTAATGGAGTAACGACCTGGTATTCGATGGACACAGGTGACTCAGGACCGTGCTTAGTGGCATTCCTTGGGGCCTTGGCTTAGCGGTAGACTTGTGAAGGTCTGTAATGATGATGGCGATATACAAGATGCAAGGGTAATAAATGAACCTATATATTTATTTAACCCTTCAATGCCCATAAAATTCCAATGCAGTCGCATGTACCTGGCAAATCCCGAGTGGTCGCATGCGACTGCACCCACCCACAGCAATTAAAACCATTTAAACTTATATTTAGAGACTACTTTTCTAGGAAAAATTTTGGCATTATAAAATCTACACAAAATTCTCTATCCTGTGGTCTAAACAAAAGTCAGGTTTTACTTCATCACAAAAAGATTTTATTGTATTTTGATAACAAAAAAAAAACATACCAAGCGGACGTCGGCAGCGTGATTTTCATCACAATTATTTCTATATATTACTCTAAATAATTTAAGTAAAAAGATAAATTATGTTCACAAAAAACATTCATTACAATTTTATAATAAAAAACTATAATAAAACACGAATAAAACACTATAAAAATCCAAAAATCAACACAACAACATCCAAATGAATATGGCGTATGTAATGAACGTAGAATATAAATTAATTTCCATAGACTAACTGTATTTTTTTATTCCACTCGAGGGTAGAAAATGTCATATTGATTCTATAATGCCAAACTTTTTCTTATAAAAGTAATCTCTAAACATAAGTATTTATGGGTTAAAGTGCTGTGGGTGGGTGCGGTCAAATTTGACCTCTTGAATTTAGACGGAATATCGAAGCGTTCAAATTTAGACACTTCGCGTTTGAGAGGTTAAATTGATTTGATTAAAATTATTATTAGATTAAAATATATGACGTAATCTATAAAAGGTAATATTTATATTACATTATTTATTTCACAATATGAGATGCGCGAGTATGTTGCCCAGAGGAAAACAATAACGGTTTTACTTTTTGTTAACGCTTGATTTTATTACTTATCTATTTTTCCGTTCACAATATAAGAAACGATTCTTAAGAAGTAATCTCCAATAAACTCCAATAAAATCCACCAAACGGTACAGATATCAGGATTCATCCATTCCAAGCCGGGTACTAGAAAAACCGCTATACATGAATGAATAAAAATAAGCTAAAAATTAAGAATTTATATTTATTTTCTCATCACAAACAGGTATAGAATTATTGATGACAAACATGTTGAACTGTAAACGAATTGAACCCTAGTTTGTGAGAGACTGGTGCCTAATAAAAGTATTAAACAATACCTGTCCTATTGGTCACCAGGTCCCTCCTCACGGATTGTACATCTTTAAATATCACGTTTGTATAATATATTGAAGAGATTATTGCTTTCATTAAATTTGTATAAGAATATTAAGAATTTAGTAAAATGAATAATTAATATAACAAAGCCAATTAATATAATGATATTGATACATAATTTAGATTAAAGTACATATTAAAATTGTTATTATTTATAATGTGTGTGAATATTGTGTAATCTATTTTTATTGTTCTGAAGATATTACATGAAAAGTTACTAGCTATTACAACTTTTGATTTACCTGAATAAGTTATATGTAAAATAGATACGACTGTTTCACAATATCCTTCCTTGTCGGTATCCCGACGGGAAATCGAACTGCAATCAGGATATCCTTTCTAAGCAAAGCGCTGATAAAACTACCCGTCGTGTTTTTGTTAGGAACGGCGCACAGAACATTCGATATTATACTTCTAACTTAGCATGACCCTTTATCATATGGCATGCCATAACATATAAGTGACATAAAAGCACATTGTTAGAAACGTAGACATTTCTCTGTCTACGGTTAGAAAGATGAATGATTGTTGAACTTATTTTTTTTTAATCGATTAATTGCTATTTTACATTAAAAAGTGGTTTTAGTAGCTTATGGAGTAAATTTATGAAGTCCACAAGGAGGGGTAAACACTTTTGAAAATACAATTATTCGACTCAAATTTTTTTTTAAATTTATTTATCAAGTGGGAAGCCATGGCATGTAAATGGCTGTTTAATTTTTTTTTTTAGTTATAATTAATTTTTTACTGAATCCGATCTCAAGCCTTATAACAATATATTACTAAGTACAATACACTCACTCCCCTCCCTTCGACTCAAAATACATTGGTAAAAATACAAAACCAAAAGCCAAATTTGGTACATTCTTCACCAAGGTAAAAGTTATTATTGTTATTTTTATAATCACAGGTTTTCATTACTATATATTGTTTCGCTAAATGTAGGTAGGATTTTTATATAAATATACTTATACGTCTTGGACTTTATGGAATGACTGGAACTCCTCAAATAGTAGAATTAGGTGTGCCGAGTTTGGCTTCGTTTTGTTAGTTATGATTAAGATCTTACCTCCGGACTTGATAGAGTGACCTGAAGGTGTACTTTGGTGAGTGCTAAATTAAAATACTGATTATCACTAGATGTTTTTTTTTTAAACGAATTAATGTTGATGAGAAAAGAAATGTACAGGTAAAAAATAATGTCTGAGTACAAATACCTAAAAATGAAAGTAATATTAAAGTTGATTTCTGATCGTCTTAAGATAATTCTGTTAAAAAATTTCTTAATTATCCATATAAAAAAAAACTGAATCTGAATTGATTAAGAATTTTTTTTTTCACATTTAATTTTCCAAACTTTTTTGTTCACGTTTAACATAAAATTATCGGAAAATTAGAAGTAATGGTAATGAGGTTATTCGTGAAAATTTGTGTGTATTTAAAATACTTTTAATACTAATTTTAGTATTAAATTTTAGTTACGATTAATAAGTACTTAATCTATTTGTGCATTAATTTTGATATTTTAAGAATTGTTAATTTGTTACTACTTCCTGTTTCTAATGTATATTTAATAAATGTATTAAAATAGCCTAATGTTTGTTTGGGCGATAAAAATGTATTTCATATTTCAATGTGTTTAAGGAAGGATTTTAGTTCCTTTATATTATTACTTATATGTGTTAAACCGTTTCGGGCTACGTGTTTTCTAAAATATATTTATACTGCAAATTAATTGTTGAAAACTGTGAAAATGGTTTTAAAGTAATTTTTATGATTTTATTTAATGGTTAATAATTTTTATAGTTTGATTGTTAATATTTACATGTGTTAAAAATTGTTCAATTGTAAAAAAGCGACATTGGCGGTAATCTTATAAATACTCCGAATTCAAGGAAATTTGAGACAGTACTTGCACAAATTATAAAGTTGTACCTATTGTAACGCTTCTCCCCCTTTCTATATAAAAATAATATTATATTAAATACTAAATATATTATATTTCCCTTTATATTAAAAAGTATATATATGTGACCAGGATTATTAAGATATGTTTTGATCTTTCTAAATGATCTTTCAAAAGGTTTATTAATAGGCCGTTTGTAATATTTTGGCGTGATCGTCTTAGTTAGGACCCTTATTTACGTTGTGTTTGTTTAGTGACTTAGTTCTTTTAGGTGGCTTTTGGAAGAATGAATATTCACTAGAGCGATTGAAAGCTGTTGGTAGTGCCTTATAAGCTAAGTGAACCCCGGTCACGTAGACAGGGCTCGAGAAAGGTTAAGAACATAAAACGTTCCTATTCCACTTCTATCAGGTTTACATTATTAATTTATTATTATTTATCCCTTCCCGCTTGGAAAAGGCTCAAAATATATTTATACAAAATACCCGTTACAAGGGCTTCACTCTCCTACATTTATTTAATAAAATGTAGGGGAGGCACACGGCCACACACATGCCGTGCAAGGTGAGCGCCAACCATTTTGATGCACTCCCCCCGAAGGGAACGTTAATTCGGGAACTGGACCGTAGTCCATAGCAAAATAACTGGCGAATCAGTAAAAGATGCTTGGCTCCTTGTTAGTGCGTAAGCACAAATATCGACCGAAGTCGCGCATGTCAATGCGTGTAAACGCCATACAGAACACGAACGAATCCAGCCACAGTGAATGTACGTCACACGGTTTAGGCAAATAGGCACACTGACCGTAAACTCTCCGTGAGCGCCACCACCTGCCAGACCGCCGCTCCTGCAGAAGTGATGTAAGTATATGGCATCACCACCAATTGCATTCAGCGCGGCTACTAGCCGCAGAGCGTGTCATGAGTCTACCGCTTACCTCAAGGGAATGGGGTCCCACGTTGTGCGGCTTTCGGCCACAGCCCTTAGAGTTACTCCCGCCAGCTACCACCCGCATGAGGTCGACACATATGCTACACCAACCAATACAACGGCAGATATAGCCAAAAGGCAGTTATAAGATAAGAGTAAAAATTCGACATCAGAAAGGGTTTGTGTCACTGACGTTGAGTAAATGCATTTTCGATTATGTTTGTCTCACCCACCAACCCCCAAGTTGCCTTCAATCATTCAAATGTGGGAAAGTTACAGAGATATAATATTATGTTGTTATATAAAACATCGTGGAGGGCAGACAGTCTGCAGCCCCGGAATGAAGGGACCCGACTTGGGCAAAGCTACTCAGGCGTGAGTCAAACCAAGACGCAGAGAGCGCCATTGAGAATAGCGTCCCACCAAACAACCATCGCAGAGACGCAATGCTGCAGAACGCAACAAGCATCAATACGACTATCATCGGACTTACACCATCCCAAGGTCGCTCATACATCCCAGTAGACATCACCACCCGCATACCTCCATCGACCAGAACCACAAGAGTGCGTCGAATCAGGCGCAGCACACCTGCAGATCCATCACAAGACGCAATACCGCAAGTAGCAGTAAGCATCAATGCAACTATCATACGGATGGCGCCCCCTCACAACACGCCCACATGATCCCTATCGACTTTGGTAACAAAGTTTGTATTGTAAAAACCCTATATATAGCACGCTACTAAGACGCCAATGAAGAAAACTCCACGTATCATAGCGCTAATGCACTGACATGAAGTTGAGTATGCCTGTTACACTTAAAAGTGCTACCAAATACACTCAACATCCTAATCCGAAAGATAGACGACGCATCGCTATGCGCTACGACGTCGGCCACAAACGGTATGGGTGTGCGATGTCCACGGGAAAGCCGTATTGCTACAACAAACCCGCTTTCCACCGGCACTAAGTTTGTTGTTATATAAAACTGTACTAACGTATCATAATAGCACGCTACTAAGAAGCCAGTGGACAAAACTCCACGTATCATAGCGCTAATGCACTAAGACTCGAAGTTGAGTATGCCTGTTACACTTAAAAGTGCTACCAAACACACTCATCCCAATCCGAAAGATAGAAGACGCATCGCTATGCGCTACGACGTCGCCCACAAACGGTATGGGTGTGCTCCGCTCAAGACTACAACTGCTCGGGGCAAACGGAGCAACAAAACCAAGGCGACCCCTGCCACGCTCTCCGTGAATTTCTGCAATATCAGGGGACTTCACTCTAACCTAAACGCCGTCCACTACCATCTCGAGACGGCGAGGCCGGCTCTGCTCTTTCTGACCGTGACGCAGGTGTCCTCTCCGGCTGATGTCTCGTATCTCTCCTACCCGGGGTACAAACTGGAACACTCCTTTGTGCCTCGGGCTGGAGTTTGCGTTTACGTCAGAGAGGACATCTGTTCTCGACGCCTCGGCAGACTTGAAGGTTCGGACCTGTCCATCCTTTGGCTACGCGTAGACAGCGACGAACATCCGCGTGTCTACGGGTGCCTCTATAGGTCCCATAGCGGTAATGCCGAAACAGACAGACTCTTCGACCACGTCCAAATGGCTACAGATACGTTGCTACAGCAAATTCCCTCCGCAGAGATATTGATCCTCGGTGACTTTAACGCCCATCACGCCGAATGGCTTAGTTCACGTTTAACCGATCATGCGGGGAGATCTGTTCATGATTTTGCCTTGGCATATGGTCTGACACAACTGGTTACTTCGCCTACGCGGATTCCAGATGTGGAGGATCATGCACCTTCCCTGTTGGACCTTCTGCTGACCTCTCACCCGGACGGATATCAGATTTCCGTTGGCGCCCCTTTAGGCTCCTGGGACCATTGTCTTGTTCGGAGTGTGGTGTCACTCACGCTGAAATCGCAGTTGCAATCTGCAGGCTGCCGCCGTGTTTGGCACTATAGGTCAGCCGATTGGGATTGGATGCGGTCTTTCTTTGCATCCTACCCTTGGGGGCGGGTTTGCTTCTCGCCGGACGATCCCAACGTTGTTGCGGATTCTGTCACTGATGTGGTACTTCAGGGTATGGAACTTTTTATTCATTCCTCTGTGGTGCCCATTGGAGGCAAATCTCAGCCATGGTTTGGTCGCTCCTGTAAAATAGCATCATGCTATAAGCAGTAGTGCTACCAAGCCTGGGCTGACGCATCAACGTCCCGGGATGTAAACACCGGCGCTCTAAAAAAGAAGTATAATTCCGCCTCTAGGTCCTTCAAAAGAGTAATTGCCAAGGCAAAGTCAGAGCACATAGGCAGAATTGGCGAGAAACTAGTCCGCCTTCCTTCTGGAACCCGTGCATTCTGGTCTCTCGCCAAGGCTGTCCAGGTGAATTTCTGTCAGCCATCTTTTCCATCTCTGCACAGGGAGGACGACTCACTGGCCCATACCGCAAAGGAGAAAGCCGATCTTCTAGGCTCTTTCTTTGCGTCCAACTCGACTCTCGATGACGTGGTCGTCGCCGACCATCCCGCGGTGTGAGTGCTCCATGCCGGAAGTGCAGTTCACACAGCGCTCGGTTCGCAAAGCACTCCTCTCCCTGGACATCCACAAGTCGAGTGGGCCTGACGGAATCCCCCCAATTGTGCTGAGGACGTGTGCTCCAGAGTTGGCACCGGTTTTAACACATCTTTTCCGGTACTCCTACTCCCTAGGCGTAGTCCCAAAATCATGGAAGACGGCTTTCGTCCACCCGATCCCTAAAAAAAGGCGACCGCTCAGACCCGTCCAACTACCGGCCTATCGCCATCACCTCCTTGTTCTCCAAAACAATGGAGTCCATTGTAAACTGCCAGCTCATGAGGTACCTTGAGGATCACCAGCTGATTAGTGATCGCCAATACGGTTTTCGCCGTGATCGGTCAGCTGGTGATCTTCTGGTCTACCTAACTCACAGATGGGCGGAGGCAGTAGAGTCCAAGGGGGAGACATTGGACGTTAGTTTGGCCTTCGATCGGGTATGGCACAAAGCGCTTCTCTCGAAGCTCCCTACCTATGGGCTTCCCGAGAAATTGTGCGATTGGATCACCAGCTTTCTTGCAGATCGGGGCATCAAGGTCGTTGTAGACGGTGCAAGCTCCGATTGCAAGCCTATTAATGCTGGTGTTCCACAAAGCTGCGTACTATCGCCAACGCTGTTTCTTCTGCATATCAATGATATGTTGCAAACCCGTAACATTCAATGCTATGCAAGTCTGCCTGAAGTCGAGTCTTTGCTGAACAGAGTTTCGGATTGGGGGCGACTAAATCTAGTCCAGTTTAACCCCCAGAAGACACAAGTTTGCGCGTTAACCGCTAAAAAGAACCCCTTTGTCGTATCTTCTCAGTTTCAAGACACTCCCCTTGTTGCCTCAGCCAGTATCGGAATCCTCGGCGTCGACATATTGAGTGATGTGCAGTTTCGTGGTCACTTGGAAGAGAAGGCCAAATTGGCCTCTAAAAAGCTTGGCGTGCTCAGCAGAGCGGGACAGTATTTCATGCCGGCACACCGCCTGCAACTTTACACGGCGCAGGTTCGGCCGCACATGGAATACTATTCCCATCTCTGGGCTGGGGATCCCCAGTACCAGCTCCTTCCACTTGACCGCATCCAGCGCAGAGCGGCTCGAAACGTCGACGACCGAGTGTTTTCCGATCGGCTCGATTCACTGGCACTGCGAAGAGATGTTGCATCTCTTTGCATTTTCTTTCGCATATACCATGGAGAGTGCTCTGAGGAATTGTTCGGATTAATCCCAGCCGCCAAATTTCGTGAACGCACTACGCGGCAAACGTCGCGATACCATCCACATCATCTGGATGCTTGGCGCTCCACCACTGTACGTTTCAAGAGGAGTTTTCTTCCGCGTACAGCCTCTCTGTGGAATAGTTTACCACCAGCGATTTTTCCGAACCGATACGACCTGGGAACCTTAAAGAAAAGAGCGTACTCCTTTCTAAAGGGCCGGCAATGCACCTGCAATTCCCCTGGTGTTGCGGTTGATCATGGGCGGCGGTAGTCACTTAACATCAGGTGAGCCGCATGCTCGTTTGCCCCCTCTTCTAAAAAAAAATATTCCTTTTCAAGTCCCTAATAAGAACTAGTCATTTTGCTACAGTACTAGGAGCAGTCGGTCACCCGACCACCCTATAATATGCTTATGCATCAAGGAGAACTTCTATAATATTGCTTTTGTATCATAGACCTCACTTTCATAAGTCATTCATATATAGGGTTCGAACCCACGACCCTACTATTGTAATGCATATTCATCATAGAGACCTTCTATAGTTTTGCTTTTGTGTCATAGACCTTACTTTCATAAGTCATTAATATATAGGGTTCGAACCCACGACCCTACTATTGTAATGCATATTAATCATAGAAACCTTCTATAGTATTGCTTTTGTATCATAGACCTTACTTTCATAAGTCATTAATATATAGGGTTCGAACCCACGACCCTACTATTGTAATGCATATTAATCATAGAGACCTTCTATAGTATTGCTTTTGTATCATAGAGTTTAATATCATAAGTCCCTAATATAGGACTAGTCCACATAATGATTTCTTAAATTTACGCGAACACTACACATTGAATAAAACTATTATTTACGGATTTTATCGCGTTTAATTACTTTAATTTATTTTTATTATTATCTCGACGTTTCGGGTGCTTTACAGCACCCATGGTCACGGGGGGGACTGAGATGTTTGACGTCCCAATGTCATAGTTAGTCCGGCTACCTTCAGTTTTTTAATACTAATTTTTGGTCCGATTTACGCAAAACGAGCTTATAGTATCATGAAGTCTTGCAGTGATATGCTTGGGTTTGGGTTTAATTTTGTTAATTATAGGATCACAAGCAGATGGTAGCACCCAACCATCTTCTCTATTGAAATTTGGATGTTTTTTAATTTCAATAGCCTCGCGTATCATCCTTGGTAGGAATCGGTGTTCTTTTGCGAGAATTTGTGGTTTATCAAATCTAATGTAATGGTGGGGACGATCTTGAACATGTTCGCAGACTGCAGACTTCCCGGAGCGTCGGTGCTTCACATCAGCTAAATGTTCCTTCACGCGGGTTTTTATAGATCTCTTTGTTTGACCTATGTAAGAGAGACCACATTCACAATCTAGCTTGTACACACCTGCATCTTGTAGAGGAATAATACATTTGATGGGAAATTGACTAATCTTCTTCAGCGGCTTGTAGTATGTCTTAATGGACGCTCGCTTCAAGATGTAGCCAATCTTGTCCGTGACTCCTCTGACATATGGTAGTAGAGCAGGCGCACGCTCGACCGTGGCCGGCTTCACTCGTTCACTGTGACGTAGGCGCGGGACCCGAAGCTTGTCTTGCAATACTTGCTTGACGTGCTGAAGCTCCGCGGCCAGATGTTTTCTGTCACAGATCCCTCGTGCTCTCTGAAACAAAGATTTACCCACGGTAGCTAACTGTGAAGGATGATGGTGAGATTCACCATTTAGATATCGGTTGGTATGGGTCTTTTTCCTATACACAGTGTGACCAATAGTGTTATCAGGATTTTGGATGACTAAAACATCTAGGAAGGCTAAAGAATTATTTGTAGGCAGTTACGCTTGTGACTTTCAACACACCTTCGCAACAAATAACCGCAGATATAGTGGAATGCATTTTTTTCTGGAATGTCGTACATCTTTGTAAAATTCTCTTTGGGTTGTATTTGAGGTGGATCCTTGATAGAAACTTGAGTTTGAGGTATATATTTGGCATATTCTACAAATTGGGTTAGTATGCTGTCAAAATCTTCGGTACAACTTGTAGCGTCTGATAAATTTAGAATTTGGCATAGAAACATTTTTCGGAATGCCCTGGTGTATTGTATACAAGAGGGTTCCTGACAATTTCCGCCAGCTTGCCTCACGAGGCCAAAAAAAATTTCTAAGCAATCGTTGTTAATTCTTCGTGCGAATAAGTAATCATATCCCCCAGACTTCATATCTTTATATAATTGCCGAAGTAAGTTTATTGTTATGTTGAAAGCAATTATAAATTTTAT
Organism: Parnassius apollo; assembly: GCA_907164705.1. Classification (NCBI taxonomy): domain Eukaryota; kingdom Metazoa; phylum Arthropoda; class Insecta; order Lepidoptera; family Papilionidae; genus Parnassius; species Parnassius apollo. The sequence continues at coordinate 1,800,960 of CAJQZP010001523.1, forward strand.
GATATTGGTAACTTCATGGCCATTCTTTTTATTTTTAACTCTCATGCTATTAAACATACGCTGTGATTTATCTAGCAATTCCTCTTGGAGAGTAGTACCCCTATACGGTTTACTGTTGTAGACTTTTGATGAGTCGATGTTGCTTGAATTCAGTAAATCAAAGAGGTTGTTCATGATTTCAACAAAAAATATCGTACCATCAGCAACTTGTAGAGTACCCGATGATTGATAATTTTTTAAAGCTGCTACTACAGAATTGCTAAAAACTTGAACGGCAAAACGAACTTTTTGTTTTTGGAAACTATTCGGCTGTAAATGTGAATCAGTTAAACGAGGAGCTGATCGCATATCTTTCATTTTATCTTGTTCATACATGTTTGTTATATCCTCCCACCGAGTAGTTTTGTCATCAAACTCAAAATATAGATAATTAAATTGTTTCTCACAGACTTCATTAAGTGGGGAACATCAAATATGTAGTAAATTTTGTGACCATCAATCTCAAAACATGAGCTTTCTTTAGAGATCCCTAATGTTTTTGAAAATGCCAAAAAATCTGATCCTAGATCTGAAACGAAAGCTCGTATATTAAAGCCAAGCTCTAAAAGACGTTTCACAGTAGCAATTATCCATGTTTTTAATTGATCATCAATTTTACTGCTGCAAAATAAATGAAAAGCCAATAGGTTGTTTCCATTATGATGTTATACCTCGAAGCATTAAGGTAAAAGCATATTGCCCATCTAGTTCTTGGAGGCCCAATATTTTATCTTCCTTTCTGTTATAGGATAAGCTTAATTTCAGATTCATCTCATCCATACAAAGCACACATTCTTTTTCGGATAATGACATATGCTTGATTGTAGCCGATAAAACATCCCACATCTGCTGGTTAAGTTTAGTTTGCATAGGTAGGTACATCTTAGCTAAAGTTGATTTAGACGGTAAACAAATAGTCTTCGATAAAAATCGATAAGCAAGAGGGCTCGTGTAATACATATTTAAGCAAAACAATTTGAATTCTCTGCTATACCTATTGTTTTTACAAAGGGGTTTTAAATAAATTTGCGCCTTTACAATCGCGCTTAACTTGGGGGATAAAAATTTATCACAACCGTTGAAAAACTGTTTCGCGGTAATATCTTCATATTTTTTAGCAGTACATTTTAACTTTTTACTTATTTTAAACAATTGTTTTCTAAGTTTACTTTTTCGAGGAGTAAAGTCAGTCAATCGTGCTGGTGTCTGAGAACTACAATCTATATATATATTTTTCTCAGTGTTGGTGTGTTCTGAATTTTGTGATAAAGGACCTGCTAATTCATGGTCTCTTCGAGCTATTTTTGGTATTACAATATGGCATTTATCGGATAGTTCCAATTTTACATCACTTAAAATTTTGACTTTAGGATCAGTCTGTGTATGGATCGAGTCGCTGGTTGGTAAAAATAACGTTGGTATAGATGTTTTCTTCAGTGATTTCTTCCCGTACATACTTTTTTCGAAATGCAATCTGCAAATGTACGTATTCTTTAGGCTTTCGGAAGGTTTTCCTACTAAATCAAGTCTTCCAATAACTTCCAGCCATAATTTGCATCTAAATTTTTTAAATACAATACTTATTATTAAATTTTCATAATTATCACCCACAAACCTCAAAATTTACATCCCTAACATTAAAAAAATGAAGTCCACCATCTTGGATATGAAAATGGATGCCAGTTTCGTAATAAGCACTCCAAGAAACCCCGAAATTGATACCCATATCGTATTATTAAAAAAATGTCCGCCATCTTGGATATGAAAATGGATGCCGGTTTCGTAATAAGCACCCCAGGAAACCCAGAAATTGAAAACCATATCATATTATTAAAAAAAATCCGCCATCTTAGATATGAAAATAGATGCCAGTTTCGTAATAAGCACCCCAAGAAACCCCGATATTGATACCCATACCATATTATTAAAAAATGTCCGCATTCTTGGATATGAAAATGGATGCCGGTTTCGTAATAAGCACTCCAAGAACCTCGAAATTGATACTCATATCATATTATTCAATAAATGTCCGCCATCATGGATATAAAAATGGATGGCGGTTTCGTAAGCATCACCCCAATAAACCTTGAAATTGACATTCATATCCTACATATATAAAAAAATGACCGCCATCTTGGATTTAAAAATAAATGCTATTTTCGTAATTAGCACACCGACAAACTTAAAATTTTACCCCTAAATCTTAAATAAAAAATTCTTTTATAAAAAAAAAAAACTTCGAAAGACCGAAGACGAGGCACTGTAGTATGGTCTAAAACCTTAGCCTGTCCAACCACACGATTTAGATGAAGAAAAATCGGTAATGCCCAGCGACTATATAGTACCTAATTTTTACGTCCGCCATTTCTTTTACGTTGGCTATTTGGCATGACATGACAAAATATACATAATGTAAAAAATAATAACAATATTTATTTACCTTTCTTCGGTGTGCGGAATTTGGTGAAATCGCAGATCTTTATTTGTGCGAGATGACGACTTGCAATCTCTCACAGCACACGTCGTATGAACCATTTTCGAATTATAATTATCAACACTAAAATTTAAAAATTATGTGGTAGAATACAATATTAATATATTGCGCTATCGTACACAAACATGACAATTTATATTACATTAAAAAGTGTATCTCTCAGATAAATCAACTTCCATTTATAATTTCGACGACTTTTTCACCATTATTATTACCAGAACCATCATCGCCAATCTCGAAAACTGATATGATTGGTTTATGATAGCTAAAGCAAGAAACGAACAGTTTTGATTCGAACCTATTTAAAGTTTAAACATTTTCGCCGCACCGTAGAAAGAGAGAGGGATACTTCCTCTCCTACGCTGCGCCGGCTGTCTACTCTCCATCCGTCTTACGAATTTTCGATCAGGTCACGTGTCCTGACGCGAGTTTAACATTTTAACCCATTACAAAAAAGTGTACAACGCCGCTAAGAAATTTTCGTCATACGAATTTTCGATCAGGTCACGTATCCCGACGCGAGTTTAACATTTTTAGCCATTACAAAAAAAGTAGAAAACGTCCCTAAAGAAATTTTCACTTCAAAATCTCCTGGAAAAGAGGTAATCGTTATTATTCTTTTTTTTAGAAAAGGGGGCAAACGAGTATGCGGCTCACCTGATGTTAAGAGGTGAGAGTAAGTCAGCTCAAATTCTAATTTCGCCCCCACTTCCCCGCGCGTCGTATGCTATGTACCGACATGTTTGTAATCACTAATACTCTAAGTAGATAGGTCGTTAGATACTTATTTCATTATGTTTATCATATATATGCCTGTTTCTTAACGCCAACCCAGTCGCTTCTTATTTTTATAACGGTTATTTCCCATTTTAATTTTACGTCTTCTTGTTGCGTAATGTGTTTTCTGATCGTAAGCGACACAACTTCTCTCTTCAAAAGCCGGAGCAATACTAACGGAGCGACAGGAACCAAGCCTACGCGCCGATAGTTTAGGTAATTTCTTTTTACAGCGAAAATAATGATATTTAAAAAAAAAGTAAATAACATAAGCACTGCTTTATGGTTAGTTCAGTTAGTATGCAAAGTTTCATGATCTTATTTAAAGTATTTTATGAATAACAGCGGTTTATTGTTCAGTTTGGAGGTAACTTTGGATTTTTTTTTCTATCGAGAAAATTTTACGGAATCGTGTTTTCGTCTAACATAAACCTTAACATTAATCCTCAACTTTACCATATATTTATTTCAAAATTAATGCTGCAATACTTTCGGCATAACGGAGGATCTTGCTAAGCCATTTGAGGTTATATTTCCCCTTAAGTGACTACCGCAACCCATGATCAACCGCAACACAAGGGGAATCGCAGGTGCGTTGCCGGCCCTTTAGAAAGGAGTGAGCGCTTTTCTTGAAAGTCCCCAGGGCATATCGGTCCGGAAAAATCGCCGGTAGTAAACTATTCCACAGAGAGGTCGTACGCGGAAGAAAACTCCTTGTGAAACATACAGTGGTGAACCGCCAAGCATCCAGATGGTGTGGATGGTATCGAGACGTTTGCTGCGTAGTGCGTTCACGAAATTTGGCGGCTGGGATTAATCCGAACAATTTCTCAGAGCACTCCCCATGGTATATGCGAAAGAAAATGCAAAGAGATGCAACATCTCTTCGCAGCGCCAGTGAATCGAGCCGATTGGAAAGCACTCGGTCGTCGACGATTCGAGCCGCTCTGCGCTGGATGCGGTCAAGTGGAAGGAGCTGGTACTGGGGAGCCCCAGCCCAGAGATGGGAACAGTATTCCATGTGTGGATTCTATTTTAACATGTTTCTATAATATGGTGGATAACGTACATTGTAAACTATTATTTTATAAACAAAGTCTCGCTGGGTTTCTCGCTGTTTTTTTTCCAGGACAGAGTTTCTTCAGAACCAATGGTAAATTATAAAATTTCAACAAATATAACAAGTACACTCCTACTTTGGGTAGTCCCACAGAAGTAGTTAACACAGCACACCTGATAGTAAATGACTCCTTCACGTTGATAATTTCAAGCAAGGAGGCTATAAATACATTACACCTCTGAAGACTAATATGGAATACGCATAGTCTGTACAAACGACAATTACCTGTACTTTAACAAGAAAATATTGTTTATTCACGGCAATGTTTTTACAACGATATTGTATTGCTCCTTCAAGTAATTATTCACCTGTTGAGACATGAAATCGAATTAATGTTTCAAGACTCAAGAGTATTACGACTACGCAAATTAGGACGTCCTGCCAGCGTTCAATTTCCCGTCGCAGCGCTTCAGATATCGGAATATAAGGAATAAATGCTAATATTATTCTAACTTTGCTATTAGAAATAAGGCTAGACTTAAAAAAGTTTTTAAATATTTTATAGTTAATTTAAAACCTGGGCACAGGCCTTGGAAAATTTTTTAGAAAGAAGGGGCATGTTTTTAAAAAAAATTTTTTTTATTTCACTTGTACGAAATTGTTTTTATAGTATCAGTGTAAGTGGAGGCTAATTTATATTACAAGATATTCAACAAAAATAAGGGTTTACTGTTATTGTTTCAGCCATAACTTTTGTCGAAAAATAACACGAATTTTATTAGAGCGGTTAAACTACGTTCATTTTATCGGAGGTTTGATGCTGTTAATCATATTGTTGAAGGTGCTGTGCGGATAACAAGTAATAATCGAAAGCCTCAAAATAATTAACAATAACTAGAGAAGAGCTTCGTCGTTGAGTGTGTGGTAAATCAGCGTTTAAAATTGCAATTACCAATTGCATTGTTGCTGTTGGTGATCTAACTTGAGTTTCCCGCATACAACGTAACTATCACGGCTTGAAAATCATCACATAGTGTGAGGATTCCTCAGTAATGCCTTCCAGATGGCGTATCCTTCGTTACACTTCTAGTGCAGCTCGACTCGATTGCCTCATTAGACTTGTGGTTGTCAGCACAACTGCCGATCATGTGAGATTGCATCTCGGGATGAACCAAAATCAGCTCAGCAGCAAATGTCCAAATTTTCTGTCAAAATATTCTCAGGACAGGAAGTTGGCGGTGTTAAGCGGTGTAAGTCTTTAAATAGAAAAACGGCTACTTGATCTCTTTCTAGTAGTATCAGATTGCTGTCCCATCTTACTATGTGACGAAGGGAAAAGAGTGCACATATCTCATGCAGATGGCACAAAATTCTGTCTGAAAGATATTTAATTACTGAGGTCTCATAACGGTATTATGGGAAAGTATATATATATATATATATATATATATATATTCTTCGTTGTATTTATTTAATGACACAGTCGCTACGAATTTGGTTTCTACACTATTATCCGCAGGTTCGAATTCCGCACGTGACAACTATTTGTATGGCCTACAAATGAACTAACATATCTGCTAACAGTTTTATAAATGGTAAATACTACATTTTTGCGAGGCAAGAAGAGGTCGGTTCAAATGCGGAAAGACCACGCTCTCACAGAATACCAGCGTAAAATAAGCTGTTTAATACTGTTGTCTTTCGTATCGTAGAGGTACTCGTGGAGAACAGGAGACCCATTTTACCAATGAAAACCAGAAATTCCATCTTAGTACTCTGGAGCGACAACACATATGCATTCCGATTCTCAATCTAGAATAGATGTAGATTTCTGTGCCATAGTATCCACCCGCCATCAAGTGGACTGTGTGGTGTTTGTCTAACTTATTATATTAAAAAAAAAAAACATTTAATACTGTGCTAAAATATTATCAAAGTGAATATTGGAAAACCAAAACGCTTCTGCTTACAACACGCTACATAGGTAACAAAGGTGTTCCTGTGGGATCACGCTATGCAATGTGATGCCAATATACGTTACATTTCTCGGAAGGAGGTCGATGTGGATAATTGTAATTTGATTTTTTATTTTATTTTATTTTAATAGGGATAACAACAGCGTATATCACTAAATACAATTTCAAATTTACTTCAAGTACGCCAATAACAGTTATCCACATATTAAATATAAAGGTGAGCTATGTACAATTATAATGAATAAAAACGATTGAAATTAAACAATTTAAAACAACTTAATAAAATAACAGTTATAAAATTAAGTAGTTTTAGGTTTACTAACACTTAGATATTAGGTCTTACTGACAAATTGATATGTGATTTACTTTTCGAGTTAATTTTATAATTCATTTATGTATATCATGGCAAAATATATTCTATATAGCATTACATATATACTTACAAGTATACGTACACAGTACACACCAATGTATATAAATATTTTAAAATATATAAATAGCTCACTTATTATTTAAACATAGCTACCTAAAGTAAGTGTTTCTTCATAATGTAGCTTACCGGCATCCTACGTTTACAAATAAAGGTAAATTAAACAACAGAAGCTGTGTTTAATATGCATGTACGTACCTTGTTTCTAAAATCACTTTTACTGCCTACAAAGGGATCCATGGTATTAAATGTTTTGTTATAATTTGATATCAAACGTGTTGAGATACTATTTTTACCATAAAGTGTGGAATGACGAGGTATACTAAACAAAGTTTTCTTGGTGATTCTTGTACGTTTTCTTTGCACAATAAATGTGACAGTATTCAATAAATCCGGGCAGTCAATACCATCGCGTAAGATATCGTATAGAAATCCCATATCTAACATTTTACGTCTTTCTTCAAGCGTAAGAAGGTTATAGTGTCGGCAATCATCTTAATATGATGAGCTTTTATGTTTAAATTTACAGTTCATTCAGTTCGATTCATTTAAATTTACGTTGAATTCTTTCAATATTATTAATGTAAATTTTAAAAAATGTTGACCAAACCTGGCATGCATACTTAAGAGTGGATCTTACATACGAGAAATAAACTATTTTAACACTTAGTAATTCCGTAAATGGAAGACATGTGCGCATGACAAATCCAAGATTACGAAATGATTTACTACATATACTATAGATATGATCTCGCATGGTCATACCGACATCAAAGAGTACCCCTAAATCCCGAACAACTGTGACCTTCTTAATTACAGTATATAATTCAATGCCAGTTTCTATCTCAAACAGTTTAACACCTTTTCTTCGTTGCAACTACACTTCACTATTCAAATTCCATTTACTTTCTCTTACTCTTCCCTCCACACAAGTTTATTTAAATAACTATGTTAAGGTTTTAAGAAACAGATAATTGTCCAAAATTTCAAAAGTTAAAACTATGTATTTTAGCCCTATTTTATAGTTTATAAATGTCAAAGTCTACATCTGCATCTACATCTCATCATACATCTACATATTTGAACGTTAAGTTATGTGGCATCGATGAGTTATATTTTATTGTTTGTATTATATACGTATACTATAGCGTTAATAATTGTAGAATGTCGTCTTGAATAATTCCGCTGTTCGGAAAACAAGATCTCCTATGAGAAGAACCGACTAAAACTAAAAAATATTAAAAGCTCGGGAGTTACAATTTATTTTAAGAAGCATTGTTATAATATTGTTTACAACTTATTATTTATTAAATTATTACAATGTGAAAATGTTTATTAACATTTTTAAATGTCAATTTAAATTAAGTGCACTTTTAGGTACTGAGCTTAGACATAGAGTAGAAGCATTCTGAAGCTGATATACGAAACTTATTTTTTTTTTTGTTCATTGAAGTCGGCTTGTACTTATAGTATAGTCGAATTTTTCGATTTTGTTCTATATGAACAATTAACAATAATTCTACGATTTTTGGTAGCACATGATAAGGAAACCTTAAAATGTCTAATTTCGGAATAGTAATAAAATGTTTGAGGACTTTTTCGCTGCTTCAAAAATGTCCTCAAAATATTATTCCTGTACCATGAACATTTTTCCACCAACAGAAATTCGCTGTTGTACACCAACAGTAACACATAGTCATCAAGGTGGACTATTTGCACAATTTAACCCCGTTAAAAACGAGAAGATAAGCTCTTCTCAATTTTTGAGAAAGTTTAATGGAGCAACTAGTCTCCATCAGCTCAGCAGTGGGACGTATAATTTTAACTTCGTTACAAAAACACATTGATGTTAATTTTGTGTTCGATATTTCACAGATGTAGCTTAATTATTAGAAAGAATTGATTTTTTATTTTTACAGTGAAAACTAATAGTTGGTTGTCCGAAAGAGGAAACCTTAAAACGAAAATGAGTATGAAAATAATGTTCCCTCGGAGTTTGCTTGGAATGAGCCGCTTTCTATTTAATTTTTGAGTAATCTTGAGACGACTGCGGAAATTAAAGCAATAAATCATTTGACACTTGTTTCCTCGTGGTTTCAGATTTATAAACTAAATTAAAACTTTCTTAATTGAATGTGATTTATAAGCGTCTCATTAACGACTTTAAGGGATAATTAGTTTAAGCGTGGATTTATTTAAAACCATCTCATTTACGCCAGGCGTAAAATGGCCAGACTAGCGATGGTGAGCAACGTTAAAGGTGCGAGCGTTAAAGCCATCTTATTATCTGTATTGTACTGTTAATAAGATGGCTTTGACAGTACGGTACAATAGCAGTGTCAAACAGTTCGAAATTTCTAGTATTACGATGGTCAGTTCACCTGCGTAAGCGTAAGCGAGATGGATATACTGCCATCTATCGAAAGCCACGAGATTTTTGTTGGACATACCGTAGTCAACTCATACTGATACCCACGTCGATTAATTTAAGTCACCACCAGGCGTTACAAATTTAAGCAATAACGAAAAATCGGTAAACAAAAACTTTTAAAGAAGTGTTTTTTATATTAAATGATGATTATCACCAATTACATCAAAATCGGTTTATCCGTTCGGAAGTTATAATTATTGTCAAAAAATTTAAAAAAAAGCTTGTTTGTCAAAACTTCAAAATTTCTTTTCAGATCGTTTTTGATTTAAAGAGTTAAATATTGCTTCCAAAAATTATTTCTCATGGATTTTGAGAACGAATGTAGCGGTAGGTTTCAGGTATGGCCTGCAGGGTCAACCATTTTCAGATTTTTTAAACGGTACAAAACCTCGTAACTACAGGACTACAGGCTAGTAAACTACAGGCTTATACAGTATTTTATTTACGTTTTTATAACTATTTTAAAAATGAAACTGATAAAAAAACAACACATTCTACATCGTACGTAGTATTCTACGCCAGTAATCGATTTCGTCAGACAAACACTGGAAAACTGATAGGAGAGCTTTCCTTTGCGCCCTAAAGTGACTTTTATTTATCGTCGAGACCACAATACCGCTAGCTAAGATATATTTTAATAAATTTATTATGTTAGCTCTAATAAAATTCCACGATATTTTTGTCTTTCCGGAGGCTTTCTAGAAACAGGAAAATGTCAGAAATAATTACGTTACATTTGTGGCATTCTTTGAAGCAGGCTTATGATTAGCAGTGAACTTGTGGCTGTTTTGATGACGATGATGATATTGTAACGCTCCCCCCTCTTCGGTTAATAAATATATTATATTATTTATAATTAGGTAATTTCCCATCTTTAAATAAAATTATGTATATGTGACCGCGATAAATAAATATGTTTTGATATTTCTAAATGATCTTTCTAAAAGCTTAATAATAGGCTGTTTGTATTATTTTTTGGCGTGATCGTCTTAGTTAGGACCCTTATTTACGTTGTATTTGTTTAGTGACTTAGTTCTTGAAGTGTTTTTTGTAAGAATGAATATTCACTAGAGTAAATGAAAGCTGTTGGTAGTGCTTTATAAGCTAAGTGAACCCCGTTCACGAAGACAGGGCTCGAGAAAGTTAAGAACTTAAAACATCCCTTTTCCACTTGTATCAGGCTTACATTATTAATTTATTATTATTTATCCCTTCCCGCTTGGAAAAGGCATTATTAAAGGCATATTCAGCACGGCTACTAGCCGCAGAGCGTGTCATGAGTCTACCGCTCACCTCAATGGAATGTCACATGTTGTGCGGCTTTCGGCCGTAGTCATGAGAGTCTCCTTAGATTCTCTCACCAGCTACCACCCGCATGAGGTCGACACATATGCTGCACCTACCAATACAATGGCAGATATAGCCAAAAGGCAGTTATAAGATGTTAGTTAGGCGTTGGCGCCATCGATCATCTGTGTCTACCACTGCGTTACAGCGTATTAGAACAGAAAGGTTACAAGATGAAGGTGAGAGAAACAAGTTCAAATGTAGACTGAAAGAAAATATAAGTGGTTTGGATGAATTATGTATGAAGGAGTTAGACTTGGAGAATGTATGGCAAAATGTAAAGAAAGGTTTAGTGGATGCAGTTACCGAAGTATGTGGTGTTAGTAAGAGGAAGAATGAAGGGAAAAATAATACGTTATGGTGGGATGATGAGATACGTATGGAAGTTGAAGCAAAGAAGAGAGCATGGCTAGATTTACTAGCAACAAAGGCTGGTAATTCTAGCGGTACGAAAGATGATATTGAAAGAAAAAAGGCAGTCTTTAAACATCTTAATAAGAGAGTAAAAGAAGTAGTTGAAAGAAAAAAGCAAGAAAGAACGGATAAGAATGATAGAAGAATATCGGATAACTTCCAGGCAAATATTAAAATGTTCTGGAAACTTGTAAGAACTGCCAGGGGACATTGAAAACAGCCTATGATGAATGTTATAAAAGACGAGAATGGCTATATTCTGAAAGATGAAGTTTTGAGTTTAAAGAGATGGAAGGAATATTTTGAAAGCGTGTTTATGAGTGAGGAGACAACGTGTATACTAAGTGAAGTAGAAACTCCGAAAGAAGAGGAAAGAGGTAGCGAGATAAGTATAGATGAAATAATGAAAGCAATGAAAAGCATGAAAGCAGGTAAGGCTGCCGGATATGATAGAGTTTCACTCGAAATGCTAAGGGCTGGAGAGGAAGTCATGGCAGGCCTGCTGCACACCTTGTTTAATTTATGCTGGGAACTGAAGCGGGTACCGGTAGACTGGTGCAAAGCCGTGATAGTCCCAGTATATAAAGGAAAAGGGTCGCAGCAGGACTGTAAAAACTACCGTGGCATCAGCCTTCTTAGCATTGTGGGAAAACTGTATGCTAAGGTACTGATTGAAAGGGTCATGAAAGAAACTGATGGAAAAATTTGGGATGTGCAAGCGGGATTCAGAAAGGGAATGGGATGTACAGATCAAGTCTTTTCCATGCGCATGATCGCGGAGAAGTTTTTGGCCAAAAACCAAAAGGTTTTTTGTGCGTTCATGGACTTGGAAAAGGCCTATGACAGAGTGGATAGGGATGTGCTATGGCAAACACTGAACTCATTTGGGTTGAGCGCTGGCTTGATACAGGCATTGGAGTCTCTTTATAGGGACTCTAGTGCTTGTGTTAGAATCAACGGGGTCTACTCGGACTGGTTTGACATCCATAAAGGTGTCAGACAGGGCTGTGTGGCTTCCCCGTGGCTGTTCAACCTATTTATGGACAGTTGTGTGCAAAATTTGAAAGTTGAAGAATGCGGATTAAGAATGGGTGAGATAACCGTCAAATGCCTTTTGTACGCCGATGATCAAGTTATCCTTGCGTCGTCGGCGGCCGAGTTGCAAATGATGGTTACATTAATGAATAGATCATTAAAAGAAAGGGGTATGAAAGTGAACGCAAGTAAGACGAAGGTTATGGTTTTTGAAAGAGAAGAAAGTAAAACGATTTGTGAAATAAGAATAGAAGAGGAGTTGATCGAGCAAGTGGATGAGTTTGTATATTTGGGCTGCGTATTTAGCAGGGATGGGGAGATATGATAAGGATATAGAACGACGAGTGAATGCAGGAAATAGAGTAAATGGGGCCCTGCACTTTATTGTGAAGAGTCAAAATGTGTCAAAAAAGGCACGTATGGCAATTCACAATGCTGTGTTGGTTCCTACTTTAACGTATGGTAGTGAAAGTTGGGTGTGGCAGAAGAAGCATGAGAGTAGAATCAACGCAGTAGAAATGCGGTACTTAAGGAGTATGTTAGGGCTGAATCTGAACGACAGGGTAAGAAATTGTGTAATAAGAGAAGAGTGTGGTTTGCAAGATGATGTTGTGACCAGGATTAAGAAAGGAATGCTTCGGTGGTTTGGTCATGTGGAAAGAATGAATGAGGAAAGAGTGACAAAGAAAATTTATGTTGCAGAAGTGAATGGCAGAGTCGGAAACGGACGTCCTAGGCGAAAATTTATCGACCAAATTGGCGATTTATTGAAAACGGGCCAAATTAGGAGTACCCTTAACCGACGAGCATGTATGCGTAGGTGTATGGATGTGAAGGAGGCGAGAGAGGTGTGTCAGGATCGTGCCAAATGGAAGTCTGTAGTCTCTGCCTACCCCTCTGGGTGACAGGCGTGAGTGTTTATGTTATGTTTGTTGTTATGTAGTTATAATTTGCCATCAGAAAGGGTTTGTGTCACTGACGTTGAGTAAATGCATTTTCGATCATGTTTGTCTCACCCACCAACAATTTACCTTCAATCATTCAAATGTGGGAAAGTTACAGAGATATATTATTATGTTGTTATTTAAAACATAATGGAGGTCAGATAGTCTGCAGTCCCGTAATGAAGGGACCCGACTTGGACAAAGCTACTTATTGTGAGTTAAACCAAGACGCAGAGATTAGCCATTGAGGATAGCGTTCCACCAAACAACCATCGCAGAGTAGCGATGCTGCAGAACGCAACAAGCATCAATACGATTATAGGCGGGCTTTCACAATCACAACGTCCCCCATACATTCCAGCAGATATCACCATCCGCATATCTCCATCGACCAGAACCACAATAGTGTGTGGAATCAGGCACAGCACACCCGCAGATCCATCACAAGATGCAATACCGCAAGTAGCAGTAAGCATCAATGCAACTATCATACGGATGGTGCTCCCTCACAATACACCCACATGATCCCCATCGACTTTGGTAACAAAATTTGTATTGTTGTTAACTAAAAAATAACGCCAACGTATCATAGTAGCACGCTACCAAGACGCCAATGAACAAAACTCCACGTATCATAGCGCTAATGCACTAAGACATGAAGTTAAGTATGCCTGTTACACTTAAAAGTGCTACCAAACACACTCACACCCAATCCGAAATATAGACGACGCATCGCTATGGGCTACGACGCCGCCCACAAACGGTATGGGTGTGCGATGTTCACGGGAAAGCCGTATTGCTACTACTATATATATATATATATATATATATATATATATATATATATATATATATATATATATATATATATATTAAGATTATTTTTAATGCACCCATATTATTAATTATAATAATTATCATTAATAATAATAATGATCCGTCACAATGTTAAGTGGGGAACCGTCTAACACTTCGATTATAGTACGAGGTACTCGAGGTAAAAGGGACTCGTACGAGTACCCGAGAACATTTTTTCCCCATTGGTTATTGGTTCTTCAAACTATATAGCTGATATATTTTTACTTCAGCTAACTCCGTTGCGCTGTCGGTTACTCCGGTCCTACTGCAGATATCCTTATTCTTAAGTCTATCATGCAGAAAAATACCAAGCTCACTGAGCGACTTCAAATTTTCTCATACACCCAGCAGTGACGGACCACAAAAATATATTATATTAATCTAATTACCCTTTAAACAAATACAACCTTAAACAAATAAATAAGAATAATACCACATAATACTAATTACATTAGATCTTCCTTCTCAGAGGGTCTCCGGTTTTATTAATTCATCACACGAAACACCGCAGTATTATCCTGCTATTTCACGCTGGTAATTTGTGTGAAGTCCTACCCCAGTCAAGCCGATCAATTTGTTCTGCAGCTATGAGTAACTATCATAGCTGCAGCGTGGCTGTACTACGTATAAGAGGTTTGTACATACTTGCGGGAGGTCTATGTCCAGCAGTGGAACCTTGAACGGGAGCAATGATGATCAGCATGATAAATAAACTTGTATAATGTACTAATATTAAATGTACGTAGTAACCTTAATGTGACAAAGATTTAAAATCTACCAGGCTAATATGCAAACAAATATAAGAGCGAAATTCATACATAATATATTCGGCAGGAAGATACCGTGGTAAACTATTAAGTGCCAACTACCAACAATAATTTAAAACTTGAGACTCGGTTTATTACAGTTTGCAAAGTTTAAATTGCTTATTAGGTACTTTTACACGGGATTAACTTTGTATTTGATTTGCACTCTGCCAGCAATGAGTCATTGCTCGCTGCGGTTCCAAATATATAAACCCGAATTTTACAGTTTTTTTTTTTATAGAACAAGGGTGAAAATGAGCACACAGTCCACCTGATGGTTAGTGGATCCTGTGCCATAGACATCAACATTTATTCAAAAAATCTAAATACTGTATTTTGATTACGTAATACGCAACCTCTGAGGACTAAGATGCAATGTATCTTTTCCAGGATAAAGGGGTCTCTAGTTCTTTACACTAGTAATACAAAACACAGCGGCATTCAGGGACATTACCTATTTTACCCAGGTATTCAGTGAAACCGTGGACCGTGCTACAGTCGAGCCGATCCATACGTGCTACAGACCTAATATCCCTGCAGCGCGGCCACGTTTCAAACAAACAACACAAAAATAAAGCCCACTACGATTTCAAGAGATTAACATAATAGCTCCCGAAATATGGCAACATCACCATCTCGTTGATGTCAGATGAAAACACACAGACCCGCGACGGGCAGCAGCGTCAAGTACAACGTCTGGTACAGTTATCGTCTGCCTGTAGTTAATTGTTGCTACTTCTTAGATCCAAAAGTTTTCCGAATCAGTGTTTAAAGAACTAACAAAGAAGGATAGACGGATTGCTGTAAGAATGACGCTGATACCAAGCCAAAACTTTGAACTTTTTTAAAATATAATAAGGATGTGAAACGAGATTGCGTGATAAGAGATAAATGTGGTATGCAAGATGATGTTGTGACCAGGATTAAGAAAGGAATGCTTCGGTGGTTTGGTCATGTAGAAAGAATGAATGAGGAAAGAGTGACAAAGCAAATTTATATGGCAGATGTGAACGGCCGAGTCGGGAAGGGACGCCCTAGAAAAAAGTTTATCGACCAAATTGGCGATATATTGAAAAGGGGCCACGTTAGAAGTACCCTTAACCGACGAGCATGTATGCGTAGATATATGGATGTAAAGGAGGCGAAAGAGGTATGTCAGGATCGTGCCAAATGGAAGTCCGTAGTCTCTGCCTACCCCTCTGGGTGACAGGCATGAGTGTTTATGTATTTATGTATGTGAAACGTGCACACCGTACACATGATAGAAATATACCGGATATTGTAGCCATTTAAACTTCAATGTCCAATTTAACTTTTAAGATAGATCAACTTTCATAGTTTATAGTATATGTTTGTCATCGCTCAATAATTCTGTACCTGTTTGTGATGAGAAAATAAATGTAAGTTCTTTTCTATTCTAACTATCCTTGATTTCTTTTATAGAATAAAGATGACAAACTAGCATACAGTCTACCTGATAGTAAGTGGATGCTGTGGCTCACAGACATTACATACTACATTTGTCCATGATTAAAAATCAAAATGCATACCACCCCTGAAGACTAAGATAGAATGCCTCGTTTCCAGTAAAAAGATCTCCTGTTTTCTACACTCACCATACGAAACACAGCACCATTAAGCAGCTATTTTACCCCGTTCGAGCAGACCCATTGGTTCTATAATCATAATATAGCTGCAGCGTGGCTCTACTACTACGTAAGAATAAAGATACAAAACACAGATTCGTTGTCACCCCTGTGGACTTAAATAGCGTGCCTCTTTCCAAGTAAGGTTCTTTTCAATTAAGCTGCTTTTTTAATTGCAAACAGGTATTCTTTGAAAGCGTACTCCTATCCCGATCGAGTTTACCCCATTCATTCTATAACCTTCATATAGCAGCATGGGTCTACCACGTAAACATGCTAAAGGAAAACGCATTAATGCAAAAATATGCATATAAAATCATATGCAATTAACAACATGGTTTAGGTACATATACATGCATCTGACAGTGGACTTTTGTAGACAGTTCAAGACGAAAAGAAGAACAATGCGTGCTTGAGTGCGTGTCAAAAAGTACAGCATGATTACGATTATGAATGAACGCAGCGCTCTGTCTATCTTTAATGAAGGTCTGAGATTATAATAATATTATTATAATAATACGAGTACATATTTAAAAACTAAAAAATTTATAATTAACTTTCGTTGGAGAAAACTTCTACTGATTTATCACGTTTGAAACTTAATACCACTTCTGCTCTGCGTTCAACTATCCTGAATCTGTCTGCCCGTCGTAATAAGTATATTCCAGGTAATTATTGTCAGCAATATTGTAATAATAATAATAAAATAAAAATGGCGTAGGAAATTGACGACACCATCGCCCGCTGACGTAACAGTTAAGTGACAAAACTGCTACGTCAACGCAGTCAGTCCGCGCCTTGCGAGAGGTGTGAGCGCCGTGCCTCGGCAGAATTTAGGGTGCAGAGGCCCGTTTGTGCTTATGGCCGTACACGATACGGTGCCGGGCCTGGGCGTCTCCCGTTAATGGACACCCAAACCATGGATGACGGAAAAAAAGATAGTGCGCAAAGGGCCGCTGCCTGGAGGTCGCCAGGGCGCGTCTGGAGCTGGCGCTGGACGCGACAGCATGCGGACCGCCAGCCGAGCCCGGGGTGCTGCAAGACCACCTAGCAGCCCCCCGCATCCATCATCCCCACCAGAATGCTTGGTGTCGGCTGGGTCTTCTCAGACTCAGCAAGCGGCACCCGCCGCTGGTGGAGCACGTCGCATGCGTTGGTCACAAATAATGAACGCAAACGCACTGCGGGCGTACTATAGGGCAAAAGGGAAAGAAACTGGATGTTTCGCGTATATGGCTTTGATGCATCGCTTTTTTGCAGAGCTGGAGCCATCTCTTCCGTCACTGAGCAAAACCTGGCAGACCGAGTTCGGTACATCCTGCGCTCCAACATATTTGGTAACGCCGAACTCGAACGACTACGACGTGAGGCTGTTCCCTCATCGAATGGAAATGCTACGGCTGGGAATGCGGCGCCACCAGATGCGCAGCAAACTGCATATATGGATGCTGCCGTCAATATCCCATTTGTGGTTAATTCAGACGATGATGGAATAGTCTCCCACGAATTAGAGAAAATGAGGAGCATATTGGAAGAGTCGATGCTGGAAACGCGCAGCATGCCTCTCGAAAATCGACCGCGACTTTCCCGCATTCCCCTTAGCAAGCGAAATCGGGCTGTCGTGCGGGCTCTTAACCCAATGCTACTGACCTATTTGGAAGCCAGCTGGGACCTTTGAGAGACGGACTCAACTCTTTTGGACGCCGCACTGGCAGTATGCCGTATTATTGGTGCCAAACTTCCCATGGCTGGACGTGCTACTCAGCAAAGTAGTAGTAAGGCCATCCCAGCCTGGAGAAAAAGAATCGAGGACCGTATCGCAAAGGCAAGGGCCCTTATCGGCAGACTGACGAGCTTCAGGTCGGGTAATAATAGACCGAGAGTTACGCGCACCGTTAGAAAGGCGTTTGCTGGAACAAATATTAGTTTGTCCCAGCCGGATATCACGCAGAAACTAACGGAGCGCATAGATGACCTGAAGCAAAAAATCGCTGCTTGGGGGAAGCGAATTCGACGATTTAGCGAGAGGTCAAGGCGGTTCAACCAGAATCGTCTCTTCCAGAGTGATCAGAAGAGGCTCTATAAATCATTGGAGCGACCAGAGGTATGTGGAGCGGGCCCAGGACCCGATAAGGCTGACAATGTCGCATTTTGACGTGGTCTGTGGTCAGAGCCCGTAAACCACAGCGAGGGCCCTTGTATGGAAATTTTGGCGAGCCAGAGTGCAAGTATTACGCCTACGGACCCCGTCACCGTAACGCCTGAAGACGTGGCTGAGGCGGTCCGTAGGGCCCCGAACTGGAAAATTTCGGGGCTCGACGGGCTGCATCATTACTAGCTGAAGGGGTTCGTAGTGTATCACGCTGTGCCCGCCCGACAGTTTCAAGAGGCTCTCGATCAGAAGTCGCTCCCGAGCCTCTTCACTACTGGGATCACTCATTTGATTCCTAAAGATCAGAATACCACAGACCCGAGCAAATACCGCCCCACCACGTGTCTATCCACCATATATAAGATACTGACATCCATTTTGAGCGCGAGAATCACTCGTCACGTGGAGCTAAAGCAGGTGATGTCACGCGCTCAAAATGGATGTCGGAGCGGTGGTCGTGGAACCAAGGAACCACTCCTCATTGACGCGGTCATTGACAAAGTGGTGAAAGCAACCCTTTTTTTTAAATTGACTGTACAGTTGGAGACATTCTCGAGCAGTATATGGGGCAGTGGAGTACGATCCTTTGCTATCTGGGTGAGCTGATGATGGCTGCGGAGAACCACATAAGGATAAGAAGGGGTATCTTCCAGGGCGATTGTCTGAGTCCAATCTGGTTTTGCCTCTCTTTGAACCCTCTCAGTACTTTACTAGAGGGCTCCGGGAGGGGATTTCAGCTTCGGAAAGGAGGTACAAAAGTGACCCACCTTTTCTATATGGATGACCTCAAGTTATTCGCCTCCAGTCGCTCCCATCTTATGGAATTGCTAAACATCACTTGTGAATTTAGCAATTCTATTGGAATGGAGCTGGAGATGGATAAGTGTGCGGTCCTCCATGTTGAAAGGGGAAGGGTTGCTAATTCGGAGGGCATAGACTTATCTATGCCCGTCAACTTAAGGACCCTTTCCGAGGCTGAAACATACCGATACCTGTGTATGTCATAGAACATCGGTATCGGTGAGGCTGGTATGAAACAGTTAGTTTGCGACGTGTTTTATGCACGCTTGACCAAAGTGCTTAACAGCCTTTTATCCGGTGTGAATAAGACACACGCATATAACGGCTGGGTCATGCCTGTTATCATGTATAACTTTGGCATACTCAGGTGGACTCAGAATGAACTTAACGCCCTGGATAGAAAAATGCGCACTACAATGACGTTCCATAGGAGGCATCATCCGAAATCGTCGGTAGTGAGGCTGTATTTGCGGCGAAATCATGGTGGGCGTGGCTTTCTGAGCACGCTCACCATGCAT
The DNA here is from genome assembly GCA_907164705.1 of Parnassius apollo. Classification (NCBI taxonomy): domain Eukaryota; kingdom Metazoa; phylum Arthropoda; class Insecta; order Lepidoptera; family Papilionidae; genus Parnassius; species Parnassius apollo. The sequence goes on from CAJQZP010001523.1 coordinate 1,820,688, forward strand.
AATTGCGAAGTGTGCAGCCTCCGTGATTACTTCCTGGCGATATCGGATGATCCATTCTATAATGACGTCATTTCTAGTGATAAAGGGCTTACCCCTCTATCCTTAGCCAACGAGCAATGGCAGGACCCAGCAGTGCTTAGCATTCCTGACCGGGAGACCGTGTGGAAAGAGAAGGAGCTCCACGGGAGGTACTACAGGGCTCTACATGAGCTCTTAGTAGATACATTCGCCTCCCTCAACTGGCTACGTTTCGGTGACCTCTTCGGGGGAAACCGAGGGTTTTGTCTGAGCAATACAAGATCAGGTTATTAAGACCAACAACTATCGGAGATACATCCTAAAGGATGGCACCATCGACATTTGTCGAGCTTGTCGCTATCCCAGTGAGTCACTTATTTATTTATTTATGTTAGTATAGAAATTTTTTATTACGGATTTTGTCGCGTTTAATTTAACTTATTTTTTTATTTCCAGACATTTCACCTAGTTCTCATTGTTACCAAGGGTGCTGTAAAATCCATAAAATTAGTTCTAGTCAAGTTAGTCAAGTATTCGTGTTATAAAAGAAATCATTATATGTGCTCATTCGTTACTCTCATTTATATTAAAAATACCAAACGGAAATAGGTAGATTCTAAAGTTGGAACAACACAACTTTGGAATAAGGCAAACTTCAATATTAAGGTATCAATTTGAGCGATAATTAAGTTTAATGCAAGCTGTTAAAAAGGTTCTACCATAAATATTATTATGATATTATGGAAGATCAACTTTGGAATTTAATATACTTGCCCTTGTCTGTGGTATATCGTTGGGTGAAACACATCTTATAGAACGGATTATTCTGTCCGGTTTAATTTAGAACAATAACAAGCTCTATATAGCCAAAAAAGGAATTTATTTATTGTTTTTTATTTACAAACATGAAGACGATATTTTTATCTTTATCTTCAATGTTTCCGGGTATCGAAATTCCACTGCTCAACCCTGGACTCTACGCCTCAAACATGAGATATTTGCCATAGGTTATTAGGTATAGGGTTTCAACCTATGTGTATCTGTAGGCTTCCTCATTTAAAGCAGGTGCAATCTGTGGGCAAGTCTGTGGACTGTAATAGTCATTTCAGGTGCAATATAAGTTCATTTAACACTTAAATTTAATAAAAAATGTCCTCAAAAAGCTTTTACGAGCTGATGAGTAAGAAGGACTGTTTATAAATTTGCCAAGTTACCATGAACAATGCGCTTTTGCGATTAGATCAAAGAAAAGGCTAAGAACTAGTCTCCAAGACTCGTCATGAGAAAAACCGGAACAAAACGGAACTCGGTGTTTGTTAAAGTTCAAAAACTTCTGTAAGCGCGTTGGTCGATTTTTATATGGGTAAAATCTTTAGAGTTTGCGTCACCGACATGCTAATGTTAAGAGCATATTTGTAGCTATAAGTGTGGCGTGTTGCCTTTAGAAAGTAGTGAAACTAATTACCGAAGTATTGTGTGAAAAAAGATATTAATGATGCAAATAATGAAAAAAATGTAGAAAATTAAGTTAATTGAAAGTAATGTATATACAAAGAGTATAAAGAAGAGTATACAAATAATATAAACAATATATTCACAGAATACCAGCGTAAAACAAAAGCTTAATGCTGCTGTGTTTTGTATGGTGAGTGTATAGAACCGGTAACCGTTTTTACTGGGTAACAGGCTTTCCATCTTAGTACTCCGAAGGTCCGAGTCTATACTTTGATTCTTAAACGAGGACAAATATAGGTGTCTATGGGTCACAGTATCCACTTACCATCGGGTGGACTTTGTGCTCGTTTGTCACCCTTATTCTATAAAAAAATATTAATTACCTATGTCGATAAAGTTGTATTTATATTATGTACTAGGCTTGTGCAACCCATAATATATAATATTAATTTTTGATTTATAAATAAACCATATAAAAATGCACATAAATGTTGCTTGGAGTGCCGATAGATATGAAAACCATACTAATTTTAAATAGATACCAACACTTATTAACCTATAATATACCCCGTTCCTAATTAAAAGGGTCTATTGTCATCACAAAACAAACATACGAAAAACAGCAATGCTGATATTTCACGCTGATATTCTGTCCTTTCCCGGTCGAGTCGACCCATTCGATTCATTTAATTAATGTAAATAATATCTCCCCTGTTTTATTTTCTTCGTCCTAATTTAAGGGGAGCAAAATAAGGGATATTCGGACGCTGTAAGCGTTGACGGTCCAATTAGCCTGCATCCAAACAATACTACAGAAACTAACGCCGCCGCAAAGTTTGTCAGTAGAACACCGAGCCAAGAAAAAATGGCGTGGAATAGATGAAAAGTTTAACCACCCCTGCGTTCCTGTTATCAGCTGCTTACGATGCATGATTTTCTTGAAATTGTTTGTTGAAATAATGGCCAAGCTGAAAAAATGGTGGGTACATACGTAATTTTTTTCCATCGCTTTCATTTAAGAAAGAAATATTTTTTATAACATTCGTATGAATGTACATATCCTCACTCATACATAAAATAACTGCAAGCAAAAGAATATATTTTAGCCGACTTCAAGAAAGCAGGATAATATTCTTAATTCGACTGCTTTTTTAACTTCCCGCTAAGAAAATTAAAAATTTTCAAAAATAGGGAAGTTATTGGTTTCACCCCGATTTTAGAAAATCGAGTTTTCATCACATCTCGACGTTTGAGAACCCAGGAAGCTATTGTGACTAATTTCACGTGGACGTCCGTACGGATGTATGTATGTATATGTGTGTGTGCGTGTTTGTATACGTAGGTAAACCAGTTTGGCATGTTAAAGCATTCTAAATATCTCAATATGGAATAGATTTGGTGATAATATGAACTGATTCGGACGAGTAGATTTTAAGAAATCTCAAAAATAAAAATTTTGGAAAACTGTTTTTTTGGAATAACTTTTAAACAGCTTTACCGATTGGTATTGGTAAAATTTGGTAAAATTTGGAGTACTTTGCATTTGAAATTAGCGAGAAGTTCCAGGGATGGTCTGCAGGGTCAGCCAATTTTTTTAATGTATGATACGCGATATCTTCGTTCTTAACAATAAACCAATTCAAGTTTAAAAAAAAAGATTCACCTCTATGGATGTAAGAATAGGACATGATATTGTAGTCGTCATTATAGTTAGTACCGTGACCTTGAGGTTGTGGTTGTGAAGACCAGCGACGGATAGCAACGCCAAAATTTATTTTTATAGAAATATAAGTGACACACGAGCATACAGCTTACATTTTACGGGGTAGAGCCATGCTGCAGTATATCATTTGTTATGTTGTAGCACGATTGGGTCGGCTCGACCGGGGAATGACCATGCTCTTACAGAATAGCAGCGTAAATTAGCAGCTTAATGCTGCCGTGTTTCGTATAGTGAATGTAGAGAGTCGAAAACCTTTTTTACTGGATACGAGGCATTTCATCCTAGTCCTCAGGGGTGCAACTCTCATTTTCCATCTTTCAGGGTAAGTATAGATTTCCATGGGTCACAGCTTCCATTTCCATCAGGTGAACAGTGTGCTCGTTTGTTACCCTTATTCTATTTAAAAAAAAACTTAATGATATGTGGTTGCTGGACCCATGTTCACATATACTCGTATTTATCCGGCAAAGGCGCAAATTATTTGGTAATACGATCGTTATTTCACATGCCAAGCGTTACGTTTAATGTCATTATTATAACGGGTAAGGCACGTCCAGTAGTAAACTGTGACGGGTGATGAATAAAGAAAGAAATGAGGTGATGAAGAAAGAAAAAAAAAAGAAACGCCGTAGTACTTAACGGTAGCAGCATTAAGCTGCTATTTTACACTGGTATTTGGAGCGCGATCTTTATTCGACGGATTCGACCCATTTGTGTTGCGACTATAATGTACCAAACATATAACGTCCCACGATGGGTACAGGCCTCCACTCATTTCTGAGAGAGATTTAAAGCAAGGCCATGCAACATTCATTTGCATGTATATGTCGCACGACCCAATGCGTTCTGGCGAACTTTACGTGTCTTCAAAAAAAATTATTTCTCAGATATGCAAGTTTCCTCATGATGTTTTCATTCAACGCCGTGAACGAAAACGCACGTGGTAAATCAGTACGGACCCGAGTCGCTTACGTCCTGTGAAACTTACAATGAGCGCTGAGCGTATATTGAAAGTATACAAAAACAGTACGCACAGGTCGGGACTGATAGCGTATAGTTTCGATTTGTTATGAGCATAACAATTTTTAGAAACTATACATGGTTATTAAGCTTTTATCGCGTATACTTTCCAATATCATATGCTTAAACTTTGAGCGAAAAACATACTGCACCAGTTAAAAACATTCATGTAGCATAAACGCGATAGTGTATGTTATTAATGTGTGTATAGTACGTTTTTAGGGCAGGCGGAAAAAAGTACATTGACCTCAAGTATTATGTTAGCATCGAAACAAAACGACAATTAATGCTTCAATATATTTCTTTATAGATTACATATCGTTATGCGCTAGGCATGTCTCATGGTACGGGGTAGGGTGAAGGAAGCGGTCATTCAGAGATAATAAACACGTTTTGACACGATTTGCGATAGGTCTCACGCCGTACGTATTTAAGAAAGCGGATGGAGCAGAACTCATTCCTCATTCTGCTTTGGGATGCGCTTACGTGTGGATAGTTTGAGATTTAAAATTTACGGTTATAGTAGTTGTTTTAATTTTTATTAAGTTTGTTTTGTTAGTTGTGTTATTACGTTTTGTATTAAAGTTTTTGTTATTGTTTTGTGACATTTTGTATATTATCACTAGTATGAAATCGAGTTAATCGACATGAAAATCTCATAAAGACTTTACGTCACCATGAAAGAAGCGGAAAGTGTGGCATATTTCGGAAACCGAAAAAATAATGATTGTAAACATCTGTAAATATGTAAAAGAAACGTGGTCTAGTGACGTATATCCATCCAAAAGAAAACAAGACTGCCGATATTTTAGGTTATTATCAATGTGAATGTGTTCTACGTCTTCATCATCACAAAATGATTCTGAAATAGATACAGATGAATAGTCAAGTGTCTCTGACAATCTTTTATGAGAAGTTTTATGCGTGCTTCAAGGTTGACTGCTTACGAATGCTTAGCATTAAAAGTTCGTCTTTTTACCTGACTGCCAAGAAGTGGTTATGTTTTATACAACTATATACCTACCTACTTATTAAAGTACTTACCTACTATTAACGTAATAATGAAAATTGTAATACCTCATGATTTATAAATAATAAACTTAAATGATTATTAATTTGCTTTTTAATTTATGTAGGTACAGGATAATCTTCTTTCTTTATTATATAATAATAGACGTATGGCCTGTAAAGGACTTCGCACTCGGCATACTTATCTTTCACTCTGATGATGTATGTAATGATAAAAGGATAAAAAATGAACCTAAACAAAAAAGATTGCCTACCCCGATAATATCGTCAAAGGTCAACGTACTTTTTTCCGCCTGCCCTAGAAACGTACTATAGATAGTATTTGTACGTTATACAAAATAACACTAATATTATAAATTAACTTATAATTACTTCCTGTTTGTCTGACAAGACGCCGTGATAAAAATAAAAGAAAATATAATGTGTAGATTATATAACATATATTAAATATTGACCCTTTAAGTTACTTCGTAACAGCTTTGGCGCTGCGAGAAGTGCAGCCCCAACACCCTTGCGTAGCAAATCGCAGTCACACGTGCGAGCCGAAGCTGCGGAGGTGAGCTGTGGCGAGCGGAGGCTGCCCTCCCTCCACGCCTACGATTTACAAAAACACTCGCGTAAGGCAACAAGATCTAGTCGGCGTCTGATTCAGTTTTAGAATCTGTCGAAATGATTCGACCAATCATCTAGTTAGCCGTGTTTTCGCGATGACCATAGATTTTTTCCGAAAATTCGGTTTAACTTATATTATCCTACGACATGTATAAAGTACACATAATTAATTATGACAATGAATGCCGTAAAAAAAGTATTGGTAAAATTGACAACTAATTGTATTTCTTGTTGATGGTAAGGACATATTATGAACATAAATAAGATTTAAATGCCTTTATAATAAAAATACTACTTTTATAATAAAAATAATTTTGTCTCTCACAAAGTAATTCATTATTTTAACAGTTACCTTTAAATTGCCATAAAATAATAACTACATGATTAGTTGATAACTAATAGTTGCATATTTTTTAATGAAAGGACATTTACATAGTAAATTTCTTATACACTTGTTATGCGTTTACATCCTTAATGTATACAATGTCAGAACTTGTCGGTCTAGCCTTGTATAATCTCTTAACTAATGTACTGAATCAGTATTAGAAAGTATTTGCGACGCAGACAGAACATTTTATTTGCTACATATTCTGAAAACATACAATGTAAGAACACTATAAATGCGTGCTGTCATTGCATACTTTCAATATACGCGAGCGCTAAACCTCCAGCTACCATATCTCATCAGTCATCAGTTTGTCACATGAAAATCAAAAGATGGCCGGCAAGGGACGCCCCGTAGATGTGAAACATCATAGTTGATGGTGGAATTTATAATTAGTGGAAACCAATCCATACTAATATGTATAAATGCGAAAGTAACTCTGTCTGTCTGTCTGTCTGTCTGTCTGCTCCTCTTTCACGCCTAAACGGCTGAACGGATTTTGATGAAATTTGGTATGGTGATAGATGATAACCTAGAAATGGTCATAGGCTATAAATAATCACGCCATCGTTCTTAGGAGGTAGGCAGTAGGCAGATAACTAAATTGAGTTAGTGATTTTTAGTCGTTTTTGTTGGGACTTTTGCTCTTTCACGTATAAAAGGCTGAACAGATCTGTAAGGTAATAGATGGTTACCTAAAAACGGATATAAGATCAAAATGATCACGTCATAGTACTTAGGGGGTAGGAAGTAGGCAGAAAACTGAATTGAGTTAGTGATTTTTTTATGGTTTTTGGTGGGAATTTTGCTCTATCATGCCTAAACGGCTGAACGGATTTTGATGAAATTTAGTTAGGTGATAGATAGTAACCTAGAAAAGGATATGGGCTATTAATATTCATGCTATCGTACTTAAGGCGTAGGCAGTAGGCAGAAAACTAATTAAGTTAGTGATTTTTAATAGTTTGGTTTAAAAGTTTACCTCATTCACGCCTTAACGTCTGAACGGATTTTTATAAGACTTGGTTAATATAAAGATAGGATCCTAGGCACGGACACAGGCTACTTCTTACGGCGGGAAAATACCTCATTCCCGCGGAAATCTAGCGTGATCGTGTCAAGAAGCGAATGACGCCATAGCTACTGAAATGATTTTGATGTTTTTTTTTAAATGAGTGTTACTAAGACTTAAAGTTAGTATTTGATCACTTTTCTAACTTAGAGGGTCGGTAGGCGCCATAATTTAGGGAATTTATTATAAAATTTTGATGCATCTGTCTTTATTTAACAGTTTTACTTGGATCGAAACTTAGCGACATACCATCACACTACTTAACTTATAGGGTAGGAAGGTACCAAAATTCAGACTACTTTTTACTTCGGGAAAATATCTCATTCCCACAGGAACCTATACACAGCTACCTATCTACAACATTAAAACTCTGTCTAGAATCACATTACGCCATAGCTATTGATCTGATTTGTATACGATTTTTTATTCAACTGACTGTTAAATTACATACAGATAAAATCTAATTACCTACACCACAGAATTAATATAGTACTACATAACTAGCTACGCTTTAAACTTGAGGAGGTAATTAGATAGACATTTATACGAACTTTATGCTCAGTAATCAATCATAGTGATAAGTTAATACTCATTTTAGACAAAGAAACGGATAGGTAATCAGTTCATCACCGAAATTATAACACCTACACTTAGTTTGTTTACTATTCAACGAGGGAAAATAATTCAATATAACGCAAACCTTCAAATCATACGTCGTCGTAGTGAATACAAGACGCTGCGCCGAGCGAAGAGGCGGTGCGGCGCGAGGGGGAGGGCCGTGCCCAACTGTGCCTACCCAAGCGGGCAGACGCACGAGGGCAGACGTCGTCGTCGCACGTATGCGAATATTGAAATATTGCGTTACGAAACTCTATTCGTTGCGTATTTTTGGTTAGCTAAAAACGTTCTTTTTAAATTCAGAGTTGAAATAGGTACTACGGTCTACGCGTAGGGTCTGTAAGCTTTAATTTAGTCCTTTGTTTTAGATATCTAAATAAATATTTGGTAGGTTATTATTTTTGAGTCCAAGTTGACGTCATTTTCGTATTTTTATTAAGTACTTAGTTACATTTTTATTATTAGGTAGTTAAGGTAGCTGTTAGATGTAGGTATTTTCTTAACCAATCATTCATATCTCTAGGTTTACTCAGATACGTATTATTCTTTATTTTTGCAGTCGCTTTCATTTGTTAATTCTCAATTTTATTCATGTGTAGGTTAAGTGTTTTTTAGCTCACATCAGGATGTTTATAGTTCGTAGTAAATTAGTTTAGTAATAGATTTTGTCATTATATTATAGTACTTTTATGTTAGTTTTGATAGATAAGTAGGTAGTACCAGTAGTGAAGAAAATTGTGTATTGTGGTGTGGTACATAAATTCAATATTTTTGAATTTATTTAGTTAATTTAGGTTTTAGGTATAAAAGGTTTGTCAGGTGCATAGTTGTTTCGGTTCAATACGTTATTGATTGATTTAGATATTTAGGTTATAAGTAAAAAAGTTTGCTTTATCGAAGTTTTTATAAAAAATTGTCTTACGTTGTAGTTACGTTGTAGTGTACTACCGATTTTACAAATCTTTAATTATTGTTTTATTGTTTTCGATATGCCACGCAAACGTAAATCCAATCTAAGCCGTAGTTCTAGCAGAGCTCGAACTGCAAAAGTTGCTAGAAGCCAAGAATCTGAAGAGCAGACTCAGACGCGTCAGATGTTAGATTCTCAGCGTCATGCGACTCAAAGAGCTTCTGAGACCTATACGCAGACTCAAGCCCGTAGGACCTTAGATGCTGAGCGCCACGCATCTCAAAGGGCCTCTGAGACGTTTACACAGACTCAAGCCCGTCAGGCCCTAGATGCTGAACGCCACGCATCTCAAAGAGCCTCTGAGACGTTTACGCAGACTGAGACCCGTCAGGCCCTGGATGCTGAACGCCACGCATCTCAAAGGGCCTCTGAGACCTATACGCAGACTCAAGCCCGACAAACCTTAGATGCTGAGCGCCACGCATTTCAAAGGGCCTCTGAGACGTTTACGCAGACTCAGGCCCGTCAGACCCTGGATGCTGAACGCCACGCATCTCAAAGAGCTGCTGAGACAGTGGAACAGACTCAGACACGTCGAGTTTTAGATGCCGAACGTCACGCGCAATTGATTGCGGCAGAGACTGACGAAGATTCACAAAGACGACGTCTTTTAAATGCTGAACGGCAGGCAGAAAGAAGACGTACGTTTTCAATGAGTACGTGGGAGGCATTTAATGGTGCCGCTTTTGAGTATGACCCTTTGATCGACTATGTTAATCACCGATTGGTTATCATTGGGAGAATGGATAAAAAATGCAGATATTGTGAAGCACTGAAATGGAAAGAAGAAACTCCAGGTATGTGCTGTTCTGGTGGAAAGGTTAAAATTCCATTACTTGGCGAACCAGAGGAACCTCTTAAATCTTTACTTTTATACGACAGTAACGAATCGCGCCGGTTTTTAAGCAGGATTAGAAAGTATAATTCTTGCTTTCAGATGACGTCATTTGGTGTAGATAAGGAGGTCGTAATGCCTGGATTTTCACTTACTTTTACCATCCAAGGACAGGTGTATCACAGGATTGGTTCCTTACTTCCCGCAAATAATGAACAACCAAAGTTTTTGCAACTTTATTTCATGGGCGATGAAAAAAACGAAGCTGATCGCAGGTGTCAAAATATACAAGGAATCGAAAGGGATACTGTTTTAAAAATCCAGAGAATGTTGCATGAACATAATCGCCTTATCAATACTTTCAAAACAGCACTAGAAAGAATGCCGGGAGAGGATTATAGGTTGGTGATGCACCCCGATCGCACACCAAGTGGGGAACATGAAAGGCGGTATAATGCACCGTTAATAAATGAAGTCGCAGCCTTGGTTACAGGCGAACAGTTTGCTTTCCGTGATATAGTTTTACAGGCCCGAGATGACACATTAACCAGGGTGCCTGATACTCATAAATTTTATGATGCGTTGCAATATCCGATCATATTTAGTAAGGGACAAGAGGGGTACCACTTTCAAGTTCCTCAAATTAATCCTGTAACAGGTCTTCCCTTGCATAACAAAAAGGTTTCATGCATGGATTTTTATGCCTACAACATGATGATACGAGAAAACAACTTTAACATTGTACAAAGATGCAAGCAACTGGCCAATCAGTTTTACGTTGACATGTACGTTAAAGTTGAAAGCGAGAGGTTACGGTACATATCATTAAATCAAACTAAACTAAGAGCAGAGAATTACATCCATCTTCAAGACGCTGTGGCAAATGACGCTAATTTAAATCCAAATAACTTAGGTCGTATGGTCATTTTACCATCTTCATTTGTAAATAGCCCGCGGTACTTACACGAATATACTCAGGACGCGTTTGTTTATGTGCGTACACATGGTCGCCCTGACTTATTCGTCACCTTTACTTGCAACCCAGCCTGGCCCGAAATAGTCAATCAGTTGATGCCGGGGCAAAGCGCAATAGATAGACATGATGTAGTCGCAAGAGTTTTTAGACTAAAAGTTAAAAAACTAATGGATGTGATTAATAAAGGCCGAGTGTTCAGAGAAGTGCGCTGCTTTATGTACTCTGTCGAATGGCAGAAACGTGGACTGCCACATGTCCATATATTATTGTGGTTAAAAGATAAGTTACGACCCGATCAAATAGATAACATAATCAGCGCTGAAATACCGGATCCTAACATTGACAAGACTCTCCATGACATTATTGTAAAAAATATGATTCACGGTCCATGCGGACCCGAAAATCCACAGTGCCACTGCATGAAAGACGGAAAATGCACAAAAAAATTTCCTCGCAAGTTAGTGAAAGAGACCGTTCACAACGACCACGGATACCCGCAGTATCGTAGAAGAGCGCCAGCAGACGGAGGTCGAACAGCAACCGTGAAGCTCCGAAATGGTAGCTACGTTACGGTTGATAATAGTTGGGTAGTCCCCTATTCACCAATTTTATCAAAAATGTTTAACGCCCACATAAATGTTGAGGCATGCAGTTCAGTACGCGCCATCAAATATATTTGCAAATATATAAACAAGGGTAGTGATCAAGCTATTTTCAATTTTAGAAATACTGATCTTGTGAATCCCGTAGATGAGGTACAAACTTATCAGTCTGGTCGGTATGTCAGCAGCAACGAAGCCGTGTGGCGTCTGTTAGCATTTCCGTTGCACGAAAGGCATCCCACCGTGACACATCTCAGCGTGCATTTAGAAAATGGTGAACGCGTTTATTTTAATGAACACAATTTCCACGAACGAATAACTACTCCGCCAAAAACCACACTCACTGCTTTTTTTGATCTTTGTATCAGAGATGAGTTTGCAAAAACTCTTCTTTATGTCGAGGTGCCGAGGTATTATACTTGGGATGCAAGTAGGAAAACTTGGAAACGCCGCATTCAAGGTACTTCAGTTCACGATTGGCCTGGCGTCAAATCTGGAGATGCTTTAGGACGAGTTTATACAGTTCATGTTAGTAACATGGAATGTTTTTGTCTACGCATGCTTTTACACCATGTGCGCGGACCTACCTCTTTCAATGATCTAAAAAAAATACAACACACAAGATTATCCTACATTTCGAGAGGCATGTGAGGCAAGAGGATTACTGGAGAATGACAACCATTGGGATGTGACACTGGAAGAAGCTGCTCAATGTAGATCAGCAGGCAAGATGAGAGAGCTATTTGCTGTATTAGTAGCGACATGTGGTCTTTCAAATCCTCAACAATTGTGGGATAAATACAAAAATGATATGACCGACGATATATTGCACAGATTACAAGAGCAAAATCCCAATGTCACGTACAGTGATTTAATTTACAATGAGGGTTTGACAAAAATTGAAGACCAGGTTAAAACAATTTCTGGAAAGGATTTATCAGATTATGGAATGATCAGACCACAGAGAACCGAGGAAATCAGTAGCGATTTAATACGGGAACTAGATTACGATACTGCTTCCTTACAACAACAATTGACAGAGTCTGTTCCACGTTTGATCCCAGAACAAAGGTTAGTATTTGACAATGTTTTCAAAAAAATCGAAGATGGCGAAGGTGGTTTGTTATTTTTGGATGCTCCCGGAGGCACGGGAAAAACCTTTCTTTTAAACTTGCTTTTAGCGCAAATCCGAAAAGATAAAGGAATTGCTGTAGCAGTTGCCTCTTCCGGAATAGCCGCCACTCTGCTCAATGGTGGTCGAACGGCACATTCGGTGCTTAAACTGCCATTAAACTTAGCCCATGAAGAAATGCCAGTCTGTAATATAAGTAAAAACAGCGAGCGTGGACGTATGTTGCAGCAATGTAAATTATTAGTTTGGGATGAGTGTACTATGTCCCATAAAAGAGCAATTGAAGCTCTAGATCGGACTTTGAAAGACATCAAGAGTAATCCAAATATCATGGGGGGGGATGGTGGTACTTTTAGCGGGCGATTTTAGACAGACTTTGCCGGTTATCACTAAAGGCACCCCTGCAGATGAAATAAATGCGTGTTTAAAAGCGTCAACGTTATGGGTGCACGTAAAAACGTTTAGTCTGTCTACAAATATGAGAGTGCAACTACACAATGATGTACAATCTGGACATTATGCTGCTGCTCTTCTTAAAATTGGAGAAGATCGTATGGCAAAGGATGGTAATGGCATGATTACATTGGATCGTGAATTCTGCAATGTTGTGCATAATCCAGATGATCTAAATAACTTCGTCTATAGCGAACTGCTAACTAATATGAGGAATAGAGACTGGTTATGTGAAAGAGCAATTTTAGCGCCGACGAATGAAATGGTGGGACAGATAAACGAGCAAATTATGTCACGCGTGGAAGGTGATATTGTTGAGTTTCTCTCTGTAGACACTGTAATGGATACTGAACAAGTAACATCATACCCTGTAGAATTTCTTAATTCTTTAGAACTGTCGGGAGTACCTTCACACAAACTGAGGCTGAAAGTAGGCGTTCCTGTCCTTTTAATGCGGAGTTTAGATGCACCAAGACTGTGTAATGGCACACGGTTGCAAGTGACACACCTCGGTCGCAATATTGTAAAAGCAATCATTATGACTGGAATGGCAAAAGGAGAGAACGTTTTAATCCCCCCGTATACCCATAATTCCGACAGATTTGCCATTCCAGTTTAAGAGATTACAGTTTCCGCTGAAAATCGCATTCGCTATGACGATAAATAAAGCTCAGGGGCAAACATTAAAAGTAGCCGGCATTAATTTAGAAAAGAGTTGTTTTTCTCACGGACAATTATACGTGGCTTGCTCACGTGTTTCAAGTCCACAGAATCTCCATGTGTTGGCCAGAGAGGGAAAAACAAAGAACATAGTTTACAAAAATGTACTACAGTAATAAGGCCTCTTATTGTTAGCTTCCTACATTATTATACTACTTACATTAAGTTAGTACTTCCTACGCAGACGATGTTACGGATGTCACACTGTCTAACATCGGGGGTTGGCAGGTAGGTAGTTAGTAGTATTTTAAACCGATTTACATTATTTACTTTTTATATTTACTAAGGAAACATTCGGAGCTATCCATTATGTAGCTTAGGTTGCTTTTGAACAAATTTTGATGTGAAGTTGAGGACTGGAACACGATAGTGGGACATTGTTGCAGGGGGACTTATAGCCGGGAGAAAACAAAAAAACTTATGCGGACGAAGTCGCGGGTAAAAGCTAGTAAAGAAATATGGAGTAACATAAATTAAAAATAGAATAAAAAAGTACACGCAATACACAACTTACAACATAGAGAAGGGATGAAGTGTATTGTATATGCAGTTAATTTCTCAAGCATGCAGGTTTCTCGCGATGTTTTCCTTCCCCGTAGAGCACGTAGTAAATCAGCACTTAAAATTGCTATATGTGCCCGTGTATGCTTACTAGACGCGTGTATACACGGGCACATATAGCAATTTTTGGAGACCCTTTTTACTGGAAACGAGGCATTCTATCTCAGTCTTCAAGGGTGGCAACGGATCTGTATTTTGATTTTTAATTAAAGATAAATGTAGAGGTCTATGGGCAACAGCATCCATTTAACATCAGGTGGACTGTGTGCTCGTTTGTCACCTTTATACTATAAAAATAAAGCTGAGAATAATAATTAATTCGTTTCCACGAATTATTTTTCCGAAGAGTCGAGGATGAGCTAGTAACTGAATACAATAAGTGCAGTGCACAATAAGTGCCATGCCAGAGTCAATATTGCCCCAACGGCGTTTTTTTTTTTGCGCCCAGAAGCAAAGTAAAGGAAGCGGGGGAGGGAGATGGTGAATGCTCTAAGCATACCACGCGGCCAGCTGCGTGGTTAGGTGGCATTCACTATAAGACCTAGAGTGCCTATCCACTAAACACTACCTGGGACTGGCTTTGGCCTGGGAAGGCTTTTTAGCCGTACCAGAGGCGACGCCCCTTTGGGAATGGGAGGCACAGAGGGAAAGGGGAGCGCAGGTCCAACGGCGGCCACTCCATCTGTTTTATACAACCAAAACAAGTAGCCACACGGGCGCCACTGCAAGTGCAACGCGCAGGTGTTTGGTACACTTGTTGCTTATAAGAATTATGGCTAGCTACGGAGGCGCTACTGCACGTGCAATGGCGCAGGCGTCGTCATATATTTATTGGAGCGGAGCTCCCATGGCATAAGAAAACGATTATATGAATGAATGAATGAATGAATATACTTTATTGCACACCACAAACAAATTTACAAAGAACATAACAGAGAGCAGATTACATGTACAATTTGGCGGCCTTATCGCTACATAGCGATCTCTTCCAGGCAACCAAAGGTATAAAGGAATAAAACAGTGAATACTAGGTAGGTGGTGCAATATAAATATACCTAATATAATATCAATACATGCAATAAAATAACATATAAATAACTAATACATTAAAAAATATGATACACCACTATATACATAAACATACACACACATATATATATACATATATATATATATATCCATACATATACATACATACATATACATACATACATACATACATACATACATACATATACACATATACACATACATACACATACACATACATATACATACATATATCCTCAAATATATACCACTAACAATAACATAAACAAATAAATACAAAACTACATAATCACATAATTTATCCTAATGATTTTCGAACGATTGAGACAAGTAATACTCTTTAAGAAGTCGCTTAAAGACTACAATAGTCTGAGCTTCGCGTATATACAAAGGTAGGGCATTCCAGAGCTTAATATACTGTACAGTAAAAGATTTATTTAAAGAAAGATGAAGATGAAGATTATATCTATCTCCTCCTTAACCCGTAGGCCAATTTAGATAATTTTTGGCAATATTTGAGGCTCAACGCAAAAAAGGTTTTGTAAACAATAAAATCCGAATTTGATTTTTTTTACTCTCTAATCAATTCGCTAATTTACACCTGCGCGATGTCACACCATTTGATTGAATCTTTTGTTGAAATAAAGATAGTTATGACTTTAGGCTTTTACTCCCCTCCGTTTATGATGCAAGCAAAAGTTTTGCATCTGCATCGGCCCTAGTATATAATTCGAAGTCATGTGAAGTCCACCAACATGTATTAGGACAGCGCGGCGGACTTTCCTAGCCCTTTAGTCCTTTGCCATCATGGCATACGAGTTGGTTTTATTACCAAGGTGCGCCAATAGATGTTTCACAATAAAAATATAATTTCTATAGCATGAATACGGTACTGACTTGTGGTGGTAGCATAATGGAATCCGTCATCCCAATTTTATCCCGTGGGTGTAACTTAGACGAGACGACTTTTACTTTAGAATTGACATATTTAAATATACGTAAGATACTATACACAGACAGAAAACAGACGTAAAATAGCCCGACCGACGACCGAAACATCCGAAGATCGTTATTTAACCTGCAAAGCTTTACGAAAATGTATTTTTGTATTTATTTATGTATATACAAAAAGATACAGAAACAGTTATATAGTGAATTCGTACATAATTCAGAATTCGTACTACTCATTCCATAATTTATTTAAGTATCTTCCTTAAAGCAAAATATATTATAGATAGGAAACTTGGTGCGTTCATACTAGTACTACTAGTACTAGTAGTTACTTACTGATGAATAAATAATATACATATTAACATAATGCTATGCAAATTATATACAATAATATGATAAATAATAATAAGAATATAATACAATGATATATTTTGTATATTAATAAACTTGCTAAGAAGTTATCTCCTTTTGATTTTGTAATTTTAAAATAAGTTTTATTGTTCCATTCTTATTAAGTTGTTACATGTCTATAAATAGGTATGAGGCGTATAATATAATCACAAGTTACACTCGACTTATCCTATACTTAAAAGAATTAAGCTGGCTTTCCACTATGGGATATAATATATATATATTATATCCCGAAATATAAATTATATCCCACGATTGCCCTTTACACTGTGAGATATATCTTTAAACCAGTGTGCGTTCGCCATTAGACGATCTGAGGACGTAGCGGTGGCGTGGAAGGGTGTGCGGGGTACAGGAGGTGAAATATAATATGAAAATATCGCTCAGTCGATCGAAAAAATATAGTTTGGGAAGTAATATTTAATATATCTCAGTGGAAACGGTTCCATTTAAAAGTACGGTGAGCGATATTAATTTACGTCTCGAGATGTAATATAAATTATATTATATCCCATAGTGGAAAGTAGGCTTAAAGAGTGTAGTCGTATACAGATAAGGTAGGTAACTAGATAAGACACAGATAATTTTTCTCACTTCATGTGATATTAAAGCGTAAAATGAAATTACTCTGAAAGCGGCTTAAAATCCATTTCCACAATGTTCCTATTACCGTGGAAATTGTTATTTTTATGATGGCATTTACGTAAGACGTTCCTAGAATTTTAAATTTTTCACTAACGAGTCACTGCAGTCTATTACAAGTATCCTGAGCAAGTGTAAGAAAGAAAACGATTATAAGGTATAACGTAATCGCAAAGTGTTTATGAGCCCAGGGCGAATTGTAATAAGTAATACCCATTTTGGAATAATACAGACCCTATTTGTGTACTTTTAACGTCTTCTAACCTCTGCATATCACACAACTACTCTAAACGTATTTAATTATTCCCTTCATAATATTTTAACTGTATGTAGTTTTTTTTTTTTTTGTAATTTTTGAAAAGAAACATCTTTAACCGTAACACATATGTGGTCATCTATACTCTACCTTGATTTTTCATTACTTATTTTACATATATTATAAGCGATATGTCAAAAAACACATGAGGTAGTGGTTAAAAAGAAAATTATAGAAAACCTATCTGTTAGTAAAAGCATAAGAACGAATCTCAATCAAAAATGGCTAAATGTCGGCACCGCTACAACCTATTAAATTATAATACTATATATACTAATATAGTGGACTAATTAGTCCACTGCTAAACATAGGCCTCCCCCCATAGATTGTCTCATAGGGGGGTATTTGCCATTGCTCTCACGCTTGGCAAGCGGGTTGGCAATCGCAGTTTATTTTTATTTTTAGTTGTTATTAGGGAGGACCACAGAACACTTAATTTCCGCTATATTAGGTGTTCTGTGGGGAGGACGCTACTGTTCATCTCCTGATTTGTTTCTTAAAGAATTCACTGTCCAGACCATCAGTCGTGCTGTGGGTGTAGTGGGAGGTGACTACGAGAAATATCAGATAAGCTTATGGCCATCGATAGATTTTTTTATTTCGTCATTCAGTACAACAAACAATACTGTAATAAGGCTTGAATTAAATAACAATTTATAAATACCATGAGTGTGAGTAATTATGTAACCAGTACATCATCATCATCATCATCATCACAGCCCTTCACAAGTCCACTGCTGAACATAGGCCTCCCCCAAGTAATGCCACAAAGCACGGTCCTGAGCCACCTGCATCCATCGACTTCCTGCATATCTTACCAGGTCGTCACTCCATCTAGTGGGGGGTCGCCCTACACTACGCCTACCGGTACGAGGCTGCCACTCGAGAACCTTTCTTCCCCATCGGTTATCGGTTCTTCGAGCTATATGGCCGGCCCATTGCCACTTCAGCGTACTAATCCGTTGGGCTATGTCGGTCACTCTGGTTTTACTGCGGATATCCACATTTCTGAGTCTATCACGCAGAGAAACTCCGAGCATAGCCCTCTCCATAGCTCGCTGAGCGACCTTGAGCGTCCTCATACGGCCAGCAGTGAAGGACCACGTCTCTGATCCGTAAGTCATCACTGGCAACACGCACTGGTTGTACACTTTAGTTTTCAGAGATTGAGGTATACCTGACGAGAAGATGTGTCGTAATTTCCCGAACGCTGCCCAGCCGAGTTGAATCCGTCGATTGACCTCTCGGTCGAAGTTGGACTTACCTAGTCGGACTATTTGTCCCAGGTAAACGTACTCGTCAACAACTTCGAGCATAGTGCTCCCAACAACTACCGGCATAGGTGTGACATGGACATTAAACATGATCTTTGTTTTGTCCATGTTCATCTTAAGACCTATCCGTTGGGAGGCACTATTGAGATCATTGAGCATAGTGCTTAAGTCCTCCAGCGATTCTGCCATAAGGACTATATCGTCTGCAAATCGAAGGTTAGTGATGTACTCGCCATTAATGTTAATACCGTATCCTTTCCAGTCCAGTAGCTTGAAAACGTCTTCCAAAGCAGTGGTGAAGAGTTTCGAGGATATAACGTCACCCTGTCTTACACCTCTCTGCAGATGGATAGGTTTCGAGCTCTGGTTCTGTACTCGGATAGCCATCGTAGCCCTACTGTACAAACACTTCAGCACTTCGATATACCGACAGTCAACTTGGCACCGCTGAAGGGACTGCAGCACCGCCCAAATTTCGACGGAATCAAAGGCTTTCTCATAGTCCACATACGCCAGGCAAAGTGGCAAATTGTACTCTTAAGTCTTCTGTACAATCTGCCGCAGGGTATGTATGTGGTCTATGGTACTGAAGCCTTTTCGGAAACCGGCTTGTTCGGGAGGCTGGAAGTCGTCGAGTCTGCGTGCGAGACGATTCGTAATGACTCTCGAAAACAGCACGTAGACGCGGCTCAGAAGGGAAATCGGTCTGTAGTTCTTCAAGAAAGCTTTGTCGCCTTTCTTGAGAAGAACAAGACCACCGCACTTCTGCCCCCACGCTTCTGGAGTAGTGTCACCATGGAAGACGAAATTGAAAAGCTTCTGAAGGACTTTAAGTACCTGTGTTCCACCGGCTTTCAGAAGCTCCGCTGTAATTCCATCCTCGCCTGGGGCCCTGCCGTTTTTAAGGTGCTGGAGAGCCATTCTAATCTCGCTTAGACTGACGTCCGGGATATCATCGGAATAGTGTCGGATAAGACTTGCTCTTGGATCGTTACTCACACTTGCGTGTGGTTCCAACGATGATGTGTACAGCTGCCCATAGAACCTCTCAATCTCACTCAAAATCTCAGGTGTCCCGGAAACGATGCTGCCACACTCAGTCTTCAGCCTTGACAGTTGGTTCTTACGGGCAGACAGATCTCTGGCAAAGACTTTGGAGCCCTGGTTCCGCTCGATCGCTTCTTTAATACGAGCAGTATTAAAGTTGTGTAAGTCTCGCCGCATGCATTTGGATATCTGTCTGTTCAGTTGCCTGTATGCTGTCAAACCTGTTGACGATTGCAGCCTCATCTCCCGTCTAACAGCCATGAGATTAAGAGTGTGATCGGAGAGTTTTTGTGTTCTTCTGCGGCGGGTCTTGCAGAACTTAGCTCCGACCGCATGGACAGTTTCCACGAGCTTGTCATTCATATCGTCCACTGCATTGCAATCTTATAGGCACTGAAAGCGGTTGTGTAACTCGAGCTGAAAGTTTTCGGGATTTTGGATTAGAGCACGAGGGGGGACGGAGCGTTGACTTCATTAGACGAGAACTCTCCAACTTAACGTTTAGGTTCAGTGTGCCTCTAACCATTCGGTGATCGCTGCCAGTTTTTACCCTTGCGATCACTGAGACATCACTGAACAGTTGGCGTCTGGTCGTCATAATGAAGTCAATCTCATTTTTTGTCGAACCGTCGGGGCTCGACCAGGTCCACTTCCTGTGGGGCCGCTTCTGGAAGAAAGAGTTCATCATAAAGAGTCCCTCTTTCTCCATAAAGTCGGCCAGCTGCTGGCCCCTTCGGTTCCGGTGCCCTACTCCAAATTTCCCTAACTTCAGCTCACCGTTTTCTCTTGTGCCTAGTTTTGCGTTGAAGTCTCCCATCAACACCGTGTAGTGGGTTTTGGAGGAATGCATGAAGATTTGGAAATATCCTCATATATTTCCTCCACCTCCTCATCGGAATGTGCCGAGGTTGGTGCGTAAACCTGTATGACCTTCAGCGAATACCGTTTGGTGATTCTGAGTATCAGGTACGCGACCCTCGTCGACACACTCCCAATCTTTACAACGTTGTTGACGAGAGACTTGCGGACGATAAATCCGACACCTCCTTGGGACAGATGGTCGCCCTCCCGGTGATAGAACAAGTTGCCGGATTCGAGAATCACCGTGTCCTCCCCCTCTCTTCGGACCTCGGATAATCCTATAATACTCCAGCGCAGCTTGTCTATCTCTTCTTCCAGCTCCAGGATCTTCTCGTCAGTCCTCAGGGTGCGTGCGTTAAATGTTGCCAGGTCGAGTCGTCGTAGGTGGCAACCGAACCTCCACCGGAGATTCTTAGCACCCCCTGCCACGCCGTTACCATGTTCGCCACCGTAGCCAGGAATAGCGGGGCCGCCGGGGACTGTGGGCCGTCTATTTGTGTAATTGTTCATGGGGGGGTATATTGCCATAGTTGCCACGCTTGGCGAGCGGGTTGGCAACCGCAGTTTTTTTTTGTCGTACAGTTGCTGTTATCAGGAAGATGCTGCTGCCCATCTCCTGCCTGTTTCCCTCTGTCGCCTTTTACGACACGCACGGGAAGATATGGGGTAGTGGATATTCTTAACCGCCACTACACGGCAACCAGTACAGTTATCAATTAATTAAATATATATTCATATTAAATTAATTTGTATGAGAGAGTAAGCAAAGTATAAGTTAATAAACAAACATAATTCACAAATAAACTCAGCAATATGAAAAAGTCAAAATGATGCGTCAAATTGATGGTGATATAACAATCTTATTTATGTCAGACGTTAAATACTAGACATGAAACGGATATCCGGTAACTATCCGGTATTCGGCCTATCCTGCCTAAAATTACTATCCGGCCTGATAACGGATTTAAAAAAAATACAAAACTTCATTTATGTCATTTAACAAATATAATCAGTACTCACAAAATTTGCATTTTAAAACTTACAAAATTAGTACTCGTACTGCGCTAAGGCATAGAATAAATAATAGTACTACGTAGCAAAGGGCAAATTATGGCGAATAAATACTAATTTCTCTTGAAAGGTAACAAGCGGTTTTTTCTGTCTTCATAAACAAGGCCAACTTCAGAAAAAATCTTCAGGAAGATAGGTTTTGGCATACTTTATAAATTTGGGTATTGTGTAGTAATTAATACCTGCCCACCAAATATAAGGTTCACGTCGCGAACAGTTTACACTGACTTTAATTTTCGCTTCTTGCGGTTCACCAAATGGTAACGTTCGACAGAATATCCAGCGGCCGGATATCCGGCTATCCGACGATCGGACTGGCCACATATACGGTATCCGGCCAAACTACTATCCGTTTCATCTCTATTAAATACCCACGCTGACGATGGGTAACAGCGACAAAGGAGCTCTCAAAAAAGTCACCAAGTTTTTCTAATCAAATATAGCTTAGATCACCCCTGGCATTGCTTTCTATCTGTTCGTCAAGTGTCATTAAGTTCAACCGTTCCGAAGCTTAGCCCAGACAGACAGAAAGTGAGACAGACGGACAAACAGACAGACTGACTGACAGAAACACTTCTTTTATTTCCAACGTCTTTAAGAAAGGAGGTTCTCAATTCGACTGTGTTCTTATTTTGTACGTATGTTACGTGATATCTTTGTAAATTGTAAGCTGACTCTAAAATTATTTTTTGGTAAATAGGTTATAATTTGTATCGACTATCCCACATAAAATTAGAGAAATAATTTCACCCCAAGGGTGAGAAAATATGGATTACGTTTTTAATGTTACTTTGTCGACAATTTCGCTGTTACCTTGAGCTTAATAAGTAATATTCCTGAGTTCACCCAAAATGGTGCAAAATTTAAACTAATTTTTTTTGTCAGCTCTTTAATTTTATATACACTACTTCTTTTTTTTTGCTTTTTTCTTTGTATTCTACGAGAGCATACACGACTTTTTGTGCCACCAGGACAGTGACACTTAAAATGAGATGTAATATTTGACAGATTTCATAGTCGGGAAGTTATTTTGTTCGAAATTT
The DNA here is from genome assembly GCA_907164705.1 of Parnassius apollo. Lineage (NCBI taxonomy): Eukaryota > Metazoa > Arthropoda > Insecta > Lepidoptera > Papilionidae > Parnassius > Parnassius apollo. Next base: position 1,843,535 of record CAJQZP010001523.1, read on the forward strand.
GTAAAGGCTAATGTTTCTTTCTGTACCATTAGTTATATTTTATATTATTTAGATGAAAAATAAATAAACTAAACCACAGATATTCATTAATTTATAAAAATCTAAAAAATTGTTAACAATGTGCAAACAATTAAAGAAAAAAACCACAGATGCATTGTTTTGAGTCTTAATATATTACTCTGGATACTGATAAACTTTCATTAAAAACTAAATTATAAATTAAATGACATTGTGTAACAAAAAACTTCACCTCAATGTCAACTAGCGACATCTGATGAGCGTAAGATTATTTACCCTCATTGTGTGAAATTCATTTTATTGTTTTAGCTGTTTGAAGTTGTCTATTACTTTCTATCATCATCATCATTATTACAGCCCTTCACAATTCCACTGCTGAACAAAGGCCTCCCCCAAGGTATGCCACAAAGCACGGTCCTGAGCCACCTGCATCCATCGACTTCCTGCATGTCTTACCAAGTCGTCACTCCATCTAGTGGGGGGTTGCCCTACACTTCGCCTACCGGTACGAGCCTGCCACTCGAGAACCCTTCTTCCCCAACAGTTGTCGGTTCTTCGAGCTATATGGCCGGCCCATTGCCATTTCAGCTTACTAATCCGTTGGGCTATGTCGGTCACTCTGGTTCGCGGATATCCTCATTTTTAAGTTTATCACGCAGAGAAACTGCGAGCATAGCCCTCTCCATCGCTCGCTGAGCGACTTTTAGCGTCCTCATACGGCCAGCAGTGAAGAACCACGTCTCGGTTCCGTACAGAGGCGGCGTAAGGTGTGGGCGACGTGGGCCACCGCCTACGGCCTCGCGCTCTGGAGGCTTATGCATTACTTAAAACCGTAAACGCGCCGAAAAAATTTCATTGTCATGGATCGATATTATTGCCATAACTAAATACCTATGTTTTTATTCAGTCTAGCAACATTAGTTTGCGTTGCTATTGCGGGGAGTCTCCACTGCGGGGCAACCAGTATATAAACAGTAATCTATGGGGGCGACAAAGGCTGAGGATTCCCCATTCTGTTCGTTAGACATAGAATACAGACTTTATTTAATCGTGGGCGAGTGGCAATCGAGTAAAGAGTGCGATACAGCGGCCCACGTGGCTGCTGCAGGTATATTTTCGCGCTGTACGCACATGAGTAGATAAACGGAACAGACACAAAGAACTTGCAAAATTGTTAACTATTTTGGTAGGGTTGTCACTATTAGGTGAAAACAAATTAAAACTCTTGAACATTTGCGTACATTTTGTAACTGGATTAAAGAATATTGACAAACTTGTTTCGAAAAATGCTTGTCTGGTGCTCAACAGTTTATTGATAAAAAACTGTTATGATCTGCCAAAAGACTTTAAAAATAAAAAGAGTAGCCAAAAAGAAAAAGATGTTGGATTATGAAGGCAAGGATTAACCTATACAGTCTCCTAAAAGTCGGTATGAAACAGATTTTTTCAGCACCATGCTTTTTCAATTATAACAAGTTTGGATTTAAGATTTATGGCTTTAAACCAACATTATGAAATTTTGGTTTCCTTTATGATTTAAACAAGATAAAAAATATTCCAAACCATCTAATATTAAAATAACTGTCAAGATTTACACACAGCCCTGCGAGTGGGTGAAAGCAGTGACTTTCAATCTTACTAATTTACCTAACTTCGTAACAGATGTGGAATAGCTTCTCCAATGAGTTACAGAAAATAATTTTAAAAAATATACCCAAACATTTACATCGTCATTTAACAATATCGATCAGTACAGCTTCCGCTGAAGGAAGCTTCTTAAAATTAAAACACATTAAAAATTATCTCAGGAATGCAATGTTACAAAAAAGACTTTCAGCGTTGAAAGTTTTATCTATCGAGGCAGGTATAGCATAAGTTATATTATGAGGCTATAAAAAAATTCAATAGGATAATAATAATAATAATATAGCCTCTTTATTTCCATAATGAATGACTTAAAAAGAACCAATAGTATGTTAAGATTACGATTTACATAATTATGCATGCATATAACAAAATAATACAATTCATAATTATCAGAATTATTAATTTACAATCGAATAATTTTTAATTTTATATAAATTTCAAAATATTAAATAATATAAATTTTCAGATCAGTTTACATACAAAATTCATAACATAATTCATTACGGACCCCTCAACGGGTGAAGGCCTCCTCCATTTTTTTCCACGTCTGTCTGTCCTTTGCCTTCGTGATCCAATTTTCACCGGCTTTTCTTATTATCTCGTCAACCCATTTCTCTCTCGGTCTACCTCTGTTCCTTTTGTTTGGTGTTCCTTGCCAGTTTGTTACTCTCTGTGTCCATTTTTCTTTGTCCATACGCGCAATATGACCCGCCCATTTCCATTTTTGTTTTTGGGAATGTTCCAAAGCATCTATTATTTTTGTTGTATTTCTTACGTCTGTGTTTCTTTTTCTGTGTTTTCTTTGTATATTTAGTATACTCCTTTCCATTGCTCTCTGACATACTTGTATTTTGTTTTTAGTCTTATTATTGTATATCCATGTTTGGCAGCCATACGTAAGGCAGGGTAGTAAACATGCATCCATTATTTTTTTCTTCAGTTTTATAGGGAGTTTTGATTTTAGGGTTTCTTTATTGCTCCAGAATTTATTCCAGGTTATGTTAACTCGTCTTTTAACCTCATCTTCGTGTCTTGTCTTAGAGAAAGATACTTGTTGTCCCAGGTAAACATAGCTTTGAACGTATTCTAATATATTGTTATTGACCCTTATTGGTATAATATGGTGGTTCGTCATGACTTTAGTCTTGGTAGCATTTAGTTCTAAGCCAATCGTGATGCTTACATCATTTAGTTCATTAATCATTTTCTGTAATTGAGATGCTGTTTCGGAAAAGAGTATGATGTCATCCGCAAATCGAAGATTACTGAGGAGTTTGCTATTTATATTTATTCCTGTCTTTTCCCAGTTCAGAGTTTTCATTATATTTTGTAGCACAGTTATAAAAATTCTAGGTGACAGGGGGTCACCCTGTCTGACGCCTCTACAAATGTTTATTTCAGGGCCATGTCTCTCTAACTTTACACGACTTTTGCTTTTGTAGTAGATGTCTTTTAAAAGATCTATAGTCTCCGATGGTACTTCGCACTCATTTAGAGCTTTCCACATGCTCGTATGTGATATAGAGTCAAAGGCTTTTGCGTAGTCGATAAATGCCAGGTAGAGTGGTCTATTGTGCTCTATATATTTCTCTATAATCAAATTTAAAGTGTGGATGTGATCTATTGTTGAGAAGTTTTTCCTGAAACCTACTTGTTCCGGCGGTTGAAATTTCTCTGTGAACTTTGCTAGCCGATCCTCAAGACAGGAAGCAAATAGTTTGTACATACTTGATTGTAAGCTTATTGGTCGGTAGTTTCCAATAACGGCAGGGTCTCCTTTCTTGTAGAGTAAAATTATGTCCGATTGTGCCCATTCTTTCGGTATTGCTCTATCGTTTAGAATCTTGTTAAATAGTGTTGTTATGTATGGTGCTAGTATAATTTTCCCCAATTTTAGTGCTTCATTTGGGATTCCATCCGGCCCGTTGCTTTTGTCCGACTTTAGACTTTCAATTTTCTTTATTACTTCAAGTGTAGAGAATCTAGCTAGAGTTGTAGAGTTCTGGTAGGATGTTTCGACTTCCGGAGTAGTACCTTTTACTGAGTATAAATTTTTATAGAATGTTGTTACCTTTTCTATGATATCAGATCTTGACAATATTTTTTTATCATTTGTATCATCTTTTATATAGGATATCCATCGTTTGGTGGTATTAAGATTTTTAAGACCTTTCTTTAAGCTACCTGTTGATTTGAGGTGCGTTTGAACTTTTTTATTCTGCGTTCTGTACGTTCCCGTTTCATTAATTTGTAGATGTTTTTGTATAGGTATGTACGTTCGTCTTTTTTTCTTTTGTTAAGGACTTCTTCTGAACCAGTTCACTTCTTCTTGCAATAAGACATTTTATGTGCACAGGGATGGCCTCACATTTTGCTGTTGGTTTCTGTCGAATTAAATTTAAACTGGTGATTATTGGTTTTTTTAATTTTGGCGTATAAGGACTCTATATTTTCATTTTCTTCTAATTCAATTTTGTTTATGTTTGTACTTAAGGTTTGCATGAACTGTTCTTGTTCTTCTAAAGTATTGAGTTTGGTTGTATAATTTTTGAAATTTGCTCTACTTTTCTTTATCGGTGCAATCTGTAGTGTACTTCTCAAGAGTCGATGGTCGCTGGGAAACGTTAGGTTTGATATGATTTCTAAGTTTGAGATGTTTTCTTTTCTATTCGTTAGTATATAATCGATTTGACTTCTTCTTAACTTTGGCGAGAGCCATGTCCACATAGTTTTATTGTTCATTTTAAATAAACTATTTGTAATGTATAGTTTATTTTCCCAACAAAATTGGAGTAAAATTTCACCCCTTTTGTCTCTTTTTTCGTAACAGTATTTGCCCAGTATTCTTTCTTCGCCTGGTACTCGTGTCCAACACGGGCATTAAAGTCGCCTAATATTATTTTCTGGTTATTATATTGACAGTGTGCAGTCTGTAGTTGGTTGTAGAATTTATTAATTTCTTGGTTGCTTGCATCAACAGTTGGCGCGTATACTTGTACAATGGTGAGTTTTGTGTTGTCGAAATTGAGATTTAAAATGCAGATGCGTTCAGATACTCCAATGAAATTCAATAGGATAAAAAGCTGAATATCTATTTCTTCACTTTTTTTTTGAAATTGTTTGGTGTTGGTACTTAATGATTTTGTATGAATAAAATTTTCATAAAGTCAAGTGTTTTGTTTTCATTTTATATAATCCGTCTTCTTGCGCGGGCACTCAATATCTTGCCCACATAAAATGTAGCCGCCACTGGTTCCGTAAGTCATCACTAGCAACACGCACTGGTTGTACAACTTACTTTTCAGGTTTTAAGGTATACCTGACGAGAAGATGTGTCGTAATTTCCCGAACGCTGCCCAGCCGAGTTGAATCCTACGATTGACCTCTCTGTCGAAGTTGGACTTACCTAGTCGGACTATTTGTCCCAGGTAAACGTACTCGTCAACAACTTCGAGCTTAGTGCTCTCAACAACTACCGGCATAGGTGTGACATGGACATTACTTTCTAATAAAACATTAATTTTTAAATTAAAATTTTACTTCGTTCAAATATTCATTTACAAATAAAACATGCAGATTCTTTTTTATAGAAGGGGCAGACGAGCATGCGCGTCACATTGCATCACCGGGGGAATTTTAGATGCGTTGCTGGCCTTTAAGACTTTGCAATCGGATATGTCGATGGCTGAATTCGCAGCCAAAGAGAGAATCCAATTCAAAATTTCCCCTAGCAATTCACAATTTCTAAAATAAATGTGTCAGAGTCAGAGCATGTAATTCCGACAGAAAGTTAATTAAATACAAAATTAATATACTGTAAGTTAAGAACGCAACTGACTCTGCCGCTGACAGGAAATAAAATGAAAGCTTCTGTTTCAAAAGTTTACTAATTTCGTTTAAAATCTGTGTAAGGCTCATGGTATACGGACGATTCTCCCGCCGGGGAGCCTGCTTATTGCATGAGCTTTTCCGGAAATACGTTAGGAAACCGTCTCAGGCAATCAGTAATTCGAAACAAACATGTGCTGCGAGATATATTGCTTGGTTTCTCACGTTGATTCATAGCACTACCTACCCTCCGCAGCCGATCCTTGGTTACTTGACGGCAGATCCATAGACCAGATCCGCCGCTGGTAAAAACAGACGCTTCCGAGTGCTCGGCTTTTGCTGGTCAGTTGCGCAGGTGGCGTTGGTGGTGGCGGAGTAATCGTCCCCCGAGGAGGAGCTGCTATAGGGCGGCCGGTGCTGGCAGTCGTGGATGTGAGCGAAAACGTTCTTCACTTGGGAACCAAAATAGTTCAAATTTCTTACATATCGTAATGGCCAATTCATTAATTTTTAAGTCTCTTAATTGACATAAATGTATTACTCATACTACAGTTAACAATTTCACAAAATATTAATTTAATTTGAAATTTTATATTTAGATTACAAAATTTTATATTTAGATTACTGAGCTACTGAAGCCCGTAACTTCATCCTGTCGATTTCGGTCGGAAATCAGAAACCGCTCTGGGATTTAATTCAGTATGCAGAGCCCTTGAGGACTCGCTATTGGCATTCTAGACACGAACTAATAAGTAGAACTAAAGTTATTTATAATTAGTATTCCACCAATCTAAATTTCATTCAAAATTGTAGAATTAATAATAAAATAATTTTTATTTGATTTAATAATTTATAACTAATTTGAATAAAATTTATATTGGTGGTAAATTATATACTCGGTTGCTTTATATAAAAAAGCTTAACGATTAATTTCCGGCTTTTAAATGATAAATATTTATTTCAGCTCTGGTTGCATATTCTACATTGGAAGCATTTAAGTTTACTTGATAAGGTTTATGGGATTGTCGGTAATAAAAACATCGGTGTAAAAATACTAAATAAATATAGTTTTTTTTTTCATTTTATTTATAGAATAAGGGTGACAAACGAGCACACAGTCCGCCTGATGGTAAGTGGATGCTGTGACCCATAGACATCTACATTGATACTCGATTAAGAACGCTCATACGCAAGTTCGGGTTCCATCCCCGCCGACATCAATGAAATCGTCATTTGACATTTTGACTGCTCCGTGGCTTAGCAATGAGTTGCGGGGCAAAGGCGAACCCATGGCGGGTTGGAATACCGCAAGTCACATAATTTTCCCGGGTCTGAATATTTGTCTTTGTGAAAATCATTTATGAATACTGCCCCCACGATACAGGAAAAAATTTCAGTGTGTTCTCCAATTTTTGAATGGATTTTAAGGGCAACGAACTGGCCACCACGCTGCCCCAATACGTGTTGGCAGATTTTACATGTATTTATAAAGCGGAAGTGACAAACTTACTTTCAGTCCTGATAGTAATTGGCAACTGCTATTCATGGACATCTGCAGCCAAACAAAGAAGGCTTCAGATGCGTTGTTATCCCTGGGGAGTAAGATGTCTCACAGCCTGTGATTTTACTGGCTCTTAATACCATTTAAATAGGAATATAGCAATGCAGGCATTACTATTTGGTAGTCAAACACTTTCTTACTATGTGTAAAATATAATTTTGATCCTCCTCCTCTCGTAATAAGTCAGAAAATAAGATTAAAAGAACGAGTGTGCTTATGACCACACATCTGAAATAAAACTTCTTTAGCTCCATCTGTATGTATATATATACGAGTAGATGAAGCTAAATGTATGTTTATATTTGCATATATGCATAATATATACAAGTATATAACATAAGATAATATAAACACTCACGCCTGTCACCCAGTGGGGTAGGCAGAGACTACAGATTTCCATTTAGCACGATCCTGACATACCTCTCTGGCCTCTTCCACATCCATATACCTACGCATACATGCTCGTCGGTTAAGGGTAGTCTTAATTTGGCCCATTTTTAATAAATCGCCAATTTGGTCGACAAACTTTCGCCTAGAACGTCCCTTTCCGACTCTTCCATTCACTTCTGCAAGATATATTTGCTTTGTCAGTCTTTCCTCATTCATTCTTTCTACATGACCAAACCACCAAAGCATTCCTTTCTGAATCTTAGTTACCGCGTCATCTTGCAAGCCACATTCTTCTTTTATCACACAGTTTCTCACCCTGTCACTCAGATTCGGTCTTAACATAATATATATATATATATATATATATATATATATATATATATGACAGGGTGAGAAACTGTGTATGTAATATATAATAAGAGAATATATATATATATATATATATATATATATATATATATATATATCCATAATATATTAATTTTCTACAAATATTTAAATTTACTATCGACTTATTTCCATAATTTGTTATTATTCTCCCGAAAATTCACAAAACATGAATTTACAATTTTATTCACTTTAAACGTAGAATATTTAATGTATTGAACAAAATATTAATTGATAAAATTGTTTAAAACGAAATAAAATTACGAAAAATAACTGGCTATGAAAGGAAGAAAATGTGCGTGCGCACTGCTCTTTCTTGCTTATATCCCCTCTTCAACACTCGTCCGTCATCAAGCATCTCGCTTGATGCAGATATCAATTAAAGTACTTGCGGCACTTACTTTATTATTTATTGAGAATGTTATACCAAATTTTATTCTGTACATAAGTAAGTAGTGCTTGCAAAAGAGAATGCAGCGCCTCCTTGAACCGTGCGTTTTAGGCTGGAGGAATCAAGCCCTGAGAACGAAAATATTAAGTATATATATAGTATATTACGTGAGAACACAGCAATTGATACTCTTGTATTAGTTTCAAACCGCAATAAATAATGTGTGCAGTATCAAACACAATCACGACACAACCAACAATCCGAATACCAACACTTAGCCAGTTTGTACAAAGGTTGGTTACTTTAAGCTATTATTGACAGTTTGAGCTTAGTACTCGGCAAACAATAATTATGGTCTTTGAGTGAAGATCAGCGGTCGTCATACAGGTTTTAAATTTTAATTAGTGCGTGAAACTTTTGTATTAAAGTGTTTGGCCGCTGACCTTGTCAGCCTAGACCGATTTTTTTTTTTAATTAACTCTCACACATTACGATATTTCCTATTATTTTATTGTAAAACGTATATTAAATATTTAAAAAAATCGGTATATGTCAGTATTACACAAAATATAGCTTATCAAATTTTAAAAATGTTATTTGTAAAAAGTACCTATTACATCTTAAAAAATAAAAATATAAATTTCTTCGCAACCTTCCGCTAAATAATATTTAACGGAAGGTTGCGAAGAAATTTGTATTTTTATTTTTTATTATAATGGGTTTCCGCAAAGTAACGCCTGATTCTATCAATTATCCTATTATATCTATTGAAAAATGAAAAAATACGGAAAGCGGGACATGAAAATGTAAATTTCGACCACCGAAGTGATAAGACAAGCCTGCGCTTGAGTCAAAAATCGCTGTCAACATTTTTAAACACAAAAAATAAATTATTTTTACAAAAAAATTGATTTGTTGGTCTGTTAAAAATTAAAAAAATTCGCCCGCAATTTGCTTTGTACACCTTAATTCCAAGAGTTTAAAGGGCAATAAGTAAGCACTTTTTTAAAAACGTTTGAACAACAAAGGCTATTTTGTTTTATGATTGTGTATACACAACATTTCCTTAATTTCTTTTTTGGTTTCATAAACTTAAATATGCGTAGAATGTTTTTCTGATGATGAAGATACTTGGAAATTATTTTGTTTAAATGTGTTTGTTTTACACACATTATATAAATAAAAAATAATAATATAACAACTGTTACCGGACACTATTAGTAATTCATTGAAAATAAGAGGGTTTTAATGTTAAAAACCTTATAAATTCGATTTAAAAATAAGGAGCAGACTTCGTCTGAGGCAAGTTTAGCTTATATATGTTTTATTTTATTTTATTTATTTATTTAACAAAATGCACAGCTCTTTAAATTATTTTAACTATCTTACATTACGTTTTTGAAAGAGAAAAAAGTAAAACGATTTGTGAAATAAGAATAGAAGGGGAGTTGATCGAGCAAGTAGATGAGTTTGTATATTTGGGCTGCGTATTTAGCAGGGATGGGAGATATGATAAGGATATAGAACGACGAGTGAATGCGGGAAATAGAGTAAATGGGGCCCTGCACTCTATTGTGAAGAGTCAAAATGTGTCGAAAAAGGCACGTATGGCAATTCACAATGCTGTGTTGGTCCCTACTTTAACATATGGTAGTGAAAGTTGGGTGTGGCAGAAGAAGCACGAGAGTAGAATGAACGCAGTAGAAATGCGGTCGTTAAGGAGTATGTTAGGGTTGAATCTTAATGACAGGGTAAGAAATTGTGTAATAAGAGAAGAGTGTGGTTTGCAAGATGATGTTGTGACCAGGATTAAGAAAGGAATGCTTCGGTGGTTTGGTCATGTGGAAAGAATGAATGAGGAAAGAGTGACAAAGAAAATTTATGTTGCAGAAGTGAATGGCAGAGTCGGAAAGGGACGTCCTAGGCGAAAATTTATCGACCAAATTGGCGATTTATTGAAAACGGGCCAAATTAGGAGTACCCTTAACCGACGAGCATGTATGCGGAGGTGTATGGATGTGAAGGAGGCGAGAGAGGTGTGTCAGGATCGTGCCAAATGGAAGTCTGTAGTCTCTGCCTACCCCTCTGGGTGACAGGCGTGAGTGTTTATGTTTATATGTGTATGTATCTTACATATACATTTGAATCTCACAGCCAAAAAGGATTTACATCTTATTTCTATAGAAAACTTTCATTTTAACCGAACCGACATTTATTACATTTTAGTGCATGTCATTTAAGCTGTATGTGCTCGCACTTGTGTGTGTGTGTGTGTGTGTGTGTGTGTGTGTGTGTGTGTGTGTGTGTGTGTATGTGTGTTATGTGTGTATATGCATGTGATATGAAATAGCAGTCATTAAGTATTTTCAAAACTTCAAGCACAAAATTCGGTTTACTTCCATAGAATATGTCCACAGAGTAATTTTTTTGTTATTTTCTCTATGTATCCGAGATACTAACGAATTTTGGACATAATTTGCTTTTGTTTGAGCTATTGCAAAAAGCTTTGTTTGTCGTGTCCTTGTTCTAGGTCAGTTTAAACAACATTTTGGATACTAAGTCCGGACAGTCGATTCTCCCATTACAAGGACTGTACATGAACGTCATATTCGACGCTTTTTAAAAAAAAATGTTTACAAGAACCAATATAGTTTTGGGGGATTCCATGATATCCGTAGTTTAGGTGATAAACAATTTTTTTCTGAATGTCTTCAACGGATATCAAAATAACACCATCTTATAGGTTATGAAATAAGCTTCAAAACAATATATAATACAATATTAAAAGAAAAAACACTTAAGACACAGGTTTTCAATTAATATTAACGCACGATAATTTCAAGATCTTGAGTAATGACAGTCGGAAGGTAGAATGATCGGCAGGTAGATTCTATAAATGATTTATAGTATCATTTCCTTCAGGCTTTGTAACCATCTTCCAAACAATCTGTATATGCTACATACAAACATATATCTTTTTTGGTTATGTAGGAAGTATAGACTCATACAATTAAAACTTTTGACACCCACGTTGGTCTAGTAGTAGTAAACGTGACTGCTTTCCTATTGCCCCATGTTCGAATCTTGGGTTGGGTCAAATCAGTTATTGGGTAGGTACATAATTAGTTACTTTTGATATCCTATATACACAGTCTACATATTGTTTTTTTTTTAATAAAAAAGAGAAAGTGAAGTGATAATTGTATTCATTTTTAACAATGAACAGTAACATACCAAGAAAAAATTAGGTTTTGACCTTGGCATATTTATTATTTGGAAAACTTGTTAAAACTATGTTACAGTGACTTTATTGTACCGAACAGCATTGCTAGGTGTTACGATAATATAGTGTTTGAATGTTTTATGTGCTCCCATCCACAATTCGCCATCATTTAAACTTGTGGCACATCTTATTCCTACATTTGTTTGAAGACTTCAAATTACTTCGCAAGTTTTATTAATTGTTTCGTATATTTAATTGTGTCGTGGTGTAGCGATAACGAACTAAAACATAAATCACGCTGTTGAACTTTTCGAATTAATCCGATATACAAGAACCGGTTGCAGCGTGGCCGTTTCTTATTGTTAGGTGCCTAGTTATATAGATAGGACTTTAATGCCTGTCATCAGAACCGACTGTTCCCAAACCAGAAGACTGACTAGACTGGGAGAGAGGCAAAGAAATTTCGCCTTGTCGCTGAGACTCGGCCAGCTGGTACAACAAGCGAATTGGGTAGCCTATGTAAATGTGCACACAACCAACAGCTTAAACTTTCTGGTGACGATCGATCCGGACAGGTACGATGTTCAGGTTACCTTACCCTTGGAAACTTCTGAACACTTTCTGCTGAAATCTATGTCGTTACTGTATTCCCCATCTAAGTACGCATTTCGCTATGCTCCGCAACTCTCTTCCTGCTGCATATTTACTTATTGCCGTTATTTATGGATATGGAAACGATTGCACAGTTGTGAAGAGGTACTAGCCGAATGCTCGTGCCAAATCGGGGTCAAATCCAGTCTGAAAGAAAAGCTATAGTTGAGCGTGCGAATCTCATTTTTTATAGGATAGGGTGACAGACGAGCACACAGTCCACCTGATGGTAAGTGGTTGCTGTGGACCATAGACATCTACATCTATCTTCGATTACAAATCAAAATGCAGATGCGTTGTCACCCGTGAGGACTAAGATGGAATGCCTCGTTTTCAATAAAAAGGGTCTCCGGTTATCTATACTCACCACACGAAACACAGCAGCATTAAGCTACTATTTTACGCTGATATTCTGTAGAACGCGGTCCTTTCCCGGTTGAGCCGACCCATTCGCGCTACAACTATATGACTGCAGCATGGCTCTACCACGTACAAACAGCCTTTCATGTCATGTCATGTCATGTCATTGCAGACAGTCTCTGAATAAGGCGATTTCAATTTCGTAAAACCAATGTCTCCAAAACACAAGCATGTCTTTGAACCGCTGAAAGGGGCTCGCTCACCCTGGCTGGGTTGGAAGTAGTCTCCGGAATGTTCTTTGGAGTGACCGGCTTCAGTTGTTAGGTGTTGAATTTTCTCCGAATCTTAACTATGGGCGGTTCATTGAGTCTAGGGCCAAAGCCTCTGCAAGAAAACTGGGTGTCCTTGTAGGCTGCGTCAGTACTTCAGGCCTGGGCAGCTTCTTACCTCATATAAAGCGCAAGTCCGGTCGGGCACGGAATATTGCTGTGACATATGGGCTGGTGCTGCAAAATGCCAACTAACAACGTTGGAAAACGTTGGTAAAGAGACGTGTTAAGAAGCTCATTGGTAACTTCGAATTATAGGCACAGAGTAGCTAGACTTTTAGTATTCTATAGGATGCATTTCGGTGAGCGTGCGAAGGAAATAAATGCTTTAATTCCTCCCTCTTCTTTTCACCATCGGACAACCAGGTAATCGGCAGATCTTCATACCCTTGTCGATATTACACGCATTAGAACCAAACGGTTTACTTCGTCTTTTGGAATGCTCATAGTAAACAAGTGGAATAATTTGCCGGCGTCTATCTTTCCGTCCGAATACAATCTGGACGCCTTCAAGCCAAAAGTGAATAGACTTATGTTACGCTAAGGTAGTGTGATTTACCATCTATTACTACATCACCACTAACCATCTGATGGGATTGTGGTCAAGCTCACATACGCTTAAACCATATTTCGTCGTAGTTGTCAAAGTACTCTGCGCCCCTTCAATTCGCACCCGAGTAAACATCGTCTGCAGTCGTCAGCGCACCTAGCTTTAAAAGGCTCATCGCAGGATTGGAATAACGCTTCCTGTTCCTTCTATATCCTATGTGCTACAGTGTTCAGCACGGTTCCAAACGTTACTACTCGCCTCTGTCTCACGGTAATTTCCCTAGTAATTTGCCTTCTATAACATTTATAAGACAAAACTCGAATATATTGTATCTTCATCTTCGCTCAACCTGTTTAGGTGATATAATGATTTCTTATATTTACGCGAACACTACACATTGATTAAAACTATTTTTAAATTATATTTAAACTACGTTTAATTATACTTTTAATTATTTTTATTTTTAATTCCCGACGTTTCGGGTGCTTTCCAGCACCCACGGTCATGGTAAAGGAATAAAAGCAGTTTTAATCAATGTTTAGGTGATTTTTATTGCCTGCATTAGAAAGCGTGGCGGTCATGGCGTTTCCCTATAATGAAAGATTGAAGAGAGATAATTTTTGTATTACAGGAATTTACATGTGCAATTTACAAGTGGTAAAATTAAAAATTTTGTACAACCGTCTTCAATATAATTGAAACTAGAAGGTCATCAATGCATTCGAAGTCAATTACATACGTATTATTAAAGATAATTCAAAAACTACTGGTCAGATCTCGATTAAATTTATATGAGACCACATAGGAAACACCAGCTTTCAGATAAAAAGAATCATCCCAATCGGTTCACCCAGAGAAAAGTTATGAGGTAATACACAAAAAAACACAGTCGAATTGAATAACTCCTCCTTTTTGAAGTCGGTAAAAACCGTGCAAATCCCTTCGAAAGAATTTAAAGGAAATAGGTATTCTCACACAAGCTTCACATTATACATTTTTATCAATATCATTTTCGTAAGACAATATTTATAATTTCGTAAGACATATTCATGAGCACAAAAAAAGACAAACTGGAAACCGCAATAAGCTCGCTCAGTCTCAAAAAGGTCCGAAGGTCAATCTTGACAATGGGCGTGCTCTTCTATAACAAAATTTCACAATGTATTTTAGATTTGCATTTATATAGTTTGAAAAAGAGCGTGGATTTGACTCGCTCCAGCTATGCTTGGGACTGCAGTTAAATATGGCATATTTAACTGCATTTTGCCTATATAAAAGTACCTATGATAAAGTTGGCTTATACATATCTAACACTAATTATATACCTATATAAATCTATATTGTCTTATTTTATAGTACATAATCTCTTTACTTTACTCTTATTGTAAAAAACTCATTTGTATCCAGACGAAGCGTCGGTGAGAGCTCACGCACACATCGCTGCGCTATGTGTGGGTGCACCCGCAGCGAATCGTTTGTATATAGTTTCTCTTCTGGTCGGTTTCTTTACTCATTAGGCCACATTATGGTTGTTGCAGAAATGGATCGGCTCGACCGGGGAAGGGACACGCTCCCAGAAAATTCGAGCGTGAAACAGCGGTTTAATGGTGCTATTTCATATGGTGAGTGAGAACCAAAGACTATATTTATTGAAAACGAGGCATTCCATCTCAGTCCTCAGGAGTGACAACGCACCTGCATTTTGAATCTAAATCGAGGATAGATGTAGATGTATATGGCCCACAATATTCATTTACCATCAAGTAGACTGTGTGCTTATTTGTTACCCTTATTCTATAAAAAAACTGTTAGTTTTATTAAATTAAACTTATTTTTATGGTGTTTACCACTTTTATCAATTTATTCTATAACCCCCAAACTTTAGGTCCTTTCCACTGATGATTATATTCTGTTGTTATTTAGTAAAATGAGGAACAATATTTTTTAGAAAATATCATCTTAACACAGAACTAGACAATTTTTAGTAGGTACTGATATTTTAAGATATTATTTGAATGTGAAAAGAGAGACGTGTGTGCCAGGGTTGTACCAAATAGAAATCCTTCATAGCCCTTAAAATATATTTAACGTTATCTACATAGCTTAGATTATAAACTTTTTTATCTGATCTACAAAGGAAAAAATATTTTGAAGTACTTAATTTCCCTTGACCATATATAGTTAGAATAAGTAACTGCTTGCAAATGTTCTTTCAGCTAAAGAGTTAGTAACTCTCTTGGGGCAAGGTATTCGCTATTTCAACAAAGTCCAATAAAATATACAAGGTCTCTCTTTTAACGAGTTTAAATATTTTATGAAATTAAAACTGTATAAAAAAGGTTATTAGTTAACAATAACCCCAGAGAACGACATAATCGCTTCCAAGCCGTTTCTGAAATAAATTTGTAAGTAGTTTTTACAACATATTGTATAATATACTTTGGAAACAAGACTCGTTGAGTTTCTTGCTGGTTCTTCTCAGGACAGAGGTTATTTCCGAACCAGTGGTAAAAGTAAAAAAATTACTTTCAGTAAAAATTACTTGTAATCTATTTTGAATAAATAATTATTCTATTCCATTCTATTTTAGTTCCAATGTTAGGTGCAGCCCTTCTCTCAATTGTGCAAGTTCCAGAGCATTAACATGTCTCCCATGCTGCCGCAATGCATTCTCACAGGCTTGGCTTGGTGTTCCTTGAATTTTCTTTTTCATGATTTCTGATTACTTTTCACACAATATGTTTTGCCTTGCAGTTGTAAATCAATACATAAAATTGCCATTACTTAATAATTTCATTTGCATTCATAAATTATAAAGGTGAAATTAAAGATTATAAAATAATGTAAAAATTCATTTTATTTAATTTATGTAAATAGATATTATTTCTTAGTAATTTATTTAACAATTTATGTACACAAACAAATAAGAGGATACATCATGATAAAAGGTTTTCACACTATTTTACAATGGAATTTCTTGCACTAGGCCATTTCAAAAGTTAATAATATATAAAAGATAAGATAAAAATGTGCTTTTTTAACATAAGACAAATAAGCTTAAACAATACATTATATATTTGTAAATACACAAATATATTAATAAATTCTTACAGATATGGATATACACATGCATATAATTAATCTTTTATATAAAAAAATATTATAATACAAACAACATAGTAGCTACATAGAAGACGGAAAGAAATAATGGCCTTTTTCCAGGTTGTTTCCTCATACTACATTCTTTGACAAGGGAACACCACAATGTGCCTCTGTAATTGGGCTCTGTGGCCCATAGAAACCTACAAATATCCTCAATTATGAATCTAATACAAATGCATTGTCACCCCTGATCTGATAATATACCTCATTACCATAGAGGTTTGCCAGTCTACACTCACCATAAGAAACACAGCAGCATTATGTTACAATGTTACACTGATATTCTATTTTATTTTTGTATAAACTTGTACATAAAGTAGGTTTTACACAGGCAGGGTAGTCAACCTAATTGTTTATTATAATTAGACCCCTTATTTACCCTTATCACTTTACCTTGCATCTCCCTGGGAATTCCATGTCTTTCCGTTAAATGTCTCCGCACTGTTGCTGGTTTTGCATAAGTAGCTCCACATTTATTACACAGGTAAACATATACCCTGTGGTGGACATTATTAGCGTGGGCTAGCATTTCACCACGTTGGTAGAATTTACGAGGGCACTGAGTGCATTGTATTTTTTTCTCCATGTGATATATTAGATGTTTTTTCCATATTCCACGTCTCCGGAATGTAAGTCCACATTTATCGCAAGTATATGGTCTCTCTCCAGTGTGAATTCTTTCATGCTCTATTAAATCAAATTTTCTTGGAGCTTTGAATGAACAATGATGACACTGTAAGTAGGGGCCAGTGCCATGTCGCACTACTTGATGTATCTTAAGCTCGGCCTGGACAGGGAATCCTTTACCACAATGTTCACAAATATATCGGCAACCATTGTGTCTCTGCATGTGATGGTCATAGGTGAGCTGATTTGCTAAAACTTTGAGGCATATTTTACACATTAAAGACATTGTTTTATTATCTGTATTTTTCTTTAACCTCTCTCCTCTAATCTGTGTTTGATGTTTGCTTTTAAATAATTTTCTTCGCCTCAAAATTCTTTTCTTCTTGCAATGTTTCAAATCTCCATTTACTATATTCAAATGTTTATCTATCATTTTCTCCATTATGTCTAACAAATACTCATCATTTTGTGTGTTATTTAATTCTGATTCAGATTCAGTATTAGTATTTTGATCGAAATGGTTGCTTTCAATTTCCATTTTGCTATGTGTGGTCATGGAGTCACTTTGTATGAACTGTTCATTACATGTTTCAGTATTTGTTGCCTTTAGTTGCATCTTTTCCTTATTTCTGTTTTGTTGATCAATACCATTTGGATATTTTTCACGAACATAACTTGACAATTCGGTGGGAAAATATATATTATACATTGAGTACTGAACCAGATTTTCCATTAAATTTTCTAGGGTAATATTGGAAAGCTCTACTAGGTTTTTTAATTTTTTATCACTAGATTCACAATTCAACTTGAAGAAAATAACTTGTTTTAATAGGAAAAAACACTTTCCACACATATTTTTAGGCAAATTATCATCAGGTTGAAGAGAAATATTCACAAATGTTTTAACAGCTTTTCCATAATCACTCAAATTGTTTATATCTTGAATTAAGCACACCATGTTTTCATTTCTAGAGAAAGATAAACATAAGCGACAGACATTTTTATAAACTTTCTCGTATGCAGACATTTCTTAATTTTAGTAATACTTTATTTATAACTTTTTGTTTTACAATTTACACTTGTTCGTATTGTTTTGAACTTATCACAATTTGACACTGCACCTCTGCCCATGGCATTATTTGCCAGTTAAGGTAGGCAAAGGTCTTAGACCATACAGCCTTTTAACCGTAGGGAAATCTTCATGGACATGTTTGCTGCAGGGGCAACGAAAAGACATTGCCGGACATATGGAGTGTAGAGGTAAGGACTAAGGACTAAGGAGTACAGACTCTGCATAAAAATGTGTCCGTAGGAAAGCGCTAAATAAGGGTGATGCCATTGTAGCTACAGTCTAAAGAACTTTTTTAATTTTTCTATTGCACAGACTTTCATCACAATTATTTTTACAATAATTATTTTATTGCTTTCAAAACTTTTATTTTCAAAATCACTCGCAACGTATATAAGTTATAAAATACGACGATTTATCATAACCTGTAGCTATTCGAGCGCTGTTGTGGAGAGTTTTTGAACTGTTATTTACTGCTTATGGATGGATACAATTTCGACTATTCTCCTATGGGAGATTGTCCTCCTTACTAACACTTGCACAGACAGTAAAAATAATTTCTCAGGTGGAACACGTGTACCAATCATTGTTAAGTAATTAAAAGCAATTTTATACAATAAAGGAAACTGTATCTTATAATCCTTTCTATATTCCCAATGAGTTTTCATTCAGTCTCCATATAAATTATACCGTGACAGTCTATTAAAACCAACTGCTGAACATGTTTATGTTTCCCATAGATTGCGGCATAGACAGATATTTACGGCTACAGAGACGACCGTGGCACGTTAAAAATTGATTAAGACGTTCCTGCCGCTTAACCACCTACAACGTGACTTGCTACCACCGCTCTGGCGGATCCACCTCCCCCGCCAAAACAGTGGGAACGAAAGATCCAATGTGATTCCAAATAATTTTCTTTACATAATGGGACAGTGAACAGACAATTGACATAAAAAAGCGGCTAATTTGAATGTAACAATAAAACTAGGTAGGATACATCATTTTACTTCGTTGAGCGAATATGGGCGAGGTAATTCTTACCAATGAGATGAAATTCCTCACAGCCTGTAACTATATCGGCTCACTTATTCCTCGTACCGAAACATGACTGTGGATGCAGCTGGGATGGTGTTTGATAGCAGCAATAGGCATGACGGTATACAAATCAAAGCGGACCCTAATTCAGTATTCATTCATTCATTAATTATATAAAAAAAAATTAATAGCATTGGGTGACAAACGAGCGCACAGTATACATGGTGGTAAGTAGATGCTGTGGCCATATTCATCCGCAATTAAGAAATAAAATGTAAATACTTTGTCACCCCTGAGTACTAAGATGGAATACCTTGATTCCAGTAAAAAGGGTCTCCGGTTCTCTATACTCATCATACGACACTCAGCAGCATTACGTTGCATTACGCTGGTATTCTGTGAGCGCGTGGTCCTGCCTCGGTCTACCCGACCCGTTCGTGCTACAGCTATAATACAGTTGCAGGGTCGACTATACAAATGGGCGTGCCTCAGGGCTTAATTCTCGGCCCTTTCTTTTTCGTGTATATATTAATGACTTACCTTACATAGTAGGGGATAACCATGATATAGTAATATTTGCTGATGATACTTCATTAATTTTCAAATTAAAACGACAGTTATTAAACTACGACGAAATAAGTAATGCTATAGCTAAGTTAGTCAATTGGTTTAAAGTTAATAATTTGCATTTAAATGGTACTAAAACTAAATGTATTAAATTCGTAACTCCTTATGTCAAACATGTTAATACGAATGTAATTTTAAATGGGGAAGAACTGAGTCTTCTTGATACCACCATTTTTCTTGAAATCACACTAGAGGCAAAGCTTCAATAGCTCCCCCATATATCAAAACTAGCTAGCAGACTTAGTTCTGCAGCATATGCTGTAAAAAAGATTGGAACTCTTACCAGTGTTGAAACAGCTGGAATAGTTTACTTTAGTTATTTCCATAGCATTATGTCATATGGTATTTTGCTATGGGGACACGCGACTGACACTGAAATTATATTTATTTTACAGAAGAGAGCCATTAGAGCAATATATAATTTAAAACCAAAAGAGTCACTGAGATTAAAATTTAGGGAAATTAATATATTAAATCTGGCCTCTCAATACATTTATGAAAATGTAATGTACGTACACAAGAATAAACGTAGTTTTGCAAAAATAAGTGATATTCATTCTGTAAATATTAGGAACAGACACAAGCTAGTAGTACCAGTTACTCGACTCCACCGAGTCAGTAATTCATTCTTGGGGCGATGTATACGCTTTTACAACAAAATCAAAAATTTTATTAAACTAAGTTTGTATAAAAAGGGTTATTATAATATTAAGGAATTTATAGATGATAATAACCCCTGAGAAGGGTGATCGCTATCAAACTATTTCTACTTTGTTTTTAACACGCATGATTGTAAGCTCTTATTTTTTTAAACTAGTCCCGGTGGGTTTTTTACCAGTTCTTCCCAGGACAGAGTTTTTTTTGCGAACCAGTGGTAAATAAAAAAATTGACTTTCAATAAGTATTATTTATAATCTATATTGAATAAAAAGTTTCTGTTTCTGTTTCTGCAGCGTGGCTTCTGGCAGACGTAAAAAATAAGCCAAAAAAAAAAAGCCCATAGCTGAACACAGGCTTCCATATATTGCTTCATAAAGGGGATATTTGCTATAGTTGCCACGCTGACAGGCAGGTTGGCAACTGCAGTCTTTTTTTTTGTTTAGTTTTTTTTTTTTGTTTTAGGAAGACGCTACTTTCATTTATTTAATGTTGTTGTCCTTTTCTTGTTTCACTTCCCTCTGTCACCCCGTACGAAAATCACGGGATTCATCACTACGGGGATCACTTGTGTACTACATACTCTATAGTATAGAGTAATGCTAGCGCAATAGAATCCACTTCGCTATAGAGTCTATAGCGAAGTGGATTCTATTGCGATGACACTAAGCGGCTGCATTTAATTACATATATTTATTCTCTTTTTATTAATATCTAACTATCCTGTACGTGTGTTTGTCTACAAACTCCTCAGAAACGGCTTTTTATAAAAGAAGTGTGGCCAACGAATACACAGACTACATGATGGTAAGTGGATGCTGTGGCCCATAGAAATCTACATCTATATTCAATGGGCAATGTCACCTCTGGAGATTAAAATATATTGCCTCGTTTACAGTGGAAAGGGTCTCCGGTTCACTGACACTACACTCACTGCTATTTTACGCTGATATTTTGTGAGAGCGTGGTCCTACACCGGTCGAGCCGTTCCATTCTTGATACAACAATGTAGCTGTAGCAAGGCACTACCACGTTTCAACTGGACTAATAAATTGTTTTGTTTGAGTATATATATAGATTCATGGATGGTTTAGATTCAGGAGCTGGGCCGGATCGTTAGCTTTATTATTTTAAACTTATGAAACTTATTCAAGAATACTTCATGTGGTTTCACAAGAGCTGTACAGTTATTAGTATTTTAATACGATGGACTTATTATAATTTCACGGCACTAAGAAGCGAAATCTTCGCTTTGGGTTTCCCGACGTCTCAACGCCTAAGTTTTATAATGCGCTCATAAATATTTCAGATGGGCGTTGTGCATGACAGCAATTAAAATGAGGATGATTTAAATGAAGAATAGAATAGATATAGTTAGTAAAATATACATACTTTCTTAACATATAATATAGGATAAATAATAAATATATAAACGGGTACTTCTATACAAAATCTATAAGTAAATAAAATATTATGAGACAAAAATAAAATAACACAATACATATTAAAATACATTATACAAAATATCACATATTAAAGTGAAAGAGAAAAAAAATAGTCAGGTGGTATTATTCTTACGATAGAATTCTCGAACTAGTCTTTTAAAATAATTCTTGTTAGTAGTTATCTTGATATTAACAGGCAAGGCATTCCAGAGCAGTATGGACTGCACAGTAAAAGAGGAATTAAAGAAACCACTCCTATGTGGTGGAATACGAATTTTAAGACAATTTTGGGAACCGGGAACTCTATCGTGAGTAGAATACAAATATTGAAATTTATCGTTAAGATAAGAGGGAGAATTGGGGTCATTATTAGGGTCAGTACTTGCAAAGTCCTGTATGTCTTGGACCTCACAGGTTAATGAGGTCGGTAGAAAAATGTTTGCTGCGTTAAGCTCATTACGTAGATTACGTAATTTCCTTCCCACAGCAACTAAAGTTACGCTTGCCCAGTCTCTACTTCTGCCTATCCTTGACTATGCTGATATTTGCTATCTTGACATTACCGAGGAACAGCTTAATAAGCTTGAGCGTATTCAAAATTTACGCATTAGATTTATGATTGGGCTTCGCAAATATGATCATATCTCCGAATTTCGCAAACAGCTCAAATGGCTCCCGATCCGCCTTCGCAGGAATACTCACATTCTCTCCGCGTTGTATGCTGTTTAATTTTTCTACTCCTCTTTATTTAAAAAAAAAACCGTTTCCAGTATCTTTCTCTTACCCATAATCAGTTCCTTCGTTCCTCCGTCAATCTTTCTCTCTCTACACCTTTGCACTCTTCTTCCTTTTTCAAGAAATCCTTCACTCTCTTCTTACCTGTCCATATTCGTCGTGCTAAATCTCTTCACTCTTTCAAAAGTCTTGTTAAATCGTATTATTTAGAACGCTATTAGATAAATTACTTTACCTTTCTCGTACTCTTTTTATTTAATCTATTATATGATATTTTATATATAACTTTCACTTATTTTTATCTGTATGTATTATTATATTTTTTATTATTATTTTGTATGCCCCTCTCTATTTTAACTTTTGTTTGCATCATTCCTCTACGCAAAGGTTGTCTGGAAGAAATCACTTTCAGAGTGATAAGACCGCCTATTGTGCATACTTTAATCAGTTTTAACTGAACTTGATGTTTCTGTATTGTGGTGTACAAAAAAGAATAAATAATAATAATAATAATAGTAAAGGCGTAGGGAAGTGACGACCCCATCGCCCGCTGATATAACGGTTATGTGACAAAACCGCTACGTCGGCGCAGTCAGTCAGCACCTTGCCAAGAGGTGTTAGTGTCGTGCCTCGGCAAAAATTGAAGGTGCCAAGGCCCGCTTGTGCACATGGCCTAACCATGAAACGGCGCCGGGTCTGGGCGTCTCCTGCTAAATGACGCCCTAAAATGGATGATGGAATCAAATGGAACGCGCAAAGGGCCGCTGCCTGGAGATCGCTCGGAGGGCGCGTCTGGAGCTGGCGCTAGACGCGACAGCATGCGAACCGCCAGCCGAGCGCGAGGTGCTGCACGACCACCCAGCAGATCCTCGCATCCATCATTCCCACCAGCTGGCTTGGTGTCGGCAGGGTCTTCGCGGGCTCAGCAATCGGCACCCGCCACTGGTGGAGTACGCCGCATGCGTTGGACAACCCAGATGAACAGCAACGCATTGCGGGCGTATTTTAGGGCGAAAGGGGGAGAAACTGGAGGTTTTGCGTATCGGGCAAGGATGCATCGACTTTTTGCTGAGCTGGAGCCATCTGTAACCGTCACCGAGCAAAACCTGGCAGACCGAGTTCGGTATATCTTGCGCTCAAATACATTTGATGTCACCGAACTCGAACGGCTACGACGTGAGGCTGTTCCTTCATCGGGTGAAAATGCTGCGGCTGAGGATGCGGCGCCACAACTTGCTGAGCAAACGGCAAATGTGGATGCCGCCGTGAATACGCCAGTCGTGGTTGATTCAAACGATGATGGAACAGTCGCCCAGGAACTGGAACTAGAGCAAATGAGGAGTACATTGGAAGAGGCGATTGTGGAAACGCGCAGTACGACTCTCGAAAATCGACCGCGACTTCCCCGCTTAGCCCTAAGCAAGCGGAATCGGGCTGTCGTGAGGGCTCTGAACCCAATGCTGGTTACCTATTTGGAAGCCAGCCGGGACCTTTGCGATACGGACTCAATTCTTTTTGGCGCCGCACTGGCAGTCTGCCGTATTATAGGTGCCAAACTTTCCACGGCTGGACGCACTACTGGACAAAGTAGTGCTATCCCAGCCTGGAAAATAAGAATTGAAGAACGTATCGCAAAGGCTAGGGCCCTCATCGGCAGACTGATATGCTTCAGGTCAGGCAATACCAGGCCAAGGATTGTGCGCACCGTCAGGATGGCGTTTGCTGGGACAAATGTTAGTTTGTCCCAGCCGGATATAATGCAAAAACTGACGGAGCGCATAGACGACCTGAAGCAAAGAATAGCTGCTTGGGGAAAGCGGATTCGGCGATATACCGAGAGGTCGACACGGTTCAACCAGAATCGTCTCTTCCAGAGTGATCAGAAGAGGCTCAATAAATCATTGGAGCGACCAATAGTAAGTGGAACGGGCCCTGCACCAAATCAGGCCGACATGGTCGCATTCTGGCGCAGCCTGTGGTCAGAGCCCGTAAACCACAACGAGGGCCCTTGGACGGAAGTTGTGGCGAGTCAGTGTGCGAGTATTACGCCCATGGACCCCGTCATCATAACGCCGGATGACGTAGCTGAGGCGGTCCGTAGGGCCCCGAACTGGAAAAGTCCGGGGCTTGACGGGCTGCATCACTACTGGCTGAAGGGGTTCATGGTGTGTCACTCTGTGCTCGCCCGACAGTTTCAAGAGGCTCTCAACCAGAAGTCGCTCCCAAGCCTCTTCACTACTGGGATCACTCATTTGGTTCCTAAAGATCAGGGTGCCACAGACCCGAGCAAATACCGCCCCATCACGTGTCTACCGACCATATACAAGACAATAACATCCATTTTGAGCGCAAGAATCGCTCGTCACCTGGACTTAAATCAGGTGATGTCGCGCGCTCAAAATGGATGTCGGGGCGGCGGTCGTGGAACCAAGGAACCACTCCTCATTGACGCGGTCATTGGCAAAGTGGTGAAACGCAACCGTCGGAACTTCTCCGCCGCCTGGATAGATTACAGAAAGGCATTTCACTCGGTGCCCCATACATGGCTAAAGAGGGTCCTCGAGCTGTACAAGATTGACTGTACAGTTCGAGACTTCCTCGAGCAGTGTATGGGGCAGTGGAGTACGATCCTCTGTCATCTAGGCGAGCGGATGACGGCTGCGGAAAGCCGCATAAGGATAAGAAGGGGTATATTCCAGGGCGACTGTCTGAGTCCAATCTGGTTCTGCCTCTCTTTGAACCCTCTCAGTACTTTACTGGAGGGCTCCGGGAGGGGATTTCAGCTTCGGAAAGGAGGTACAAAAGTGTCCCACCTTTTCTATATGGATGACCTCAAATTATTCGCCTCCAGTCGCTCCCATCTTATGGAATTGCTAAACATCACGTGTGAATTTAGCAATTCTATTAGAATGGAGCTGGGGACGGATAAGTGTGCGGTCCTCCATGTTGAAAGGGGAAGGGTTGCTAACTCTGAGTCAACTTTAGAACCCTTTCCGAGGCTGAAACATACCGATACCTGGGTATGTCACAGAACATCGGTATCGATGAGGCTGGTATGAAACAGTCAGTTTGCGACGTGTTTTATGCACGCTTGACCAAAGTGCTTAACAGCCTTTTGTCCGGTGTGAATAAGGCACACGCATATAACGGTTGGGTCATGCCTGTCGTCATGTATACCTTTGGCATACTCAGGTGGACTCAGACTCAACTTAACGCCCTGGATAGAAAAGTCCGCACTACCATGACGTCCCATAGGATGCATCATCCGAGATCGTCGGTAATGAGGCTGTACTTGCCGCGGAAGCATGGTGGTCGTGGCTTTCGCGCTCACCATGCATAATCACGAAGTGTGCAGCCTCCGTGATTACTTCCTTGCGAGATCGGATGATCCATTCTATAAGGACGTCAATTCTTGTGATAAAGGACTTACCCCTCTATCCTTAGCCAACGAGCAATGGCAAGACCCGGCAGTGCAGAGCATTTCCGACCGGGAGACCGTATGGAAGGAGAAGGAGCTCCACCGGGAGGTTCTACAAGGCTCTACATGAGCCTTTCGTAGACACAGTAGCCTCCCTCCACTGGCTACGCTTTGGTGATCTCTTCGGGGGAAACCGAGGGTTTTGTCTGTGCAATACAGGATCAGGTTATTAAGACCAACAACTATCGGAGATACATCCTAAAGGATGGCACCGTCGACATCTGTCGAGCTTGTCGCCATCCCGGTGAGTCACTTAGGCATGTTATCTCCGGTTGTTCGGCGCTTTCTAACTCTGAGTACTTGCACAGGCACAACCTAGTAGCCAGAATTCTACACCAGGAGCTCGCTCTGAAATACGGTCTCGTGGATCGGAAATTGCCGTATTACAAGTACTTGCCGGAAGCCGTGCTCGAAAATGATCGCGCCAGGCTCTATTGGGACCGGGCCATCATCACAGACAGGACTATTCTTGCGAATAAGCCTGATATTGTGCTGATGGACCGGGCACAGTCAAGGATATTTTTGGTCGACATTACCATTCCGTATGACGAAAACCTCGTGAAAGCCGAAACAGACAAGCAAACAAAATATATATAGACCTGGCTCACGAGGTGACCGACGTGTGGGGTGGTCTGCCGACCGAAATTATTCCTGTAGTCGTCTCTGCAAACGGGCTAATCCCAGTC
Source organism: Parnassius apollo (assembly GCA_907164705.1). Taxonomy (NCBI): domain Eukaryota; kingdom Metazoa; phylum Arthropoda; class Insecta; order Lepidoptera; family Papilionidae; genus Parnassius; species Parnassius apollo. Next base: position 1,870,394 of record CAJQZP010001523.1, read on the forward strand.
AGCCTCTCGGGTCATCTGAGGCGGCTGGGACTACGTGGCGGACCGCTCCAGGTTCAAATGCAGAAGGCGGTGCTCCTCGATACCGCCCGCATCGTCCGCCGGTTTCTTTCCCTTTCCCCCTAACCCTCGGCCGTTTGGTCTCCCCTGCCGAGGGCCTCCATCTGGTTGGGCTTTTACTTATTTATGTACTTTTATATTTATTTTATGTTATTGATATTTATGTATATTTATCTTTTCATTTTCATTTATAATTATATATTTATAGAACCCAACCAGATGAGAAAGCTATATAGATGCCCCACAATAATAATAATAAAAGTTTTAGAGCTACGCCTTTGACCAAAAGAGAGCCGTTTAAGCTTAGATCGGTACTGGGAAATATTGTTATACTTACGTAAGCCGAAAATGAATCTAATGCAAAATCAATAATGGGTAATATCAAGGTCTGGATTAGCAGAAGTTTAGTTTTAAAAGGCAGAAAGTTTTTGAGACGACAAAGAAAACGTAAGGTGGCAGTTACTTTACGGCTTGTTTCGGCAACTTGAAGCTTAAGGTATGGTCTACACGTAAGCTAAGATTATTGACAGACTTACAAAATGGCAGCAACGTTCCATTTTAAAATACGGGAGCAAGTTTAACGTTATTAATCTTAGCTAACATTTCGCTACTACCTATAACCATTGCTTTGCATTTGGATTTGTTAACCAAAACACCATGTCTGTAGGACCAATCTCTTATGGCATCGAGGTTGAGTTTATGAATATTATCGTTAAGCTCGTTAACACTAGATTGCACATAGAGCTAAAGATTATCTGCATACAGATGGTACGAACAATTGATAACTGAAGTGATAGAATTTATGAATAAAGAAAACATTATAGGAGAAAGTATTCCGCATTGATTAGTTAGGAAGGCTATAACGATATCGTGGTCGACTGTGTTAAAAGCATTTGAAAAGTCAACAAGCACACCATTGTAAGCTTTTGCTCATCCATTCCCATTCTAATATCGTCTGTGACTTTTATCAATGCAGTGGTAGTACTGTGACCTGCACGAAACTGACTGATATTTATTCAGCAGATTGTGGTTGATTATGAGTATAGAGATTTGCTTGTGAACACAGGCTTCCAGAACTTTAGATAATATTGAAATTGGTCGAAAATGGGTAGATAATGAGGGATTAGGTATTTTAGGAAGTGGTAGCACAAATAATAAGGAAAATGTTACTACTTCATGATGTACCAGAGGTTGCAAAAGAAAACGCTGCTTTGGCTGTCACCAAGTTTCTGCAAAATCAGTTGAAATTAGACAACGTCTCTATCAGTGATATTAAAGCGTTGTCACAGATTGGGTAGACCAACAGATCCTCACAAGCCTCGGCCAATTTTAGTGAAATTCCTAGATTTAAGGTTGCGTAATAAAGTCTGGTACGTAAAATCCCAACTTAAAGGCTCGAACAACAGTGTCCGAATTTCTCACCAAGCTTCCACACGATCTTTTTGTAGCTGCCCGTGAAAAAGTTGGCATCTCCAAATGCTGGATCAAAGATGGATCTGTATACATTGCGAAACCTGATGGAACCAGTCAACGTGTAACCTTTCTGAATGACATCAGCAAAATCGATTGCCAGACAAGCCCAAAACCAGTAACGAAAACTGCAGCTGGGAGGTCCAAGCGAAACGCCGTTGTGAAGAAGTGTTAAGTGTACAGGATTTGCCATGCCTAAATTTTGCCAATTTTTTTAACGCTTTACAATTACAATAAATATCTTGTGAGACTTATTTCTTTGTGAATGTGTTATAAGCTAGTGCAAAACCCTCACATCATCATCAATATAGGAAGGCCTGTGCCCAGCAGTGGGGCGTATGTAGATTATACCTTATGTTTTGTGCAATTTTTTTACCATTGAATGTACATATAATAAGCATAATAATTATTAACCCCTCTTTCCATTTATTATACCAAAAAAAAATGTTTACTAATTGACAATGTGAAACATTATCATTACTAATTGACAATGCGATACATTATCATTACTTATTGACAATGTGTAACATTATCTTAAATCTGCTAGAAGTAAAAGTAGAATACTTTTAATGCAGGTGAACATCTTTTTATTGAGGTGAAGCTTAGTCACACGAAAATATTATTCTCCTTCATCTCGAATTGACTTCTTCACTTCCTTCGAAAATATTTTAGAAAATGTATCCTCTTACTCGCACACGATCATTATGAGCGACTTTAATATTTGTCTGCTTAAACAAGACTCTCGTTCATTCTCTCTTCGATCTATAGTAAATTCCACTAATATCTCTATTTTACCTTTAAATTCTACTCATCACTTCCTAATGCTACTCTGTCATTGCTCGACCTTATCTTTGTGTCCTCTTCTGAACTCGTTGTTAAGTATGGTCAGTGTTCAGCGGATACCTTCTCTTACCACGATCTTATATTTCTCTCTATAATGTCCGGCCACCTAAAATTAAGTCTAAGTTTCTTCTGCAACGCAGTTTCGGTGGTATGAATGTACAAAATCTCTGTCAAGATGCTTCCAACATTGATTGGTCAGCCGTTTTAAATGCAGAATCAGTTGACGATAAAGTTGCAATATTTACGACTTACCTCACCTGTCTCTATGATAAACATGCACCAGTTCGCGTAATTAAAATGAGACATCGCCCTTCACCATGGCTGACTGATGAAATAAAATCCATTTTAAACAAAAAAGCTGCAGCTAGGGCAAAATATAAATGTAGGCCTACATCTATAGTAGTAGTAGGGATGCTCAGCGCCACTATATCCATAAATCAGTACAAATTGGTGATGAGGCTAAAGTCTAGAGTTTTCTTAGATCAATGGGGGTTGTAAAGTGTCGTAATAATGTACTCTCTAAAGATTTAAATATTGATTTACTAAATCAATTCTTCTCAGCCTCGTCCAACTTAAATGGGACTACAAAATTTAACACATTAAATTTTCTTTCATCGCTTCCAACTCCTGATCATTCATCTTTTGTCCTAAATCAATTTTCTGCTTGTGATGTTAAGAAGAGTACTCTATCCATTACTTCGAATGCAATCGGCAGCAACTGTATCAGCCGTAATATGACATTATCATCCCAATACTTTGCCATATCCTCGACTCCTCGATTTCTAGTGGTGTTTTTCCAACAACTTGGAAAGACGCTCACATCATACCGTTGCCTAAAAATCCTAACCCTACATCTTTTTCGAAATATCGTCCTATATCTATTTTGCCATTCGTGTCTAAAGTTCTCCTTGTCGTGTTCGAACGCTTGATATATAATCAGCTCAATGCTTTCCTCCACAATCATTCCCTTCGAAATCTTCTACAATCCAGTTTTCGTTCTGGGCATAGTACTGCCACAGCCTTAGTTAATATTACGGAAGATATTAGATCTGCAATGGAAAATGGCAAGTTAACTATCCTTTCTCTGTTAGATTTTAGTAATGCCTTTAACTCAGTTGATTTTGAAATTTTACTGGGTATACTTAGCTCTCTTCACATATCTTCAACAGTGATTGATTGGTTTCGAAGTCACCTGTCTGGGTGCCGGCAATGTATTCGCATTGATGACACATTTTCTTCTTGGTGTGATGCCATTGCTGGTATCCCGCTGGGTGGCGTATAATCTCCCTTACTTTTCTCAATTTTCATTAATTCTTTAGCCACTAAGATTACTTTTTCCTACCACCTATACGCAGATGATCTTCAAATGTATACTCATGTTTCTCCTACTGAATTAAATGTAGCTATTAGCAACATAAATAGTGATCTTGAGCAGATATCAGATTGGGCAAAAACATATGGCTTGAAGATTAACCCCCTAAAGACTCAGGTAATTAACATCGGAAGTTCGTATATGATTGGAAAATCTAACATATCTCAAGCACCTCAGGTTGTTTTAATGGAAATTTTATCCCTCTTACTGAAAAAGTCAAGGACTTGGGAATTTATATTGACAGGAACCTATCATGGGGTCCTCAAATACAGGAGGTTAGTCGTAAACTTTTTGCAGCTGCTCGATCGTTGAACAGATTAAAGAACTTTCTACCTACTGCCACTAAAATTGCGCTAATTCAATCTCTTCTTCTCCCAATTGTGGACTATGCAGATGTCAGCTATCTTGATCTCGGATAAGATTTTGTATAAGATTCATATTTGGTTTGTGCAAATATGATCACGTATCTTGTTTTCGTAATAATCTCAAGTGGCTTCCTATCCGTCTTCGCCGGAATGCTCATATTCTGTCACTTCTTTACAATGTTCTCTTTAATCCTTTCTACCTTTCTTATCGTAAGGATCGTTTTAAATTCCTTCACTATTCCCATTAAAAGTTTTGAGATCATCAGAGAATTTTACATTAAAAATGCCTGCCCATAATAGCAAATTTATGGACAGGTCGTTTAGTATCCAAGCAGTCAGTGGGACGCGCCCAGTCTTTACCTGTTTTTCAGAAACTTGTACACAGTCACTATCTTAATCGTTGAGTTCGCGCCATCTAATATGTAGTATGCATTCGTATTTTTTGTATTTATTTGTTGCTTATTTCTAATTATATTATATAAAATATGGATATATATATATATATATATATATATATATATATATATATATATATATATTGATTATGCATCACCAAACCACCAATTTACTGCTTTTTGCGATTCTGTCCATCCAAGGATTGTCTGGAAGGAATCTCTTTTAACGATAAGACCGAACATTATGACACTATTTTTTTTCTTCTTCTTTCGTTTATGTATTGATTTGGTGTAAAATAAAGAATTATCTATCTATTTATGCTTTTTTCCACTGAGTAGGATATTGACCTGAGTCAAGGAAATATTTTATGGTATGTGTGATTGCAGGTAAAAGGCACTCAAAGATCGTGGATGCCATAACCTTACTAACATCATCGCAACCCACAGCCTTGGATTTAATAGCTAGTACAGATTTCTGTATCTCATCCTCAGTCACAGGTTAGAAGTGAAAAAAGAAAGAGGAGGAGATGCCGTGGATTGAATGGAAGCTATTGTCGTAGAACGAACTGTGGGATCCAAAGGAGAAGTAGAAATAAAGTGATGGTTTATTTCGTGCAGAGTGATTGATCTAATTGCATCTGTTTTTTAGCACTCTGCAGCAATCCCAGCTGTCCTGTGTACGGTGCTTCTTAAATTTCACAAATGCTCGATCTCGCCTAGTCATTGTCAACCTTACGGCCTCAGTCATCCACGGGGCTGGTGAACGCTTCACTCTTACTTGATGTTTGGAAGCGTGTTTGTTGTACAGACCAAGAACTATATTATTAAGCATGGAGACTTTATCGTCAATACAAGTTGATTTAAATAAAGAGTTTAAGTCAATACGATAGGCGTCACTTTTAAGTTTATCAAAATCCATTCTAGAGAAATTACGAAAGTATAGTACGACGGTATTGAGTTTAGGAGAAATCAGCTTATATGATATATAAAAAAAGCAACACCACCTCCTTCTTTTTTTAATCCGGTCGTTACGCACAAGAACAAAATCATTTAGAGGATATAAGCTGGACATTAATGATGGCTTTAGCCAACTATCTGATACTAAGATTGCAGGAACACAATCTATAGAAAAACTTCTTCAAAATAAAAATAATGACTTGGAATGCTTTGAGTATTGACATGACATATATTAATCAAGTTTTAAGTAAGTAAATAAATTGATAAGCTCATCTTACGACTTACACCACTACGTCGTTATCTACGTATTAGTGGGAGCACTCGGGGCAGCGGGCGTAGTGGTACTTTGGAAGCGAGTGAGACAAGCGCGCCGACGGAGCCTAGCGCCTGCGGCCCGCCCGGAGCCGGCACCACGGTTATCTCTTCAAGACATTCCTCGTGCGTGTACAAGTGATAGTGTCAGTGCCAATCAAAACATATCAGTGCAAAGTGCGCGAGTACAAAACAAAGGCACCTCACCCGTATTTGCGAGAGTGTGCTTGAAGGACATACAAGTAAAATAGATCTGACTGATCTAGACAAACGGAGGGAGGATACTATCACTACTATCACAAGACTCGAACGAGACATCTAAAGCAGAATAAAAAGATTCATCATCCGACATACCTAACATTAATAATAAAGATATAATAATAATAAACTTTAAATAAATAAAAAGTATATAATGTAATAAAATGTTATTAAATACTTGAACAATATAGTATATGACACAATTAGACTAACTACAAAATACTACTCAATACATATTATACATCACCCAACAGTTGACTGATTGCAAAGGATATATATATATATATATATATATATATATATATATATATATATATATATATATATATATATATATATATATATATATATATAGTATACAATGATAAAAAGAATAATGATAATAAAAAGAAAAAAAGCAATTAACACTAACCTACTTGATCAAAGCATAATAAGACAAAAGTTTAGTGTTAGTTAATGACTAAGTTAGTCACTTAAGGCGCTACCTCCAGCGAACGACCTTGAGCGTTTGGTCTGTCGAAGCTCGCTACAATATATCGCGTAAGAAATCGCCAAAAGACGCCACCTACTGCTACGAACGTAGTATTATTTTTTCGATGTCAATGAACTATTCTATGGAAATAGACACGGCGTACAATGATAAATGTATTTTAATTTTCTTTATTCGATATATTAGTTGCATTATATTAGAATTATGTATTCTAATATATTATCTAATTAATAAAAAAGACTATTTTGATTATTTTTAACTATGTACTATAATGCTAATATTGAATTAGCTTTTTATAGTGTAAATTATAATATTTGTCGAAATATTAATTATGGATTCGAACTTTACATTACATTGCTTCATTTTTGTTATTTTCATTTACTTACACATATTGAAAATATACTTGAATAGTATGTATTATTATTTTATTTAGCTTCTGAATTTTAGGATATGTTTTACCTTGAGGTCAAATATAATTTTGAGGAGCAATAGTTATTACCTACTAATCTTTTATCTGCTATTCCTTATTTAGGAACAATATTAGTAAATTGAGTTTGAGGGAGATTTACTGTTTATAATGCTACATTTATTATTTTAATATTTACCTACTGGGTAGGTAATTATTAAAATAATAAATATAGCATTAGTAAATAAATAAATATTATTTTTAAATTTTTAAAATTAAAATTTTCGTATTTTTAAAAATTACTAAAAAAAAGGGTTTGAAATAATAGATTTTATCACAAAAGAAGAGAACTTGAAAAAAAAAAGGAAAAAAAGCGGGTCCAAAGCCAAGACGCGAACCGCGGAACTCCGATATCATGCCCGACCGACATACCACCTGAGCTATAACGACCGTTAGTGATTTGTCGAAATTTACCTTCTTATATTGTAGCAGTTTTTTTATTGCCTGAAAACATGGACAAAAGGACATTTTCTAAAAATAAATCCAAGCGTTCGTCGCTAAAATCGTTGGAGCCGTATAATTTTCTCATCTGGTTCGGTTATATAAATATTTAAATATATAAAAATTATAAATTAAAATGAAAAGATAAATATACATAAATATCAATAAAATAAAATAAATACAAAATAATATTATATTATTACTGTTATTATTATTATTATAAGTTGTGGTTCGCTGAAGCTGCAACCTAATGGACCATGATCTGAAATTTTTATGAAAGGAAGTGGCTGACGTCAATTATTATTATTCTTATTATTTTTTCATTACTGCCTTTTTCAACCTCACAAGATATTTGTAACTGCAAAAAAAGAAAACTACGTATAAGTAAGTAAATCAGTAATATAGTGTTATGTATGATTCAGACTAAATAAAGGTTCCTAAAAATAGACGTAGATAAAGAAATTGCATAAAAAATTACTCAAATAAAAATGCAATAAACTTGTTAATTTTATAGGTACTTAGTAAAATATTAAAATAATAAGTTTTTTAGGATATTTATGTAAAGCATAAAGGTTATATTATGTTCTAACTACGTTCACGCTTGCGCATATAAAACCGCGGAATTTCACTAGTTTTATTATCAAAACAATAATTGACAACCCTACCCTAAGTTTGCCTTGATTTTACCAACTCAAACTCGTTTTAGGAGATCAAAACATAGAGAGAAAGATAGGAGACTATTTTTTATTTTATATGGTTGGATCTTTATTTATTTGTATATTTTTTGTATTTATTTTATTTTATTGATATTTATGTACATTTATCTTTTCATTTTAATTTATATTTATAAAAACCAACCAGATGAGAAACTATACAGATACCCCAATAATAATAATATAATAATAATAATATTCCACAACTATCACACAACGCCATCTAGTCCCAAGCTAAGCAGAGCTTGTATTATGGGTACTAGACAACTGATAAACATACTTATATATTTCTAAATACATAAATATTATAGATAAATTACACCCAGACACAGAACAAATGATCGTGCTCATCACACAAACATTTGTCCTGGGTGGGAATCGAACCCACGACCTGCAGTATAGCAGTCAGGGTCACTAACCACTAGACCAACAGGCCTGACGATAAATAAAATAAAGTCTCTAGCTCGAGAGGAGAGGAGCCGTGGTAGCTCAGATGGTTAGCGCTTGCTAAAATTTTCACAGTGTGCGAGCAAACCGGGTTCGATCCCCGCCGGCACCAATAATATTGTAATTGCAATTTTAAGTGTTGATTTACCACGTGCTCAGTGGTGAAGGAAAACATTGTGAGGAAACCTGCATGTCTGAGAAATAAGAAAAAAAATATTTCGAAGACATGCAAAGTTCGCCAACACGCAGTGATAATTCCTTTCCTAGGACCCTTTCAGAAATACATAATACATAAACACTCACGCCTGTCACCCAGAGGGGTAGGCAGAGACTACAGACTTCCATTTGGCACGATCCTGACACACCTCTCTCGCCTCCTTCACATCCATACACCTCCGCATACATGCTCGTCGGTTAAGGGTACTCCTAATTTGGCCCGTTTTCAATAAATCGCCAATTTGGTCGATAAATTTTCGCCTAGGACGTCCCTTTCCGACTCTGCCATTCACTTCTGCAACATAAATTTTCTTTGTCACTCTTTCCTCATTCATTCTTTCCACATGACCAAACCACCGAAGCATTCCTTTCTTAATCCTGGTCACAACATCATCTTGCAAACCACACTCTTCTCTTATTACACAATTTCTTACCCTGTCATTAAGATTCAGCCCTAACATACTCCTTAACGACCGCATTTCTACGGCGTTCATTCTACTCTCGTGCTTCTTCTGCCACACCTAACTTTCACTACCATATGTTAAAGTAGGGACCAACACAGCATTGTGAATTGCCATACGTGCCTTTTTCGACACATTTTGACTCTTCACAATAGAGTGCAGGGCCCCATTTACTCTATTTCCCGCATTCACTCGTCGTTCTATATCCTTATCATATCTCCCATCCCTGCTAAATACGCAGCCCAAATATACAAACTCATCTACTTGCTCGATCAACTCCCCTTCTATTCTTATTTCACAAATCGTTTTACTTTCTTCTCTTTCAAAAACCATAACCTTCGTCTTACTTGCGTTCACTTTCATACCCCTTTCTTTTAATGATCTGTTCATTAATGTAACCATCATTTGCAACTCGGCCGCCGACGACGCAAGTATAACTTGATCATCGGCGTACAAAAGGCATTTGACGGTTAACTCACCCATTCTTAATCCGCATTCTTCAACTTTCAAATTTTGCAAACAACTGTCCATAAATAGGTTGAACAGCCACGGGGAAGCTACACAGCCCTGTCTGACACCTTTATGGATGTCAAACCAGTCCGAGTAGACCCCGTTGATCCTAACACAAGCACTAGAGTCCCTATAAAGGGACTCCAATGCCCGTATCAAGCCAGCGCTCAACCCAAATGAGTTCAGTGTTTGCCATAGCACATCCCTATTCACTCTGTCATAGGCCTTTTCCAAGTCCATGAACGCACAAAAAACCTTTTGGTTTTTGGCCAAAAACTTCTCCGCGATCATGCGCATGGAAAAGACTTGATCTGTACATCCCATTCCCTTTCTAAATCCTGCTTTTACATCCCAAATTTTTCCATCAGTTTCTTTCATGACCCTTTCAATCAGTACCTTAGCATACAGTTTTCCCACAATGCTAAGAAGGCTGATGCCACGGTAGTTTTTACAGTCCTGCTGCGACCCTTTTCCCTTATATACTGGGACTATCACGGCTTTGCACCAGTCTACCGGTACCCGCTTCAGTTCCCAGCATAAATTAAACAAGGTGTGCAGCAGGCCTGCCACCACTTCCTCTCCAGCCCTTAGCATTTCGAGTGAAACTCTATCATATCCGGCAGCCTTACCTGCTTTCATGCTTTTCATTGCTTTCATTATTTCACCTACACTAATCTCGCTACCTCTTTCCTCTTCTTTCGGAATTTCTACTTCACTTAGTACACACGTTGTCTCCTCACTCATAAACACACTTTCAAAATATTCCTTCCATCTCTTTAAACTCGAAACTTCATCATTCAGAATATAGCCATTCTCGTCTCTTATAGCATTCATCATAGGCTGTTTTGAATGTCCCCTGGCAGTTCTTACAAGTTTCCAGAACATTTTAATATTTGCCTGGAAATTATCCGATATTCTTCTATCATTCTTATCCGTTCTTTCTTGCTTTTTTCTTTCAACTACTTCTTTTACTCTCTTATTAAGATGTCTAAAGACTGCCTTTTTTCTTTCAATATCATCATTCGTACCGCTAGAATTACCAGCCTTTGTTGCTAGTAAATCTAGCCATGCTCTCTTCTTTGCTTCAACTTCCATACGTACCTCATCATCCCACCATAATGTATTATTTTTCCTTTCATTCTTTCTCTTACTAACACCACATACTTCGGTAGCTGCATCCACTAAACCTTTCTTTACATTTTGCCATACATTCTCCAAGTCTAACTCCTTCATACATAATTCATCCAAACCACTTATATTTTCTTTCAGTCTACATTTGAACTTCTTTTTCTCACCTTCATCTTGTAACCTTTCTGTTCTAATACGCTGTAACGCAGTGGTAGACACAGATGACCGATGGCGCCAACGCCTGAATAGACCATTAATTCGGCATAGAACCAAATAATGATCCGTTCCTACGTTAGAACCCCGGTAAACCCTTGTATCTACAACTGCGCCCCTCAATCTTTCATCCACAATTATTAAATCTAACATGCTTCTATCGTCACCTCTTTCCCAAGTATACATGTGAATCCTCTTGTGGCGAAAGCAAGTGTTCGTCACAAAAAGATTCTTTTCCATACATACGGTGAGGAGACTTTCACCATTCTCATTTATACTTTCATCACCAAACGTTCCCAATATCCTTTCATAACCAAGCCTCCTCACCCCAACCCTTCCATTAAAATCTCCTAGCATAATAATATTTTCATTTCCCTTACACTCCATTAACACCATCCTTACCATTTCCCAAAACTGCTCTCGGATATAAGTGGGCTTAGACATGTCTGGGGCGTAGACCCCTAACACAAACAACTTCTTTAAGCCCACTTTCATTCGTATCCACAGCAGTCTTGGGCTTACACATTCATACTCTTTCACACATTGGCCCATTCTTTCTGAAAGGATGATACCTACTCCCTGGCATGCCCGCTCGATCTCGTCTACCCCAGACCAGTATGCGGTATACATGCCATGTGTAGTGACATCCTTTCCCTTCCTTTTCGTCTCATTTACACATAACACATCTATTCCTCTATCATTCATCATATCGCATACTTCATCCATTTTATCATTCATTGCCCCACATACATTCAACGTAGCCAGACGGACCTCTGCAATCCACTTTTCGCCTCTCCGGGAGACAGAACGTGACGGGTGGCGAACCTCGTCGCCGGTTTTCCTCCCGGAGATTCTTCGCACCCCTGCCCCATTAAAGGGGCGCCGGGAACTCGGGGCCATTTCTATTATATTGTTCCTCATGGTGCGGATAAAGGGTGGTATATTTTACGCCTCTACCAGGGCGTGGAGCCGAGTCTGTGCTATCGGCTTGTCGCTCATTTAGCACCACCCCGGGGACACGTGTAGGGTGGGCCTAGGAATAGGTGGTCAGAGCCTACGGACGCGAGCGACTTATCCCCCAAGAAGAATGTTGGCTATAAAAGTGGATATATAGGAGTATAGGAAAGTCTAAGAAAAAATGTATATTACGTATTTATATAATATGTTTGTATGTAAAAAAATATTATGTGGACTGTATTAGGAATGATATGCGTGAGAAAAGAGTGAGTGAAGAGATGACGTCTAATAGAGGAGAATGGAAGAGAAGAATCATGTCATGCGAACACCATATAACTTGGAATAAGGAGTCAGCGTTAATTATTATCTTCTAATTTAAAATAACAACGGTACCAAATTATACATTGTGTCGAAGACGTGTTTTTAAGCTATTGCATAGCTTCTATCGCGGGCCTTGAGCGCAGGAAAATCCAGAAATTTCGTAACGAAAAAAACCTCATGCTCTCCGACGGGCACGGAGGTGTGGCTTGAAGGCCGTGCATTGTCTAACGATGGTCTAACGTCGTTTCTTTTCCTCAGTCTTCGACACAGTGTTTGTTTATAAAGTGTTTTGAAATTTTGAATATGAATGAACAAAGTGCATTTATTATTAAGGCTGCTCTCTCGCAAAAAGCTTGAAAAAAAGCGTGCAGATGAACCAACTTTTCGTCGACACTTACAGAGAAATTACATATGAAAAAAATAGCTAGTAATCTACATGATCTGATACGTAATTTGGTTTAGCCATAATTTTTCTATCGGTGTCACATAATAAATAAAAAAATACCCAAATCACCTCCAAATCGTTGAGATGAAACCACTTTACTCCTTCGTTGTTTATCAAAGGAATATAAAAAAAATATCTACTGCTTTGCAATACAAAATAAAATAATTTGGTTTGGTTACTTTTTAGAAATATGTATTATTTTTATGATAATAAATTAAAAATGCGTCCCGATTAAATACTGCGTCTATATCACCCCCGCATTCGTTCACGAATTCAGTTCGGGGCGCATCGTGTTGCTAGGTGGACGTACGCCGCGTTGCGAGAGCTCAGCACTACGAAATAAAATCGTAAAATATTACTGCAAAAATTTAATTTTGTTAATAGTGGAGTAGGTTTTTTCTGATTCTTGTTTAATAGTAGTGTTTTATAGTTATATTAATTGTACAGTTTTATTAATGTTTAAGTTTAGTTTGTAAAACATGGGGAATAAGCAGAAACGATTGAAGAGAGGTCTAAAAAAATATTACAAACAAAAGGGTATACATTTATCAAGGTAAGTTTTAAGTTTTATCTACATATTTCATAATATTAGACAGGTGTTGTTTATAAAATACCTATATTACTGTGATTTCGCCACTCTGTGACGAGACAAAGCGCGGCAAACGCAAGTGGCGGCAAGGCGCGGGCCGCGTCGTCGCATGCTGGTTTACCTCGAAATTCACTATACGCGATTATCGTTTATTGATTATATGTTGTACCCGTAAGCCAAGCGGTGCGCACTTTAGATCATACAATACCTACCTTACGTCGGCTCTGGTACGGGTCGAATTAGATCAGGTCGGATCAGAAGTACTGCCTTATGAAAAAACTATTTTTTCCTTTAAAACAAAACCAAAGACAATATGCAGTAGATAATAGTATCAAAGACAAAGATATGTTTTTTTATTTTAAAACGTAACCTGGTAATGTTTCTTAGAAAAAAAAAAAGAAATCACTCTGAACTTTCGGCGTTCCACGTGTCGCTTCGATGAAGGTGCTCCGTCTTTTTTATAGAATTTTATATTTGTGTCTGGGGTAAATCTTTCCAATATGGACCATCGATTTCAAAGCCCATATTTTTTTTTGTAGATAGTACTCACTAAAAGAAAGCGTTTTGCAAAGTTTTAGGTTGCGGAAACTTACGGTTCATGAGATATATTTTTTTAAACTTTTCATACAAATTGGCAAATAACACGCAATTACACCAATTACAAAATGAATTTGACAAATCATTGATGTCAAACGTCAATTAGTGTAGGGTTCCGAATATTTTGAAAGTATCGATACGTACTCGATACCAAGTATCGTATCAAAAGTATTAATACTACTTGGTATCGAGTACATTTCGTTAATTTTGGAGACTAGAGGGGGTAAGAAGCCGGGAAGTTGTGCTCCGGCGCTCCGTGGCAGCTCCGGCGCTGCGGGATGAGCAGTGCCTCCGCCCTAGCGTAGGGAAGCACAGGCACCTGGGCTCGCCTTCGCAGCTTCGGCTTTTTGGTCGCCTTCGGCGACCAGCCTCAGCCGCTACCGCGATCTCGATGCCTGCGCTTCCCTACGGCGGGCGGGCACTGCTCTCCCTCCGCGCCTCCGGGCTCTTATATACACTCTAGGGGTAGGGCAGACAAGACCACGTGGATAGTGGGGTGCTCTGATTCGGTTTTGGGTACTTTTTGAATATTAAATAAGTAAGTCAATAAGTAAGTAAACTTTATTGTAGTAAGAATTAGATAATACAGAAAGTTGCAAACAATAAAATAAAAGTACAAAAGCTGTACTAATTAAGAAATACAAACAAGTTGCAAACAATAAAATACAAGTACTAAGGTGGAACTTAAATAGAGTAAACTTTATTCTACTTTATATACATATATAATTGCACTTATCAGCTCTTCCTATGCATCTAATTGGTTTGTCATAATTTTTCGTCTCCAAAATTAACGAAATGTACTCGATACCAAGTAGTATTGATACTTTTGATACGGTACTTGGTATCGAGTACGTATCGATACTTTCAAAATATTCGGAACCCTACACTAACTGACGTTTAACATCAATCATTTGTCAACTTTATTTTGTAATTGCCTGTAATTTACCAATTTGTATGAAAACTTTAAAAAAATATATCTCATCAACCGTAAGTTTCCGCAACCTAAAACTTTGCAAAACGCTTTCTTTTAGTGAGTACTATCTACAAAAAACATATGGGCTTTGAAATCGATGGTCCATATTGGAAAGATTAGCCGTGTCTGGATTAAAAACGAAAGTATTATACTTTTTTATATTCCTTGTAATATAGTGAACACGTAGATATATAATTTGTGGTATAAAAAGTGAAAAGTAAATTGCCAAAAGTACTTCAAAATCTGGAAGGCCCATTTTGGCGGTTGGGTCATAAATGTGTTATTTTTCAAATTCTCATTTATTTTTAGTGTAAAATGTAAGTAAAAATAGTTTTCTTACATATTTCAAATAACTTGACGTTGTATTTATTTCAAATTCACACATAAATATTTTTGAAATATTGTTCTAAATGTCACACAGATAAAATATTATTATTGTTTTTTTTTTAATATTTTAATATTTTGATATGAGTAACGAATGGAAACATATAAAACATAAAAATATACATATTTCCAAACATTTTCATATAAATTTCTCCAAAAACAAAAGTGTAGAATTCAAATTAGTAGTAATTTTGTCACTAAACGTAGAGATTAGATTGTATAACTAGTGCGTGTCGTCAGTGATGAATTATGAATCTCAGACGTGGTCCTTCACTGCTGGTCGTATGAGGACGCTCAAGGTTGCTTAGCAAGCTATTTCTGGAGCCTACTTTGACTATCTACAGCGCCTTAAAATGAACATGGACAATACAAAGATCATGTATAATGTCCACGTCACACATATGCCGGTAGTTGTTGGGAGCACTAAGCTCGAAGTTGTTGACGAGTACGTTTACTTGGGACAAATAGCCCGACTAGGTAAGTCCAACTTCGACCGAGAGGTCATTCGACGGATTCTACTCGGCTTGGTAGCGTTCGGGAAATCACAACACATCTTCTCGTCAGGTATACCTCAAAACCCGAAAACTAGATTGTACAACCAGTGCGTGTTGTCAGTGATGAATTATGAATCTGAGATGTGGTCCTTCGCTGCTGGTCGTATTAGAACGCTCAAGGTTGCTTAGCGAGCTATGGAGACGGCTATGCTCGGGTTTTCTCTTTTTAGTCTGGAGTTTATCAAATGCCAGTAAAAGCCTTACCACTAAAGCCATAAATTTAATAAATAGATTTTTACAAAGCAACGCCCAATGATATATTTTTGATAAAGTCGATGTATTTAAGAAGTATGTGTTTACTTCTCTGAATGGTTTGAAAAAGTGATCACATCAAATAAAATGTCATGTTTACTATAACATACAAGCGATTTGGTCCAGTACTGTAAGCTTATACTGTTGTGTTGAATAAATGAATATCAAAAAAAATGTATAGATACTAAATATCGCCTCCTTTTATAACTGCTTCCCGTTAAAAGGCAATAAAACCATTTCCCTTTACTTTAAAATAGACTGTTAATTAAAAATAAAACCAGAAAATAATAAAGCAGAGAATTACGAGTAAAAATAAAACCCGAGCGTTATAAAGCGGAGAGTGTAAAAATAATCGCGCTTTGAAGTGCACCGTTTATTACTAGAAAGATTGACATAATTGCTAAAATTCAGTCAATTTGGTGAATATATGCACTGAATTCTTTGTTTTTTGACTAAATTTCGGATATTTTTAGTAATGATTTTTTTTCGAGCTCAATATTTTACATAAATAATAGAGTAATCGGATGGCGATTTAGTCTTTTGCAATACAAACGTATTCGTTTTTTTCTCCCTGAATATTAACACCAATTTTTTTGAGAAAATATCTATGCCACCGCCATGTTTATGTGTGTATGTATGTGAGTGTATGTGCGTGCGTGTGAATGTGTTTGTGTATGAGTCTTAATACTTTTAATAAAAACTATGTCCTGATAGTTAAATAACGTAAAAACCGAACGAAACATCATAAGGGTCCGATTTCAAACACAAACTATAAAACTGGTCTGTAGTTTAAAAAATCATAACTGTGTATCTGCTACAAATATTTTAATAAAATGAAAACACAAAAAATATCATTAATTTTTCTTCAATTTAACGTGTATTGCATAGATACGTACACCATTTTGTAATGGAGATAAATGACCGATAAGAAAAAAAGCTTTTTATTTAGTGAAACAGGTAAAATGTTCTCAAGATGCTATTACGTTGCTCAATACTGTAATTTAAAAGTACTAACAGCATTTAAGAATGTCTTATTCAATAAAGAAAATCTGCACACGTGTCTATGAGGTGTTTAATACGGCAAGGAAAAAACCTTACAAACATAACATATATCTTACTCAGTAAACGAAATCTAATTACATACTTATAAAGCTTGATATGGTATGAAAAAAAATTGCAAACACAATATATTTTTAGATTGGGTCAGAAGAATTACATAAACTTAAGATTTTTTTTCGAGTGGGTTAGACATACAAAAGTTGTGGACTAAACCTTTTAGGTAATAAGCTTACAAGAATGAGGAGTCTAAATTCTAATCCGGCAATAAAAGACACATAATAAGCTTAAATCAGTTTTAATTTCTAATCAACTTAAGAGATACAAATTATCTTCTGATAATAAAAAACTGTAACATGGAATAAAATTTAAGCTTTTTTTTAACTATCCGCTGGCCAAAACAACCATCGTAACGTAGCTTGGACATCATTTTCAATGTTGCTGTCAGGAATGGTGGCAGGTAAACGTATGTAGTCTTCATGGTATAATTCGTGGATAGTTTTATTCCTACATAGTTTTATTAGATCCGAATATTGCTTTTTGAAATTGATAAGGCCGTTTATATGCCTTACGAACCATGTCAATCTTCCCAACAATGCCAATTCTTTCTGCTTCGGCATCTTCACTCATTGAATATTTAAACAACATTTTATCATGTGTCGATTTACTAAACGTCACGATATTAATTTTGCTTATTTTGCTGATTAAATTGTGGATAACATCTCAACGTGGTATGGGCATGGGATATTTCTAACCAAACAAAAAACTGTTGGCCATTGTGAAGGGTCGCATACATGGTGTTTGCCACGCCTCGTTCTATCACTGAATTGCTTAAAATCGACTAGCATATAAGTATGCCCAGGAAGCTGATACTCGTAGTTTATTTATATATTAGAAAAGCACATGCAGTTTCTAAGACAGTGGTTAAGACATGCTGTAACACTCGCCCCTTCTTATTATATAATATAATTTCCACTTTATATTTATCTACGACAAGGATAAATTAATTTATTTTGATCTTTCTAAAGGTTTACTAATAGGCCGCTTGTAACATTTCTGGCGCGATCGTCATAGTTAGGACTCTTATTTATGTTGTGTTTGTTTAGTATCTTAGTTATTTTAGGAGTCTTTTAGATGAATGAATATTCACTAGAGCAATCGGTAGCCATGGTAGTGCCATTATTAATTTATTATTAATTATCCCTTTTCGCTTGGGAAAGGCTTACAAAATATATATATATATATATATATATATATATATATATATATATATATATATATATATATATATATATTATAAATCCTTGTAATAATATAAATAATATGTATATATATATAATATACTATTATATATATACATATTCTTACAAGGAAAAAAATTCAACTACGATGCAGCAGTCCCCCCCCATGGTTTTTTTAGTAAAGGGATCAATGACCTACCAATGAGATGTCAAAAGTGCATAGATAACAACTGTGCATACTTTGATTAATTGAATATATTTTCCAAAAACTAATTGACTTCATATTCCTCCCACACAAAACGCCAATTTCATATGTAAGGACCTATTATTTTGCCCACTTTTCTGGTTATATTTATTGTAAATGTTATTTACCTTTATTATTGTATTATAATCGACTTATTATTATTTATATAACTTATTTTTAGACTTATTTAATAGTCGACTTGTATTTCTATAATTAAATGCCTTAAGCAAAATATTTAAATTTAAATTTTACCCACAAAAAAAAATTTCTTATATTTCTTTTTTCCCTTTTTTAAAAAAAAATTAATGCATTTTAATATTTTAAGCAGAGTTATAATGGATATAATGAATTTTTAAAGAAAATATTAAGCCTTTACTTTTCTAGAAAACTTGATGTTCGATATTAATGCATTTTAACTTTATGCATGATAATTCATTTTAATTGTTCGAAATATCTATGTGTGGAATATTTCTAGATAACATTATATAGAAATTAATTATCAGAAAAACCTACTCCGTACAAAGGAATGGAATTAGAATTCATCTATCGTCTTCAGTTTCTGAAGTTTACAGTTTATTCCAACCTAAACTTTGGGCGGTTTATTCAGACCAGGATCAAAGCAGCTGCAAGGATGTTAGGTGTTCTTGCAAAGGTGACACTATACATATAAAGCACAAGTCTGTTCGTGCATGGAGAATGCTAACATATATGGGCTAGTGCTGTAAAATTCCATCTAGCGACTTTGGACTCCATGAAAATACTTGCCATGGTGCTTGTTGGTGACATTAATATGGTCTAAACAATTTTATCAGTTTCGAGTTCGTTAGCCAGATCCTGAACAATAATTTAGGTCATTTATATAGTTGTTCTGTGTCGTCACGGCTAAATCCTTAGTCACCCTATAGCCGCACGTATGTCCTTACACAGACCTACTGACGTACAAAACGCAAACGAAACCTAACTAAATTAAATAAAGCAAGGTGTTTAACTGCTCATTTGCATAAAAATGTGAGCATAAAGCTTGTAGGTAATACTTACTTTTTATCCCATAGCCCGCAGACGTACATAATACAACAAAAAAATCTGTTAAACCGGATAGGGTGCTGCGCGTCTTACAGCCTTGCCAAAAAAGGTCATCAATCGAAAATAAATTCACCAATAGAGCCGACCCATTCATACTGCTTAGTTCTTCCTTAGATAAGACATAACATTGTCGTTTAACTACAGCACTAACACATTGTTAACACTAATAAGTCCATCATTACTAATAATCTAACCCCAATCTGCATAAACTTTCTGCCAGAAAGGATGCTATAATTTATAATTACAATAGTCATTACAGTAAATTCACCAATAGAGCCGACCCATTCATACTGCTTAGTTCTTCCTTAGACAAGGCATAACATTGTCGTTTAACTACAGCACTAACACATTGTTAAAACTAATAAGTCCATCATTACTAATAATCTAACCCCAATCTGGATAGACTTTCTGCCAGAAAGGATGCTATAATTTATAATTAAAATAGTCATACAGTCATTACAAATTATAAGAGACTTTGTTTGCAAGATGCTTATCTTGCTCTTAATTGTAATATCAAGGAAAAAGACACGCAGACAATCGTGTTTGCACGATAATTGGGAGGGACGTTGTCTTGCCCCTAGATAATAAACCTAATCACTGCCTTTTTCGTCATAATTTTAATTGCTATTGCACTCGACATTCAATAAAATTGTCGTTTCGGGTTCATATTACTCATATTTGTAAAAAGGCGTACCGGAACCTACCCACGGTTCCGTACTGCGATGGTACTCCTTCTGAGGGAGATGGGTAAAAATATACAGTAATATAATATACATACATACACAATATACACTCTTTCTCTCTCTATCTCTCTCTCACACACACACACACGCATACACACGCACACGCGCGCAAACACTCACACTCATAATTACGTATATATATATATATATATATATATATATATATATATATATATATATATATCGTGCAAACACGATTGTCTGCGTGTCTTTTTCCTTGATATTACAATTAAGAGCAAGATAAGCATCTTGCAAACAAAGTCTCTTATAATTTGTAATGACTGTAATGACTATTTTAATTATAAATTATGGCATCCTTTCTGGCAGAAAGTCTATCCAGATTGGGGTTAGATTATTAGTAATGATGGACTTATTAGTTTTAACAATGTGTTAGTGCTGTAGTTAAACGACAATGTTATGCCTTATCTAAGGAAGAACTAAGCAGTATGAATGGGTCGGCTCTATTGGTGAATTTACTGTAATGACTATTGTAATTATAAATTATAGCATCCTTTCTGGCAGAAAGTCTATCCACATTGGGGTTAGATTATTAGTAATGATGGACTTATTAGTGTTAACAATGTATTAGTGCTGTAGTTAAACGACAATGTTATGCCTTATCTAAGGAAGAACTAAGCAGTATGAATATATATATATATATATATATATATATATATATATATATATATATCATCATCGTCATCATTACAGCCCTTCACAAGTCCACTGCTGAACATAGGCCTCCCCCAAACAACGCCACAAAGTACGGTCCTGAGCCACCTGCATCCATCGACTTCCTGCATGTCTTACCAATACGTGGCTGCCACTCGAGAACCTTACTTCCCCATCGGTTATCGGTTCTTCGAGCTATATGGCCGGCCCATTGCCACTTCAGCTTACTAATCCGTTCGGCTATGTCAGTCACTGGTTCTACTGCGGATATCCTCATTTCTGAGTCTATCACGCAGAGAAACTCCGAGCATAGCCCTCTCCATAGCTCGCTGAGTGACCTTGAGCGTCCTCATACGGCCAGCGGTGAAGGACCACGTCTCTGATCCGTAAGTCATCACTGGCAACACGCACTGGTTGTACACCTTGGTTTTCAGAGATTGAGGTATACCTGACGTGAAGATGTTTTTTTACATAGAAGAAGGGGCAAACGAGCATGCGGCTCACCTGATGTTAAGTGACTACCGCCGCCCATGATCAACCGCAACACCAGGAGAATTGCGGGTGCGTTGCCGGCCCTTTAGAAAGGAGTAAGCTCTTTTCTTGAAGGTCCCCAGGTCGTATCGGTCCGGAAAAATCGCCGGTGGTAAACTATTCCACAGACAGGTTGTACGTGGAAGAAAACTCCTTGTGAAACGTACAGTGGTGGACCGCCAAGCATCCAGATGGTGTGGATGGTATCGGGACGTTTGACGTGTAGTGCGTTCACGAAATTTGGCGGCTGGGATTAATCCGAACAATTCCTCAGAGCACTCCCCGTGATAGATGCGATAAAATACGCAAAGAGATGCAACATCTCTTCGCAGCGCCAGTGAATCGAGCCGGTTGG
The DNA here is from genome assembly GCA_907164705.1 of Parnassius apollo. Taxonomy (NCBI): domain Eukaryota; kingdom Metazoa; phylum Arthropoda; class Insecta; order Lepidoptera; family Papilionidae; genus Parnassius; species Parnassius apollo. The sequence goes on from CAJQZP010001523.1 coordinate 1,892,505, forward strand.
AAAGCACTCGGTCGTCGACGATTCGAGCCGCTCTGCGCTGGATGCAGTCAAGTGGAAGAAGCTGGTACTGGGGAGCCCCAACCCAGAGATGGGAACAGTATTCCACGTGCGGCCGACCCTGCGCCTTGTAAAGTTGCAGGCGGTGTGCCGGCATGAAATACTGTCCCGCTCTGCTGAGCACGCCAAGCTTTTTAGAGGCTAATTTGGCCTTCCCTTCCAAGTGACCACGAAACTGCACATCACTCGATATGTCGACGCCGAGGATTCCGATACTGGCTGAGGCAACAAGGGGAGTGCCTTGAAACTGAGGGGATACGACAAAGGGGTTCTTTTTAGCGGTTAACGCGCAAACTTGTGTCTTCTGGGGGTTAACCTGGACTAGATTTAGTCGCCCCCAATCCGAGACTCTGTCCAGCAGAGACTCGACTTCAGACACAAGTTTGTCCCGGCACTCGGAGACGTTTTCCCGAGAAATATTGGCTCGGCTGGTGTAAAGAGCATCACCAGTGCTGTCATCTGCATAGCAATGAATGTTACGGGTATGCAACATGTCATTGATATGCAGAAGAAACAGCGTTGGCGATAGCACGCAGCCCTGTGGCACACCAGCATTAATAGGCTTGCAATCGGAGCTTGCACCTTCTACAACGACCTTGATGCTCCGATCTGCAAGAAAGCTGGTGATCCAATCGCACAATTTCTCTGGAAGCCCATAGGAAGGGAAGGGAAGGGAGCTTCGAAAGAAGAGCTTTGTGCCAAACCCGATCGAAGGCCTTCGCAATGTCCAAACTAACGGCCAATGCCTCCCCCTTGAACTCTACTGCCTCCGCCCATCTGTGAGTTAGGTAGACCAGAAGATCACCAGCTGACCGACCACGGCGAAAACCGTATTGGCGGTCACTAATCAGCTGGTGATCTTCAAGGTACCTCATTAGCTGGCAGTTTACAATGGACTCCATTGTTTTGGTGAACAAGGAGGTGATGGCGATTGGCCGGTAGTTGGACGGGTCAGAGCGGTCGCCTTTTTTAGGGATCGGGTGGACGTAAGCCGTCTTCCATGATTTTGGGACTACGCCTAGGGAGTAGGAGTACCGGAAAAGACGCGTTAAAACCGGTGCCAACTCTGGAGCACACGTCCTCAGCACAATTGGGGGGATTCCGTCAGGCCCACTCGACTTGTGGATGTCCAGGGAGAGGAGTGCTTTGCGAACCGAGCGCTGTGTGAAGTGCACTTCCGGCATGGAACACTCACACCGCGGGATGGTCGGCGGAGTACTCCCCCCGTCATCGAGAGTCGAGTTAGACGCAAAGAAAGAGCCTAGAAGATCGGCTTTCTCCTTTGCGGTATGGGCCAGTGAGTCGTCCTCCCTGTGCAGAGATGGAAGAGATGGCTGACAGAAATTCCCCTGGACAGCCTTGGCGAGAGACCAGAATGCACGGGTTCCAGAAGGAAGACGAACTAGTTTCTCGCCAATTCTGCCTATGTGCTCTGACTTTTCCTTGGCAATGACTCTTTTGAAAGACCTAGAGGCGGAATTATACTTCTTTTTTTAGAGCGCTGGTGTTTACATCCCGGGACGCTGATGCATCAGCCCAGGCTTGGTAGCACTCCTGCTTATAGCATGATGCTATTTTACAGGAGCGACCAAACCATGGCTGAGACTTGCCTCCAATGGGCACCACAGAGGAAGGAATAAAAAGTTCCATACCCTGAATTACCACATCAGCGACAGAATCCGCAACAACGTTGGGATCATCCGGCGAGAAGCAAACCCGCCCCCAAGGGTAGGATGCAAAGAAAGACCGCATCCCATCCCAATCGGCTGACCTATAGTGCCAAACACGGCGGCAGCCTGCAGAATGCAACCGCGATTTCAGCGTGAGTGGCACCACACTCCGGACCAGACAATGGTCCGAGGAGCCTAAAGGGGCGTCGACGGAAATCTGATATCCGTCCGGGTGAGAGGTCAGCAGAAGGTCCAACAGGGAAGGTGCATGATCCTCCACATCTGGAATCCGCGTAGGCGAAGTAACCAGTTGTGTCAGACCATATGCCAAGGCAAAATCATGAACAGTTCTCCCCGCATGATCGGTTAAACGTGAACCAAGCCATTCGGCGTGATGGGCGTTAAAGTCGCCGAGGATCACGATCTCTGCGGAGGGGATCTGCTGTAGCAACGAATCTGCAGCCATTTGGACGTGGTCGAATAGTCGGTCTGTTTCGGCATTACCGCTATGGGACCTATAGAGGCACCCGTAGACGCGCGGATGGTCGTCGCTGTCTACGCGTAGCCAAAGGATGGACAGGTCCGAACCTTCAAGTCTGCCGAGGCGTCGAGAGCATATGTCCTCTCTGACTGAAGATGTGTCGTAATTTTCCGAACGCTGCCCAGCCGAGTTGAATCCGTCGATTGACCTCTCGGTCGAAGTTGGACTTACCTAGTTGGACTATTTGTCCCAGGTAAACGTACTCGTCAACAACTTCGAGCATAGTGCTCCCAACAACTACTGGCATAGGTGTGACATGGACATTAAACATGATCTTTGTTTTGTCCATGTTCATCTTAAGACCTATCCGTTGGGAGACACCATTGAAGTCATTAAGCATAGTGCTAAGGTCCTCCAGCGATTCTGCCATAAGGACTATATCGTCGGCAAATCGAAGGTGAGTGATGTACTCGCCATTGATGTTAATACCGTATCCTTTCCAGTCCAGTAGCTTGAAAACTTCTTCCAACGCAGCGGTGAAGAGTTTCGGGGATATAACGTCACCCTGTCTTACACCTCTCTGCAGTTGGATACGCTTCGAACTCTGGTTCTGTACTATATAGATAGCCATCATAGCCCTACTGTACAAACACTTCAGCACTTCGATATACCGACAGTCAACTTGGCACCGCTGAAGGGACTGTAGCACCGCCCAAATTTCGACGGTATCAAAAGCTTTCTCATAGTCCACATACGCCAGGCTAAGTGGCAGATTGTACTCCTCGGTATTCTGTACAATCTGCCGCAGGGTATGTATGTGGTCTATGGTACTGAAGCCTTTTCGGAAACCGGCTCGTTCGGGAGGCTGGAAGTCGTCGAGTCTGCGTGCAAGACGATTCGTAATGACTCTCGAAAACAGCACGTAGACGTGGCTCAGAAGGGAAATTGGTCTGTAGTTCTTCAAGAGAGCGTTGTCGCCTTTTTTAAAGAACAAGACCACCGCACTTCTGCTCCACGCCTCCGGAGTAGTGCCACCATGGAGGACGGAATTGAAGAGCTTCTGAAGGACTTCAAGTACCGGTGTTCCACCCGCTTTCAGAAGCTCCGCTGTAATTCCATCCTCGCCTGGGGCCCTGCCGTTTTTAAGGTGCTGGAGAGCCATTCTAATCTCGCTCAGACTGACGTCCGGGATGTCATCGGAATAGTGTCGGGTAAGACTTGTTCTTGGATCGTTACTCACACTTGCGTGTGGCTCCAACGATGATGTGTGCAGCTGCCCATAGAACCTCTCAATCTCACTCAAAATCTCAGGTGTCTCAGAAACGATGCTGCCACACTCAGTCTTCAGTTTTGACAGTTGGCTCTTTCTAGCAGACAGATCTCTAGCAAAGACTTTGGAGCCCTGGTTCCGCTCGATCGCTTCTTTAATACGAGCAGTATTAAAGTTGCGTAAGTCTCGCCGCATGCATTTGGAGATCAGTGTCTGTATGGTGTCAAATCTGTTGACGATTGCAGCCTCATCTCCCGTCTAACAGCCATGAGAGTGTGATCGGAGAGTTTTTGTGTTCTTCTGCGGCGGGTCTTGCAGAACTTAGCTCCGACCGCATGGACAGTTTCCACGAGCTTGTCATTCATATCGTCCACTGCATTGCAATCTTCTAGGCACTGAAAGCGGTTACGTAACTCGAGCTGAAAAGATTCGGGATTCTGGATTAGAGCACGAGGGGGGACGGAGCGTTGACTTCATTAGACGAGACCTCACTAACTTAAAGTTTAGGTTCAGTGTGCCTCTAACCATTCGGTGATCGCTGCCGGTTTTCACCCTTGCGATCACTGAGACATCACTGAACAGTTGGCGCCTGGTCGTCATAATGAAGTCAATCTCATTTTTTGTCGAACCGTCGGGGCTCGACCAGGTGCACTTCCTGTGGGGTCACTTCTGGAAGAAAGAGTTCATCATAAAGAGTCTCTCTTTCTCCATAAAGTCAGCCAGCTGCTGGCCCCTACGGTTCCGTTGCCCTACTCCAAAATTCCCTAACCCACCGCCTTCTCACCGCCTTCTCTTGTGCCTAGTTTTGCGTTGAAGTCTCCCATCAACACCGTGTAGTGGGTTTTGAAGGAATGCATGGCTCCAGAAATATCCTCATACATTTCCTCCACCTCCTCATCGAGATGTGCCGAGGTTGATGCGTAGACCTGTATAACCTTCAGCGAATACCGTTTGGTGATTCTGAGTATTAGGTACGCCACCCTCGTCGACACACTCCCAATCTTTACAACGTTCGACACCTCCTTGGGACAGATGGTCGCCCTCCCGGTGATAGAACAAGTTGCCGGACTCGAAGATTACCGTGTCCTCCCCCCTCTCTTCGGACCTCAGATAATCCAATAATATGCCAGCGCAACTTGTCTACCTCTTCTTCTAGCTCCATTATCTTCTCCTCAGTCCTCAGGGTGCGTGCGTTATACGTTTTTTTTTTTTTTTTTTTTTTTTATAGGATAGGGTGACAAACGAGCACACAGTCCACCTGATGGTAAGTGGTTGCTGTGGCCCATAGACATCTACATCTGTCCTCGATTACGAATCAAAATGCAGATGCGTTGTCACCCGTGAGGACTAAGATGGAATGCCTCGTTTCCAGTAAAAAGGGTCTCCGGTTCTCTACACTCACCATACGAAATACAGCAGCATTAAGCTACTATTTCACGCTGGTATTCTGTGAGAGCGTGGTCCTTCCCCGGTCGAGCCGACCCATTCGTGCTACAACTATACTACTAATATAACTGCAGCATGGCTCTACCACGTATAAAAGTTGTCTACGACGTTGCCAGGTCGAGTCGTCGTAGGTGGCAACCGGACCTCCACCGGAGATTCTTAGCACCCCCTGCCCCGCCGTTACCATGGTCGCCACCGTAGCCAGGAATAGCGGGGCCGCCGGGGACTGGGGGCCGTTTATTTGCGACGTTGCTCATGGGGGGATATTTGCCATAGTTGCCACGATTGGCGAGCGGGTTGGCAACCGCAGTTTTTTATTGTCATAGTTGTTATCAGGAAGATGCTGCTGCCCATCTCCTTTCTGTGTCCCTCTGTCGCCTCTTACGACACCCACGGGAAGATATGGGGTAGTGGATATTCTCAACCGCCACTACACGGCGTTATATATATATATATATATATATATATATATATATATATATATATATATATATATATATATATATATATATATATATATGTACTTATTACTTATTCGTTATATATATTATTAATATATATAACGAATAAGTAATAGAAGTCACATGAAGGCAAGACATGAGCTTATTTGTCACGAAAGCGCGATATTTTACTTTAACATCGTTGAAAGCGATAATAGATAATCGTTCTCGTATTTTATACATACCTATGCTTTGTTTGTTCCTTCGTTATAAACCACGCGTAGCGATGTAATGGAAATTATTTCGTGGTGCTTGTTATAATATTGAATTTGTTTTTATTAATTATATTGGTAATTATATTGACTCTCCATACCCTTCAGGTCAGAACACAGCAGTGCACGCACTGTTTTGGCTGCAGAAATTAGTAAGATTATGGTATCCACACAGACGGTCTCCTAGCCAGAATAGAAGTTCTAACACCTAAAAAGCATACGAAATATTGACTTACTTAACTACTGAACGAAACCTGAATATACATTGATTAAATAATGATTAAATAATACATTGATTAAAACTACTTATACGGATTTTATCGCGTATATTTTACTTTTAATTACTTCTATTTTTAATTCCCGACGTTTCGGGTGCTTTCCAGCATCCATGGTCACGGGGAACTGAGATGACTGACGTCCCGATGTCATTGTTAAACCCGGAGTACCTTCAGCTTTTTTAATTATTGTTTATGGTCCGATCTATGCAAAATGAACTGACTATGTCCTGAGGTCTTGCAGTGGTATGCTTGGGTTTAGTTTTAATTTTATTGATTATAGGATCCCAAGCAGGTGGTATTACCCAGCCTCCTTCTCTATTGAAATTAGGATGTTTTTTAATTTCAATAGCCTCACGTATCATCCTTGGTAGGAATCGGTGTTCTTTCGCGAGGATTTGTGGTCTATCATATATCTGATGTAATTGTTGGGGCCGTCTAGGATATGATCGCAAACTGCAGACGTTCATCGTTCCGGGAAGTATAGTGGAAGAAGTGTAAGAGTGGAAGGGAAGTGTAGTGTTCGCGTAAATATAAGAAATCATTATGAAACCTGTATATGTTAATATTAAGTTAAGACATTTCGTGCGAGTACTTTAATCGGATTGAACCACGTTGGAGTTATAATGTATGCATCTCGAATAGGCTGGCACGAGCGGGGAAGACCACGCTCGTAGAGAATGTTCGTAGAGCAGCATAATACTGTGGTGTTTTTTACGGTGAGGTAGGCGTATTGAAGTTTTTACTGGTAAGGTACTTCATCTTGTTACTCAGCAATGTCAATGCATTTTGAATTCAATCGAGAATAGGTGTGGGTAACGGCAGGGCCGATTTATTCATGGCAGAGCCACGCTGCAGCTATATTTTGTATGCAGCGCGAATGCTGGTATGATGGTAGCACAAATAGGTCGTCTCAATCGAGGAAGACCCACGCTCCCACAGAATACCAGAGTAAAATAGCAGCTTAGTAATGCAGTGTTTCGTATGTTAAGCGTAGAAAACCGGAGTCCTTTTTTACTGGAAACGAGACATTCCATCTTTATTCTAGTGAGTGACGTTTCTGCATTTTCATTATCAATTGAGGAAAAATATGGGACACTGCATCAAGTTGCGGTCAGGTGGACTATGTGTTCGTTTTTCATCCCCATTGTATAAAAAAATAATGTCACGTGCAGACAGCCCAGGTACACCTCCACTTTTTTGAAGAAAAAAAGGTTAACTTTTCTCAATTGCTCTTCAAAGTTTCGGAACAAAAAGCGCGCTTTTCTACACGGTCTTAATTTGCTGATACCTCACTTAAAAACTTTAATATCGCTCAAACCTACTTATATCGTAACTGTGTCTTGTTTTTGAACTACCGGATATTTATGCGGATTGTCATTTCACACTAAGAAATTAGATTCATTTCTCCAAAGCCCTTTAGTAAAATGTAAATAATGCCACAGAGAAATGTAAATCCGACCGCATAAATCTCGTAAAGCCTACGAAAAACAACCTTCCACTTACTGTCACTTGGAGGAGATAACGTGGAATTTACATTATTACTTAGGATTACGTGGAACGCCTTCAGCCCAATGTTTTACTTCCTAAAGATATTAAGTTTGGCTCCTAGTTTTCTCATTCAAAAAGTGAAATGAAAATAATTAGCAAATAATTTAAATAATGGTATACGTACATAAAACCGCGTAGGTATGAATATGCACTACCCTATATCGTCCCGTGTATAGTAATCGTGAGAGGAGATAGAGGGAGTCTAAAACAGGAGACGGGAAGCAGCATCTTCCCGATAACAACTTAAAAAAAATGCGGTTACCAGGCGTGGCAGCTATGGCAAAATCCCTCATATCAGGCAATTTATGGACATAACCGATGTTCAGCAGTAATTTTATAGGCTGTAATAGCCATTTCATAACTTATTTAAACAAAACAGAACTTACACAAGAATTCTTTAAAAAAAATCTCAAAGTAGTTGTTTACTGTGGATCAACACTTGCTGTAGCCTCATCCAATATCAATATTTTATTGGATCGAAGCTTAGCACGCACTAAGCACAGCTGAGCTGTCTTTGACATTCAGAAATGATGGAGCCACCTTTAATCATTTATTATGATGATCTATTTAAAACTGTGATATTAATTTTTTTTTATATACTACTTTATATAAAAGTGACAAGCGAGCACGCAGTCCACCTGATGGTAAGTGAATGCTGTGGCCCATAGACATCTACATTTGTCATCGATTAAGAATCAAAACGCAGATGTTGTCACCCCTGAGGACTAAGATGGAATGCCTCGTTTTCAGTAAAAAAGGGTCTCCGGATCTCTGCACTTACCATACGAAACACAGCTGTATTAAGCTGCAATTTTACGCTGGTATTCTGTGAGAGCGTGGTCCTTCCCCAGTCGAGCCGACCCATACGTGCTACAACCATACTATAGCTGCAGCGTGACTCTACCATGTATAAAGTTCATTCGTCAATTACAATTCATATTCTCCCCGTGTAGAATGTCCGGTTTAGGAATATCCACTACCCCATATCATACCGTGCATATGATAATGAGAGACACAGGGCAAAAAATATGGAAAATGGCAGCAGCGTTTTCCTAATAACGAGTAAAATTAAAAACTAAATAATTTATATTATTTTCAACCAAGAAAATAAAGGATACATCTTGTTATCATCATTTAAACCCATATGTTTATTTGATATCTATATCATAGGGGTGAATAAAATACATATTCTATCCTCTTTGGGGGTCCACTATATTGGGTTTGGTGCGACGTCATTTAACTTTTCGTATTCTTTTCAGCATACCCTTTTATATTATACCCATATAATGGGAGTTTATAAAAAATAACTAGTCCGCCACCTTATTAGGTCTGCCATATTGAATACATAGTGGGGTCACATACCTCGGCGTACTTTTAAAATTCAGTTTCAAAATTTGACTCGAATAATTCGACCCCAAAATCGTAATCGGGAACTCCAAGATGACATAAATACAGGCGGATTGAAGCGACTAAGATTTAGATCCGCCATATTAATATTTTTTATTTTGTTGACCCTTGTTGCCCTACAACATTTGATTGAGCATCAGCGAACTATTCCTAATCTTGGTCGGGTTGACTCTTCGAAATTGGTATTGCGGCAATTTTATTTTCTGCCTTGGTTACATTCCAGATCCATCATTACATCAAGGATATAACTAATATATCTTCAGTGCATGGAGGAATACACAAGATGCCTTGGGTATATTCTGTGACCGATACAAGGCCTTCGATTGTGTTTTTTTTTTACTATGAAACATTAATCAAGAAACTTGTAAGCTACGGTATAAGAAGTGATGCTCGTAAATTAACTATTTCATATTTAAGTAATAGAACGCAAAATGTCATTAATAGTATAAGTTCTTCCAGGTCGATAGTACAAATGGGCGTGCTTCAGAGCTCAATTCTCGACCCCTTTCTGTTTCCTATATATATTAACGCTATGACACGTGGAGTTTGGCATTGCAGCGTTAGTAACGTTGGTGTTGTTTTAGTTAACAACAATTCAAATTTTGTTACCAAAGTCGATAGAGATCATGTGCGTGTATTGGGTCGCTACCCGTGTGATAGTTGCATGGATGCTTACTGCTTCTTGCAGTATTGCGTCTTGTAACAGAGCTGCGGATGTGCTGCGCCTGATTCGACGCACTCTTGTGGTTCTGGTCGATGGAGGTATGCGGGTGGTGATGTCTGCCGGGATTGTATGGGGGGACTTTGAGATGGTGTAAGCCCGACGATAGTCGTATTGATGCTTGTTGCGTTCTGCATCATTGCGTCTCTGCGATGGTTCTTTGGTGGGACGCTATTCTCAATGGCGCTCTCTGCGTCTTGGTTTGACTCACACCTAACTAGCTTTTCCCAAGTCGGGTCCCTCCATTACGGGGCTTCAGACTGTCTGACCTCCGTGATGTTTTATATAATAACATAATTATATCCCTTTATTACTTTCCCACCTTTGAATGATTGAAAGCAACTTGTTGGTTGGTAAGATAAACATGATCGAAAATGTATAATATAATGTATTTAAAGTCAGTGACAGAAACTCTTTCTGATCGAAAATTATTACTATTATCTTAAAACCGTCTTTTAGCTATATCTGCTATTATTTTGATTGGTGAATCATATATGTCGATGTCATATGGGTGGTAGCTGGAGAGAGGATCTGAGGAGACTCTCAAGGCTGCACAACGTGGGACCCCATTCTCTTGAGGCGGGCGGTACACTCATGACACGCTCTGCGACTAGTAGTCGTGCTGATCATGCAATCGTTAGTGATGCCATACACTTACATCACGTCTGCAGGAACGGCGGTGTGGCGTGGTGTGGTAGTGGCGCTCACAGAGGGCGTATTATGGCAGTGTGCCTGTTTTCCTAAACCGTGTCTCGTACATTCATTGTAGCTGAATTTGTTCATATTCTGTATGGCGTTTACACGCATTGACACGCGTGATATATGTGATATATATATATATATATATATATATATATATATATATATATATATATGTATATATATACCCGCAAATAAATAGAGCAAAATAACTGGCGAACCAGTAAAAGAAGGCTTGGCCTCTTGGTAGTACGTAAGCACAAAAATCGCCCGAAGTCACGCGTCCTTGATGTAATGATGGATCTGGAATGTAACCAAGGCAGAAAATAAAATTGCCGCTATACCAATTTCGAAGAGTCAACCCGACCAGGATTAGGAATAGTTCGCTGATGCTCAATCAAATGTTGTAGGGCAACAAGGGTCAACAAAATAAAAAATATTAATATGGCGGATCTAAATCTTAGTCGCTTCAATCCGCCTGTATTTATGTCATCTTGGAGTTCCCGATTACGATTTTGGGGTCGAATTATTCGAGTCAAATATTGAAACTGAATTTTAAAAGTACGCCGAGGTATGTGACCCCATTATGTATTCAATATGGCAGACCTAATAAGGTGGCGGACTAGTTATTTTTTATAAACTCCCATTATATGGGTATAATATAAAAGGGTATGCTGAAAAGAATACGAAAAGTTAAATGACGTCGCACCAAACCCAATATAGTGGACCCCCAAAGAGGATAGAATATGCATTTTATTCACCCCTATGATATGGATATCAAATAAACCTATGGATTTAAATGATGATAACAAGATGTATCCTTTATTTTCTTGGTTGAAAATAATATAAATTATTTAGTTTTTAATTTTACTCGTTATTAGGAAAACTCTGCTGCCATTTTCCATATTTTTTGCCCTGTGTCTCTCATTATCATATGCACGGTATGATATGGGGTAGTGGATATTCCTAAACCGGACATTCTACACGGGGAGAATATGAATTGTAATTGACAAATGAACTTTATACATGGTAGAGTCACGCTGCAGCTATAGTATGGTTGTAGCACGAATGGGTCGGCTCGACTGGGGAAGGACCACGCTCTCACAGAATACCAGCGTAAAATTGCAGCTTAATACAGCTGTGTTTCGTATGGTAAGTGCAGAGATCCGGAGACCCTTTTTTACTGAAAACGAGGCATTCCATCTTAGTCCTCAGGGGTGACAACGCATCTGCGTTTTGATTCTTAATCGATGACAAATGTAGATGTCTATGGGCCACAGCATTCACTTACCATCAGGTGGACTGCGTGCTCGCTTGTCACTTTTATATAAAGTAATATATAAAATAATTAATATCACAGTTTTAAATAGATCATCATAATAAATGATTAAAGGTGGCTCCATCATTTCTGAATGTCAAAGACAGCTCAGCTGTGCTTAGTGTTTCTCAAGTGATTTTCAAGTTTTGGTACGGGAACCAAAGTAACAGCGTGAAGTGGGCGGGCACTATGTCAGACCAATACAGGCTGGAGTGTGGTGTGAGGCAGGGTGGGTTGAGCTCTCCTTCTTTATTCAACCTGTACGTTAATGAACTGATTGAGGCGCTCAGCAAGCAACATGTCGGTTGTCATATAGATGGCGTTTGTTTCAATAACATTAGCTACGCGGACGACATGGTTCTGCTGAGCGCCTCGGTCTGTGGACTCAGAAAGCTTCTGAGAACGTGTGAGGATTATGCAGCTGGTCAGGGGCTGATCTATAATTGTAAAAAGAGCCAGTGTATGGTCTTTCAGAGTGGTTCTAATAAGGTGACGGAGATGCCTTCTATTCTACTTAATGGAATACCGTTAAAGAGAGTATATGAGTTTAAATACTTAGGCCATATTGTCACCCCCACACTGAGAGACGATGCTGACATTGAGCGGGAGCGGAGGGCGCTGTCGGTCAGAGCGAACATGGTGGTCCGGAGGTTTGCACGGTGTTCGGAGGGAGTGAAAGTAACTCTTTTCAAAGCTTATTGCACTTCCTTTTACAGCTGCAGCCTGTGGACTGACTATGCGCAAATATCGTACGGTGCCCTACGCGTCCAGTTTAATAACGCGTTCAGGATGTTGGTGGGGCTCCCCCGGTACTGTAGTGCATCGACGATGTTCGCGTGTGCACGTGTGGACTGTTTTCACACTACAATGCGCAAGCGAGCAGCGTCACTGGTACGGCGAGTGCGGGGGGAGCCACAACAGCATGCTGACCGCGATAGCAAGTAGACTAGATTGCCCCTACATCAAACATTGTTGTGGCCTACACATTGTGCACAGTAGGAATTAATATGACATGTGAAGGGAAGATTAGGTATTTATTGTGAGTGTTTATTGTTTTTAATTACTTTTACATTGATTTATGATATATTGATTGAGATTTTAATTTGATTATTTTAATATTTTAATTTTTATTTTGATTTCAATTTAATTTAATGAACCTAATGTAATGTAATTTTTGTAATGTGACTGGTGATATAATTATACCCATATGAGTCTGTGTTACTTGATGAATAAATGATTTATTATTATATTATTATTATTAGTGCGTGCTAAGCTTCGATCTAATAAAATATTGATATTGAATGAGTCTACAGCAAATGTTGATCCACAGTAAACAACTACTTTGAGATTTTTTTAAAGAATTCTTGTGTATGTTCTGTTTTGTTTAAGTAAGTTATGAAATGGCTATTACAGCCTATAAAAATTACTACTGAACATCGCTTATGTCCATAAATTGCCTGATGTGAGAGATTTTGCCATAGCTGCCACGCCTGGTAACCGCATTTTTTTTAAGTTGTTATCGGGAAGATGCTGCTTCCCGTCTCCTGTTTTAGACTCCCTCTATCTCCTCTCACGGTCACTATACACGGGACGATATGGGGTAGTGCGTATTCATACACGGCCACTACGCGGTTTTATGTACGTATACCATTATTTAAATTATTTGCTAATTATTTTCATTTAACTTTTTGAGTGAGAAAACTAGGAGCCAAACTTAATATCTTTAGGAAGTAAAACATTGGGCTGAAGGCGTTCCACGTAATCCTAAGTAATGTAAATTCCACGTTATCTCCTCCAAGTGACAGTAAGTGGTAGGTTGTTTTTCGTAGGCTTTACGAGATTTATGCGGTCGGATTTACATTTATCTGTGGCATTATTTACATTTTTTATAACGTCGGGAATTAAAAATAGAAGTAATTAAAAGTAAAATAAACGCGATAAAATCCGTTAAAGTGGTTTTAATCAATATATACAGGTTTCGTTCAGTAGTTAAGTAAGTCAATAGAAGTGATTTCGTATGCTTTTTAGGTGCTAGAACTTCTATTCTGGCTAGGAGACCGTCTGTGTGGATACCATAATCTTACTAATTTCTGCAGCCAAAACAGTGCGTGCACTGCTGTGTTCTGACCTGAAGGGTATGCAGAGTCAATATAATTACCAATATAAATAATAAAAACAAACATTTATTTTTACTTCATTATTTACTGTCTATACACTGACATCAGACGCCGCCTGCGCTATACCTCAATATTATAACATTCACGACGAAATAATTTCCATTACATTGCTACGCGCGGTTTATAACGTAAGAACAAACAAAGCATAGGTATCTATAAAATACGAGAACGATTAACTATTGTCGCTTTCAACGATATTAATGTAAAATATCGCGCATTCGTGACAAATAAGCTCATGTCTTACCTTCATAGGACTTCTTTTACTGATTCGCTATATATATATATATATATACACAAGTATGAGTGTGTGTGTGTGTGTATGTGAGAGAGAGAGAGAAAGAGTGTATATATTATGTATGTATGTATATTATATTACTGTACATTTTTACCCATCTCCCTCAGAAGTACCTCAGTACGGAACCGTAGGTAGGTTCCGGTACGCCTTTTTACAAATATTAGTAATATGAACGCGAAACGACAATTTTATTGAATGTCGAGTGCAAAGCAATTAAAATTATGACGATAAAGGCAGTGATTAGGTTTGTTATCTAGGGGCACGACAACATCCTCCCAATTATCGTGCAAACAAGATTGTCAGCGTGTCTTTTTCCTTGATATTACAATTAAGAGCAAGATAAGCATCTTGCAAACAAAGTCTCTTATAATTTGTAATGACTATTGTAATTATAAATTATAGCATCCTTTCTGGCAGAAAGTGTATCCAGATTGGGGTTAGATTATTAGTAATGATGGACTTATTAGTGTTAACAATGTGTTAGTGCTGTAGTTAAACGACAATGTTATGTCTTATCTAAGGAAGAACTAAGCAGTATGAATGGGTCGGCTCGATTGGTGAAGGATTGCGTTCTCACATAATACGAACTTGCAAAAGCAACTTAATACTTCGATGTTTTGTATAGTAAGTGGAGAGAGCCGGAGACCTTCTTTATTTTTAATAAAAAATAAAAATATAAATTTCTTTGCAACTTTCCGCTAAACAATGTTTAGCGGAAAGTTGCAAACAAATTTATATTTTTATTTTTTATTATAATGGATTTCCGCAAAGTAACGCCTGATTCTATCAATTATCTTTATTTTTAATTTCTTCTGCTGAGTGATAACGGATTTACATTTTTATTTTTATTTGAGGATAGATGTAAATGTCTATGAACGTTCCATAAAAAATTACGATTGAAAACCTTTTCGGCAAGGTTTACGACGCAGAACAGCATTTCCGGTTAAACACATTTTTTGTTGTATTATGTACGTCAGTAGACTATGTGATAAAAAGTAAGTATTACCTAAAAGCTTTTTGCTCGAGCTTTTATGCGAATGTGTAGTTAGTTACCTTGCGTTATGAAATTGAGTTATGCTCTACAGACGTTCTATAAAAATTTTCGATTGATGACTTTTGACAAGGCTTAAGACACGCAGCGCCCTATCCGGTTTAACAGATTTTTTGTTGTATTATGTACGTCAGCGGGCTATGGAATAAAAAGTAAGTATTACCTACAAGCTTTTTGATCAAGTTTTATGCAAATGAGCAGTTAAACACTTTGCGTTATTTAATTTAGTTAGGTTTTGGTTTCGTTTTATACGTCAGTAGGTCTGTGGCATAAGAATCATAAATAAAATTTTTTCTCAATTTCGAAGCATTTGGTAAGGACATACGTGCGGCTATAGCTGACGTGACGTTACGTAGCGCAGGTTCGAATTCTGCACAGAACAACTATATAAATGACCTAAATTATTTTTCAGGATCTGGCTAACGAACTCGAAACTGATAAAAATGGTTAGACCATATTAATGTCACCAACAAGCACCATGGCAAGTATTTCCACGGAGTCCAATGTCGCCAGATGGAATTTTACAGCACTAGCCCATATATGTTAGCATTCTCCATGCACGAACGGACTTGTGCTTTATATGTATAGTGTCACCTTTGCAAGAACACCTAACATCCTTGCAGCTGCTTTGATCCTGGTCTGAATAAACCGCCCAAAGTTTAGGTTGGAATAAACTGTAAACTTCAGAAACTGAAGACGATAGATGAATTCTAATTCCATTCCTTTGTACGGAGTAGGTTTTTCTGATAATTAATTTCTATATAATGTTATGTGTGCATAAATTTAAAATACATTAATCTCGAACATCAAGTTTTCTAGAAAAGTAAAAGCTTAATAAAAAATAAATAAAGGCTTAATATTTTCTTTAAAAATTAATTATATCTATTATAACTCTGCTTAAAATATTAAAATGCATTAAATTATAGAAATACAAGTGGACTATTAAATAAGTCTAAAAATAAGTTATATAAATAATAATAAGTCGATTATAATACAATAATAAAGGTAAATAACCATTACAATAAATATAACCAGAAAAGTGGGCAAAATAATTACAATGAAATTGGCGTTTTGTA
Source organism: Parnassius apollo (assembly GCA_907164705.1). Taxonomy (NCBI): domain Eukaryota; kingdom Metazoa; phylum Arthropoda; class Insecta; order Lepidoptera; family Papilionidae; genus Parnassius; species Parnassius apollo. The sequence continues at coordinate 1,908,711 of CAJQZP010001523.1, forward strand.
TGGGAGGAATATAAAGTCAATTTTTTTTTTGTAAAATATATTCAATTAATCAAAGTATGCACAGTTGTTATCTATGCACTTTTGACATCTCATTGGTAGGTCATTGATCCCTTTACTAAAAATACATGGGGGGGGGGACTGCTGCATCGGAGTTGAATTTTTTTCCTTGTAAGAAGTTGTCCAAATTCCGGAAAAAATAGTAATCTGTTGGAGCAAGGTCTGGTGAGTACGGTGGCTCCAATTATAGCTCATCTAAGTTAGTGGTTGTTTCTAGTGCATTCTTGCGTTGTCCTGAAGCAGCAGTGGCCTAGAGCGATTCACCAATCTCCGTTGTTTAGCAACTAGTTCTTCCTTCATTGTTTGCAGTTGCTGACAAAAGATATCTGCTGTAATCGTTTGGCCAGATTTTAGAAAGCTGTAGTGAACGACACCGGCGCTAGTTCACCAAACACTCAGAAGTAATTTTTTCGGAGGCAATTTTCGTTTAGGGCAGGATTTGACTGGGTCTCCAGGGTACAGCCATTGCGACGAGCGCTTCCGATTTTCGTACAGTATCCACTTTTCATCACAAGTAATGATTCGATTTAAAATCCCTTCATTTTTGTGTCCGTTGAGCAAAGTAACACATCAGTCGACGCGTGTTTACAAGTTCGATTCACTCAATTCATGAGGTACCCATAGTTCAAGTTTTTTTAATTTCCCGATTTGCTTCAAGTGGATTAATACAGTTTTATCACTTACCCCTAAGCCTGCAGCTATGTCTGAAGTGCTTTGTGATGGATCCGCTTCCACAATAGCATTTAATTCTTCATTTTCCACTTTGGTCTCCGGCCATCCACGGGGTTAGTTCTGAAGGTCAAAATTTCCAGAACGAAAACTTTGAAACCAAAAACGTACCGTGCTTTCTTTTGAAACACCAGCGCCATACACATCATTAATCCTTAGAGCTGTTTCTGCAGCACTGGCGCTACGGTAGAACTCGTACTCGTAAATATACCGATATTTCATGTTTTCCGTTGTGCGGTAATAAGGGACGCCAAAGAAAAAAATAATGAGGAAAAAACAAATGAATGACTGTTTTCAAAACTAAAATGTACCAGCTAAATGAATTTATAAATTTGAATTTGGAATTCTCAACCAAAAAGGAGATTCTTCAGATCAAAGTGGTCAGCACGACAAAACGCTAATTTCGTTCGTATTAATCAATATTGTTAATCTTAATTCGTATTGTTGAGGTCCCATGAAGTTTTATAATTTCCTCAGTCTATGTTCTTGACTTTTCTACAGTATTTTATTAATTTTGAATTCAGAAAATTCTTGTAGAAATATTCAAGAGAGCATGTATTGCTGCACCCGTGTCCATTTCAAATTTTTGTAATTTCCCATTCAATGATAAAGATATGTAGAATATGTCACTTTGTACACGTATTTTCTGTAATTTATTTATTTCTTAGACTTCTTAATCAGAGTTACTATCTAGTTTTATTCAATCTGGTTTTGATCCTTGAAACAAACCGATTGTGTGTGATCCCTTTTATTTTACATTTGCATTTGCAGTATAGTTTATCTTCTATTATACACTGGTTCGCTGTATGGTTATTTTTCCCAAATTCAAAATACTTAACGTTTTTATTTGTAACTTCTTCTATATCTTAGCAAAGGTTTTCTTTTATATTTCTTTATTGAAATTTTATTTATATTTGACTGTAATTCTGATCATATTTTTTGAGTTTCAGATTTGAATGTTTCAATAGCTATCGGAATCCTCATAATATCATCAAAATTCGTAGTTGATGGTTCTTAGAGTCTTTCCTTAATTTCGGCATTACGCAGCACTCGAATAAATAATTGTATCTGGAAGTGTCTCTTAAGTGGACTGCATGCAGTTGTTGCAGATAAAAGTGCATTTTCTCGCGATCACTTTCAACCCTGCCACACAGTTTGCAACTGATTCTTACTTTTTCTGTGTTCTGAGACAGAACTTGTGTTGCTGTACCACTTCCTCATGCTCCCGACTCCTATGATTCAGTTTTACTTCGTGCCGTGATGTTTTTGGATTGATAATATTTCAGACCAATTCAATTAAAAAATATTTGTAATTTTGTAGTTTCGTCTGTAACTCCCTTTATAGTGACGTAATTATGTATATAATTTTTGTAAATTTATAAATTTACAAAAAATATAAATTATAAATTTGTTAATTTTTGTAAAGTTCGAAAAGATTTCTTTTTTTTTTCATAATATGGTTGTAAATGTATGCCACTAACTGGCTTGGTACCTTGCTCAAGTAATTCCTGTAGTAAATTAGCTTGTTGTGTTTACATACCTCGCATTGTTTCAATCATTCCCGCCAGTACTGCAGTTATTTGTTGTTCCATTGTGAATTTTTATGATGAGAAAAAAGGAATTGAGTAAAGCGGGGTTCATCACAGGATATGAAACCCCTAGATAAAAGGAAAATAAAAGGAGTTTAAATAGGCGAAGCACACTTTTAGTATATCAGTTTGTAGTTTGCGTAGATTCAATCACGTATCTCGTCGCCACTATTGTGTTTGTGTAGTTTATTTGTTATGATTACATTTAATTATTTATTTGAACTTGATTTACAATATAGTATGAAAACAATGTTAGTACGTAATGAGAGCAAAAATGGAAATATAGCTTAGGTAACAAAACATGAGTTTTCCTTTGTCACGTCATAGATATGCGGCTTATGTTTACTATTTATGGGCATTTTCTCAACCAACACTCATACATTTTAATGCTTTGCTCTTGCGCTAAGACTTTTACTCATTGTGACTACTATTATTACTTTAATTGTGCTTTTCTGAACCATGTTCTCATTTCTATTTCGCCTCCTACTATAACCGTATTCTAATGTTAACTCTTTTATCTTGGCTTATGTTTCTTCTGCTTGTTTGTGATGTATTAAACATTTTAACTGTTGATGTTGTAGACTTATTTGTCTTTACCAATTATGCCGCCAAAAAGAGAACGTCTCTACCTCGTCACTACTGATGACAGATCGGTAATGCAACTGAGGTACTACCGTGGGTCTGTGTACTACATTTAATTATATATGACAGTCATTATTCATATTGCCCGGGCATTGTAAACAGTACCCTGATTAATCACTTGGACTATAATATATAATAATAATGTCTCAACGGAAACTAACCATCGGCGCAGGACAGGATTATAGTGCCCAAGTGTATGCGCAAGCACAGGTGCACTCTCTATTCCCTCACCCTCATAATCCGATGGGACGGTAAACCAACACGATCGGTGAGAGGTCAGGCGCAGGACCAACGGCTTTACGTGTCTACCTCATTTCGTCCCGTGGGTATCGCAATAGACTACAGAGGGAAACATACCTGGAGATGGCTAGTTCCTAATAACAACTAAAATAGAACTGCGGTTGCTAAGCCTGCCAAGCATGCAACTACTTCAAATATCCTATGAGGTAATATATGGCGAAGGCCCATAAATTACCTAACGTAACATATTTTGTACATACGAAACACCTATGTTTGAAATAAGTTATGGGTAGAACCATGCTGCAGTTATATTAGTAGTATAGTTGTAGCACGAATGGGTCGGCTCGACCGGGGAAGGACCACGCTCTCACAGAACACCAGCGTAAAATTGTAGCTTAATGCTGCTGTGTTTCGTATGGTGAGTGTAGAGAACCGGAGACCCTTTTTACTGGAAACGAGGCATTCGATCTTAGTGCATGCTGTGTGCGTAAGGGCAAGTGGCACCGGTGCGAATGATATGCCGATGTGTAATGCATGCCGATGTGTAATGCATGCCGTACCACGCACTGGCAAGTGATGCCGGTGAGAACGATGTGCCGGAGCAAGTGCCAGAAGTCTGCCTTATAAATCTGCGGTGAGTCGAGATGAAGACAAGTTGGACTGGCTTGCAGGAACTGAAGACTGCAGAAGACGATTCTCAGTAGTGAATGGTAGGGATTCTTGAGGATAATGACGAAGGCTTGAAGTTGTAGTTTCCGAAGGTGTTTGGTTGCGTGTTCAGATCACGTCGGATGGTCACCACTATGGCCGTGGAAGGAAAAGGGGAGATCTCCCGCCGGACGAGGTGTTCTGCCCGGGGAGCGGCCAACGCTCCGTGTGACAGTTCGGAGATGTTCTATATACGCTGTTTATGATTCGAAATGTTGATAGCGTGATTTAGGCTTCGGTATGTTTCGCTTGCGGTGCGACGACAGCGCCGCCACAACCGGATCCTATAGAAACTGTACTTCAAAAAAATATAATAGATAATTTTATGCTATTTTAATTCCTTTATAAAAACAATAAAAAATTTAGCAATTAACATTATAGCTATGCAATTATAAGCACATAGACAAACTGTTTATACAAAATTATAGAGAAAAAAGACCGTTTCTCTACTTGCTTTTTACCAAATTTTTTTTTTACGGAATACGGAATTGTCTAAATATCTGTGCAGAGAATAAGAACTAAATTCTGTTTAGTAGAGTACAGCCTGTATATGAGCCACTGCTGTGAACAGGCCTCCTCTCATTATCGAGCAAATACTTCACCTCGATGTTCCAGTGCATGTTGGTAGATATATATTTATATTATAATTTCGGTCACAGCCGCCAATCTAAACAGGATAAAGGTGCAATTCTGTAGCCGACTGCAGGCAGCAGCAGCAGACGACGTGTCGCCGCGACATGTCGCTGTGACATGTCGTGGCGTCATGTCGCTGCAGTCATGTTTCCGAACCCGACTGCAGGCGGCAGCAGCCTGTGACCAGTCTGTTGCAAGTGTTCAGTGGGACGTGATGGCTGACGTGTTTGAAATTAGCGATCGTGATTTATTTTTGTATCTTTTGTTAGAAGAGGAAGAAGATGATGATGACTTGCTTTTGTTATAGGTACAAGTATAAAGAGAAAAGTCGAAAAGATACACATCCTATGTTGAAATGCAGACGAAGTGAGGAACGTACAGTGCTAGATATTGGGCCACCTGGTTTATCAGTTTCTGTTCCTCGGAATCGGTGAAACTCATTTTTTTCTAGAATTCAACGTGTCGTCGCTCGGGCGTTGGTGGCACTACTTATCTGCGGTGCGGTCGGACTACAGTGTCGTCTGTCGCTAGCTACGGATTGTATTTCATAGAACTACATAGAAACCAGTTGTGTCGCGACGACACGTCGCTTGCTGCTGCTGTCTGCATTCGGCTACGGAATTGTACCTTTATAGAGCCCGAAGCACACAGCGTAAGCACAGGTGCACTCTCCATTCCTTTACACTCATAGTCCTATTGGACGTCAATCCAATACGACCCAGGAAACAACAGGCGCAGGACCAACGGTTTTACGTGCTCGCCAAGGCAGGGGGCTGAGACACCGCCAACTTACTGACTCCGAGCTGCTACAACATAATAGCTGATTTTGACTCGAAGCCGGGACTCCTCATGATCTCCAACCACGTTAACGACCACTTGACCAAAGAGGCAGTCAGTATTCCTCCAAAATGTTTCCCGTTGTGGCCGTGTAGTGGAAGGAATAGGGAAGAGCTCCGGCCAGGTAAGGTATTCTGCTTGGGGAGCTTTTTTATTATAGCGCGATTTAGGCTATGATGTTTACTTGTAGCGCTACGACAGCGCCACCAGTAGTATTTCAGCACTTTAAATTACAGTTAACCATTTTATTGGCACCGATATTGATCGAACCCGGGTTACTCACCTACGCGCTTAGTGTTTGTTGCTTTTTATTCTATAAATAATAAATATAGAAAGACAAAATACTCACAAAATACTACCGTGAAATAGCAGCTTAATGCTGCTGAGTTTCGTGTGGTCAGTGTGGAGAACCAGAGACCAGAGAGATGATGACGTTTATGGGCCACAGTATCCACTTACCATCAGGTAGACTTATCACATACAATATTCTATAAAAAAATCACACAATATAAATAAACACAACTAACAGTCCCTCATAAAATCTAAGCACACAGGTGAAAGGTCGTGAGTTAACAAGCGGCTTGATGACGACTAATGGCCTTGCGTGTGTAATGTCCGCACGGGCCCGCAAGGGCACATTTTAAATAATCATGTCTCATTTAAGCAATATTGCAATACAATTCAAAGTCAAAGTTAAGATCAAAGCCAAAATATTTTTTCTAAAGTTGACCTTTTGAACGTTAGCCCTTAAGCATGTATGTACTTCATGACCCCCAAGTTCACAGCTGCATTAATCGTGATTCGTGACACTTGGCAGGTAGATTACGCATGGCGTCAACAATATCGTAATTATACCAAGTCATACCAAAAAGGAAAAGAATCCATTGTGAATAAATCATGTCTGCGGGGTGGCCAGTTGATGACACCTGTTTGTGATTTTTGACAAAAAATCACAAACTGCGGCTATTGAATCGTTGAAATTAATGATGTCTATGAACATAATATTACAACTTATAATGAACTATAATAATAAATTTACATTGACAATTTTCCTTTACAATAATATATATTTATTTAGATATGTTTTCAATATTATATTACTCATAAAAATACAATCAGTTGTAACTTCGCCAAACTGCAGGGCGGTTTGTTGTCGAATACATTACAAAAATTCATCTTATAAACCCACAGTAATTTAAATATTCTTCATGAATAAAACTCAAAATATAAAAAATTATTTAAAACTTATAGTAAACTATTACAAACTTAATTATCTTTAAACTTATTGATAATTTTTGACAGCCTTGCTCATAAAAATTTTTAGGTTAGGTTAATCAAGGTATCTTAATTGGGTTTTTAATATATGTTACCGGCATCCGAAGGTACGCATTTCGTAGAAAATATACAATACCTGAAGATGTTTTTGGAATAAATAACAGAAAAAACCACATCACGTAATCCTGAGCCTACTCGAAGATAGCTCCCGCGTACTTTTAGTGCGTGTCGCCGCGCACGAAATAAAATTTGCATTCAGAACGTGAAAATCCATAATGGGAAGAAATAAATATGTGCTCCAGGCTGACTGAATAACAAACGGAATTCCGAATAGTTTTTCGTGGCAACGTCACGATCATATTATAGTTATTACATGAATCGGTTGGCTCGACCGGGGAAGGACCATAACCTCACAGAATAGCAGCTCGAATGTTTTGTATGGTGAGTGTAGAGAACTGGAGATCCATCTTACTGTTATCTTAGTCCTCAGGGGTGACAACAAATCTGTTATAAATAAATCTGAATTTCCGATACAAATAGCTTAATATCTGGAAATTCGCTCTGCCTAAACTACTTAGGGCGGATTCGACCAAAGTTAGTATAAGTCTTATCCTGCGAATAAAATCACTAATTACTCTAGAGTTAGAGAACTTTTCGTTTTACCAAATCTTAACCCGGGTATAACAGACTATCCGAGAGTAAATCGCTATACTGCCAAAATTCATGGAGTAAACAAGTTATCCCAGATACATTTTGACAGCTGTTTTCGTATGCTTTGTTGTAAAAGTAGGAAATTTTATCGTTGTGCATTTATAATATCTTGTACTTTTGTGATAATAGTAGGCTTTATTTTTTTAAATAATGCAACGTTTACGAAATATGATCGAAGATTCTGACAGTGATGAAGAATACATTCCAAGGCGTCTACGATGGATAAGAGAAAGGAACAATTATTTCGATAACTATGATGACCGTGACTTCGTAATAAGATTTCGATTGTCCAAAGAAGCTACTTTGTGTCTTTTATCCAAAATCGAGCATCAACTGGAATATACATCAAACCGGTATGTACCTACACACCTTTCACTATATATTTGTCTACATAAACAATGGTACACACACACCTACCTAGATATATTTTTTCTAAAAGCTATGTGTGTTGCTCGAAGACTTAAAACTAAAATATTATAGTAAGTAGTAGCAGTAGTAGTAGTTAGTACCTATGTTATCTAAAGTTCCTTTTTCTTTCAGAAATTTTTCAATATCTCCAGTAAATCAGTTGTTGGCCACTTTGAGATATTATGCAACAAACTGGACACAAACAAGCATTGGAGACTACTGTGGTCTAAGTACACCGACAGCAAACAAAATTGTACACAGAGTTAGTGCTGCAATAGCTGCATTACATACAGAATACATAAAATTTCCTGAATCGCCTCAAGAAATAAGATATGAACAAGATAAATTTTACCAAATAGCTCGCTTTCCAAGAGTAGTTGGAGCCATGGACTGTACACACGTTCGCCTCACATTCGTACCCTTAAGACTGGAAGTAGGTGGAGAACAAGCAGAGACATTTAGAAACAGAAAAGGATACTACTCCATTAATGTGCAAACAATATGTAATGCCAATTTAGAAATAACCGACATAGTCGCAAGATGGCCAGGTTCAACTCATGACAGCACTATATTTAATAATAGCGTTCGAAAAGCACATTTTGAGACTGGTCGCTATGGTAATGCATTATTATTGGTGGACAGAGGATATGCTGCAAAGAGTTACACCATGACTCCATTAGAAAATCCAAGGACACCAGCTGAACAACTGTACAATGAGTCACAAATTCGTACTAGAAATCCTATAGAAAGGTGCTATGGTGTATGGAAAAGAAGATTTCCAGTGTTGGCACTTGGGATGCGAGTAAAATTAGATAAAGCACTAACTGTTATCATAGCCACAGCAGTACTTCACAACATGTTGCGCAGACGAGGAGAACAACTTCCACCTGATGACCCAGAAGTGCTATTGCCAGCTCCATGGGATGAACTTATACAACTTGGCCAAATGCAAAGGTCGGAATCAGCACAGCAATCTACTGGCCAATTAGCACGCAATTCGTTAATAAGTAATTATTTTTATAGTTTATTGTAGCTATGGAATGTAGATTGCAGTGATTCTTAATTTTATTAATCCAAATTTGAAAAAAGGTATAAAATAAAACATTGAAATAAATAAATTTAATATTTTATTGTTTATTGTTGAATTTCTTTTTCTTTAATCTTAAATCTAATAATAAAATACGGGTCTTTAATTTTTCTTGTTTTAATTGTTCCCTTTTTTATTTGTAAATCCAGATTGTGAACTTCATTTGAATGAAGTAGCTCCTTCTCAGCAACACTCTTCTGAAAACCAATTGCTTCCATTTTCTTATCATGCAATTTCTGCAATGATGATGAAGGAAAAAAAAATTATGCCTCTCTAAGCTATCTGGGGCAACACTGTCACTGTCAAAATGGTTTAAAAGCCCAACAGCACTTGTTTTAATTAATGATATGATTTTGGAATCTAGAGGATCTTCTTTCTTTGGATTTGTTGGTCCACCACCTAAAATAGACAAAATTATTAAAGTAAAAGTATTTAAAGTATGCCATTTCTCACATTTTCAAAATATTTCTAACATAAATAATAATCCCATTATGTAGGAGACAAAGGAAATAAATCACTTATTCAGACCGCAGCATTGTACTATCAATAATTATAATAATGGTACATTGAACACCTAAAGATCTTTGGGATAAGTATGTTCCCAGTAGTGGCTAACACTATATAAATGTATGTAGGCATATCTCAGTCCGCTGCTCCTCCAGTTATAAGCTCATAGTTACTCCTGTTCATATTTCTAATGTATACCAAAGATTTATAGGTTTTTAGCCTAAATAACTGGATCAACACAAACATTGATAAGGTAAGGCAGGATAAAAACTAACCTGTTTGGATTCTATGCATCCTCCTGTGTGACTCCTCCTTTTTTGGCCTTTTTTTCATATACTCCCACTCATTTTTTAAATTTTCTGCTGTACGCGAGCAGTGTGTCGTTTGGCTATTGTATTCGTGGAATAAAATTTGCCATTCGGAAAATTTTTGCTTCATCGTAACACCATCTGTTTTTTTTATTTTCGATGACACGAAAATGTTTTTCTACGAGTCCTAACAACAAACTCTTTTCCGAAGGTAACCAATTTGGGCTACGTTTTCTTTTTTCTCCAGACATTTTATTTGAAAATATTAGAAATAAGGGTAAGGTTAGAATAATCAACTGACAAGTCGCGTGTTAATTTTAATGTTTGTTCAGTGACAGTGACAGTTGACACTATTATAATCCGGCAAACTTTAAATAGACAGAAAGTCTTGCATTGCGCTATATAAACAAATGTATTTCTATTTTAGTTGGCTTACAAGTTCATTCATTTTTCATTCCCCAACTCTAGAGTAGCAATACCCAGTATTGACTACTCTCCGTTTGTGTTGGAAAAACACAAACCAAATTATCCGAGAGTAAGAACAAGGAGTAAATTTATTCGAGGGTTAGTTACTCTGGAGTAACATTGAATTTGGTCGAATCCGCCCTTAATCTACAATTATTAGAAACAATAATTAATCTTTATCTATTCTCATAAACATTTCTAATATTATAATTTTTTAATAAAGCATAAAATATTTTTATAAGCACACTAAACGAAGCATTGACTCATACAACGAAAAAGTATTATATTACCATATATGTGTATAAACATGTATCAATGTTAATATCAATATTCAGGCAATTACCATTAATTATCATTCGTACTGTTGCAAAGTCGATATTCCTTTAAACGGTTGTAAGCGGTTGGGTAACAAATCACTTTTTGGGTTTTTATGTCAAGAAATTCTGACTTTAACCCGGAGTCAGAAGGTTGAGGGTATTTCACCTTAACGCGATAAAATGAAAATTTTCACCACTTATCCCACCACCACTACACCAGGAAAGATACACCACCGTCGATAATACGACACGGGTTTCGAGAGCATGCGAGCCATCCTCAGGTGAAGTTGACTTTACGGTGGCTGACCGCTAAAGGACTGTTTTTGTTTAATTAATTTACAAAATAATAAAAAATAGCATGAGCTGGAGTTGGGTCTCGAACTGTCGCGTCTTGCTATTTCGAGATTTCATAAATCTCTTATTCTGTTACTGAAGGACAATATCTTTGAACCTTTGACAATTTTGTAAATCCTATCCTATACCTTTAAACGAGCAATTCTGTGTATATATATATATATATATATATATATATATATATATATATATATATATATATATATATATATATATATATATATATATATCGGAATCTCGGAAACGGCTCCAACGATTTTCATAAAATTTTGTGTGCAGGGAGTTTCGGGGGCAATAAATCGATCTAGCTAGGATTTATTTTTAGAAAATGTCTTCTTGTCCGTGTTTTTAGGCAACGAAAAACTGCTACAATATCGTTAAAATAAGAAGGTAAATTTTGACAGTTCGTGATTACAAACAGCTTAATTGGTATATTGGGCGGTCACAAAGTCGTAATACCACGGTTCGAGCCCAGACCGACCGACCGACATTTTAATTTTTTTCAAGTTCCTTTCTTTTCTGAGAAAATCTATTTATTCGAACCCTTTTTTAGAATTTTTTAAAAACACGAAAATTTAAATTAAACTAATTGCACTCATGATTTTTTATTCAAATAACCAGTTCAGTTTTTTCTATTATGTCGCTAAGATCAAAAAATATTATTCGTATTTCATCAGTATGTAATTTGTATCTAAATATAATTTCCAAAACACACGAATTAAAAAAAACCGAACGAGAAATACCGAGCAAAGCTCGGTCAACCCGGTACTAATAATATAAATGTGACATAAAATTATAAACATTAATGCTGTAATTGTGCAAATATTATTTAATATTTGGCTTCTTGTTTTGGTTTGGTTAACTATTATGGAATGCCTGTATTTTTCTTGTAATTTTACTTTAAATTGTACTTAGTAATAATTAATATTTTTTATAATTCAATAATTTTGTGCACCAGAAATGGTTATTGAGTTAAAATATATTTTTCATGACAAATGTATACATATATTATACAAAATAAATAAAATAGAAGAATTGGGCTTTACGGATTTCAAAACACAGAAATAGGTTGAAAATTAGATTTTTAAATATCGCACCTATTTTAATATGCAAATAATACTCTAATACTCGTCAATTGTTACTCTAATTAAATTTAAACTCTTTAGTTTTTTTTTTTATTACGATGGACTAATAATGCAGTGATTGAGCTCGTAATCGCAGCATTGCGGAATCTCAAACGAAGCAAGTGTGTGTGGCCAAAAATAATTGTTCCGAATCTGAATGTTTGTACAAAATTAAAACTGTGTTAATCGATTATTAACTTTCAAGTTATTATAATAACATTTTTACTTAACATAATTGGTTCAAGCATTAAGATGTAGTATGATATTGGTAGCTATTATCTTGCACATTAACACTATATTTGGCGTCTGTGATTACTCCATATAAATCACACGCCATGACAAAAGTTACTAACCATATCAGTATTATTTCGATTTTGAATACAAAACAACAATATATTATTAATAAAAATGAAGTTTTATCCATCATTTTTTAAAGAATATTAACAATGGTATAAACATTACTAATATTCCCCTTAACTACTAGTGGTAAGCTTAAATTGCTTGTGTTACGAGTGTTTGACGCCAGTAGTCGAATGGCGGATTCGAACCCACGACCTTTTGGAGTTCGCGGTCCGCGCCCTGCCATTAGGCTACTGTCGCTTAGATTAAAAAATATTATCATAAAGCGCTTGATTTTTTCATAGTGTGTATTTTTTGAAAATTCCAACAGTATCGGAACTTAATGTGAACGAATATGAAGTTGAAATTGCTACCGAAGAAACTTTTACCTCCGCATACATTTATGATTACGAGTATGTATTATTAACTTTTGACGGTTTAGTTGAAATTTATTCTGAATTTAACAAGTTGATTTTTTTAGAAGTATTCAAAGAGAGTCGTTGATGATGATTACAGTGGAGTACCTACAAAGGAAATTCCGATTGATTCCGATTGACAAATTTCTCACAACAGAATCACAATTTGTTGAATTGTTGTAATTTGTATCTAAATGTAATTTCAAAAAAAAAACGAGCAAAGCTCGGTCATCCAGGTACTATTCATATATGATTGGAAGATAATGGGATATTTAAGACCTGTGCTCACGTTTTATATTGTGATAGACCATGCACGGATTAACGAGAGGTAAGAGAAGGGACGAAAACCAACCGAAGCATCAACGTTAGTAAAACGAGCAATTTTATATTATGAAATAGGTAAATGTAAATAATTTGAACTATTTGTTGCATGTATACAAAATAATACAGTCCATTTAAAATATTATGATATTGTAATTAAAACATATTCTCCTGTAATATTATAAAACTTGAAATTATTTCGTTAAATGTACTTAAAGTAATCAACGCATTGATATTCTATATATATATATATATATATATATATATATATATATATATATATATATATATATATATACAATAATTGCTCGTTTAAGGTATAGGATTCATCAAAGTCAGTTTCGCCATGAACTTTCAAGGTGAGGTAATTTCGCAGATAGAAGTTAGTTTTTTTATAGGGTGGAATGACAGACGAGCACACAATCCACCTGATGGTAAGTGGTTACTGCATTGCATAGACATCAACATCTATCCTCGACTATGAATCAAAATGCAGATGCGTAGTCCCCCGCGAGGACTAAGATGGAATGCCTACCTATTGTAACGCTTCCCCCCTCTCATAATAAAAAATATATAAAATACTAAATGTATTATATTCCCCTTTACATAATAATTATATATATTTGTGACCAAGATTAATAAAATATGTTTTGATCTTTCTAAATGATCTTTCTAAAGGTTTAATAATAGGCCGTTTGTAATATTTTTGGCGTGATCGTCTTAGTTAGGACCCTTATTTACGTTGTGTTTGTTTAGTAACTTAGTTCTTTTAGGTGACTTTTGGAAGAATGAATATTCACTAGAGCAATTGAAAGCTGTTGGTAGTTTGCCTTATAAGCTAAGTGAACCCCGTTCACGAAGACAGGGCTCGAGAAAGGTTAAGAACATAAAACGTCCCTATTCCACTTGTATCAGGTTTACATTATTAATTTATTATTATTTATCCCTTCCCGCTCGGAAAAGGCTCAAAATATATTTATACAAAATACCCCATACAAGGGCTTCGCTCTCCTACATTTATTTAAAAAAATGTAGGGGGAGGCACACGGCCCCACACATGCCGTGCAAGGTGAGCGCCAACCATTTTGATGCACTCCCCCCCGAAGGTAACGTTAATTCGGGAACTGGACCGTAGTCCACAGCAAAATAACTGGCGAACCAGTAAAAGAGGCTTGGCCCCCTGTTAGTGCGTAAGCACAAACATCGACCGAAGTCGCGCATGTCAATGCGTGTAAACGCCATACAGAATACTAACGAATCCAGCCACAGTGAATGTACGTCACACGGTTTAGGCAAATAGGCACACTGGCCGTAAACCCTCCGTGAGCGCCACCACCTGCCAGACCGCCGCTCCTGCAGACGTGATGTAAGTGTATGGTATCACCACCAATTGCATGATCAGCACGGCTACTTGCCGCAGAGCGAGTCATGAGTCTACCGCTCACCTCAAGGGATTGGGGTCCCACGTTGTGCGGCTTTCGGCCGCAGCCTTGAGAGTCTCCTCAGATCCTCCCGCCAGCTACCACCCGCATGAGGTCGACACATATGCTCCACCAACCAATACAACGGCAGATATAGCCAAAAGGCAGTTATAAGATAAGAGTAATAATTCGCCATCAGAAAGGGTTTGTGTCACTGACGTTGAGTAAATGCATTTTCGATCATGTTTGTCTCACCCACCAACAAGTTGCCTTCAATCATTCAAAGGTGGGAAAGTTACAGAGATATAATATTATGTTGTTATATAAAACATCGTGGAGGGCAGACAGTCTGCAGACCCGTAATGAAGGGACCCGACTTGGGCAAAGCTACTCAGGTGTGAGTCAAACCAAGACGCAGAGAGCGCCATTGAGAATAGCGTCCCACCAAACAACCATCGCAAAGACGCAACGCTGCAGAACGCAACAAGCATCAATACGACTATCGTCGGGCTTACACCATCCCAAGGTCCCATACCAGGAGACATCACCACCTGCATACCTCCATCGACCAGAACCACAAGAGTGCGTCGAATCAGGCGCAGCACACTCGCAGATCCATAACAAGACGCAATACCGCAAGTAGCAGTAAGCATCAATGCAACTATCATACGGATGGCGCCCCCTCACAACACAGCCTCATGATCCCTATCGACTTTGAAATTTTCTAATTATCTTATAAATGTTATTTATCTTCATTTTTATAATATTTTCGACCTGTATTTCTATTATTTATCTTATTTTAAATATTTTTTCAAGTTTTTAATAAATTTATTTATTATGGAAGACAATATTTTGCCTTTAATTTACTATGTTATTGGTCTAATGCCTGAAATGTATTTATATTAACTTTATGGTTATTAATGTAATTTTATTGTTTAATATATATCTTTTAAGACTATTTTTGACGTCCCTTTATATTGAATTTAGTTATTAATAATAATAATATTTGTCCGTCACACTATGTAACTAAATTAAGCATATACAGACTGTCCAAATTTTCCTAAAAAAACATCAATTTTAATGCGAAAATATTAACGTTAAATTTCGTGTAAATTAATATTTATACAAAAGAGCCGTGGTATTTCGAAGGTTCAGCGCTCACCGTTAATTTCATACTGGGAGCAACCAGGGTTCGATCCACGTCGGTACGAATGAAATAGTTTATTGCAATTTTAAATGTTGAATTACTATGCGAAGAAACCTGAAAGCCTTTAAGAATATTCGTTCATTAATTTACTAATTTCGTGGTTTCATAGGTATGACATAGATGTTATATAACATGTTATTAGGCTATTGCATAGCTTCTATCGCGAGCCTTGAGCGCGGGGACCGAATCCAGAAATTCCGTAACGAAAAAAAACCTCACGCTCCCCACTCCGACGGGAACGGAGGTGTGGCGTTGAAAGCCGTGCATCGTCTAACGTCGTTTCAGTTCGGCAACTTCGGCACTCGGCAGACTTCGGTACGGTGTTTGTGTGCGTGCGACTAGACGTATGCGTGTACACGCATACCTAGCTGCTAACTCAATGATAAAAATTCCTGAATAACCTACATGTATTGTAAGATATTAAAAATATTTTAAACAATAATAACTTCTCATTTTTTCAATAAGAGAAAAAAAATTGTTTTCTTATCGGTCACCACGCTCAAAAAGTGTAACTTGATTTAATATCAAAGACTTAACTGCATAAATAAAATAAATAAATAATTATAATTGCATAAGTTGATAAAAAAATGCTATGCAATAGCTTTGCCGCGGCAGTCACCGAGTGCCACACGTATTTTTTTTATATTCTTCTCTTCTATTCGCTCGTAGCAATAAGACCCACCACATTTTTGTGCCACATTTTTTTCTGTCCTTTTTTGTTAATATTTATGTTTTTTTGGCATGCAATAAAGTTTTATCTATCTGTCTACCACGAAGTTCAAAAATTATTAAAAAAGTACAAAACAATTAATGAAAGTACTTACGTAAATGTATGTATGAATATCACATAAACAAACATTAGTGAATTTGAGAAAAAAATTGCATTTATTTTTGCAATGCATGTCGGAAATCTAATTATGTCATAAATATATTGAATAATGACTTTGCAAATTTATAATGTACATGTTTCATATTTGAAACTATTTGTTATCAAAAAAATAATCATTGTAGAAATCATTTAATGTATAATTATGAATATGTAAAGTCCACACGCACGACACAACACGGCCGCAGTTTTTTACCACATAAAATTTAGAACATAGCTCAGAATAGGGTGACAATGTAGGAATATAAAAAAAACCGTGATACATCATTTTTGGTATACAATTAAAAAAAATCATTTGATATTATTTTGAGTTACCTACCACCTGTTCCAGTTTCCCTATGTCGCCTTTGACGACACCCACGATACGAAATTGCCACTATAGGTCTGTTACTGTTTATTTTATTTTGGTACGTAAATCACTTGGTAATTTATTCTAATAAACAAATTTTTGTAAAAAAAGCCGTATCGTTTTTCGTTCACACCATTCTATTTTTGACCTATTCAACTATATTTTCAACTATATTATAGGGCTAAGATTAAATGCCTCGTTTCCAGTAAAATGGGTCTTCGGTTCTCTACAGCATGAAGCTACTATTTTACGCTGGTATTATGTGTGAACGTGGTCCTAACATGAAATGAACCTTTGAAACAATTTTGTACCATAGATTATAATTGTACATTTATATCATAGAGTAATAAAATTATTTAGAGATTAGAGTACTTTACATTAGAGTACTTATGTAATCTTCTATTTTATGAATGAGTAAATATGAATCTAAAGTATTTCTGAAGTCAGTGCTACAACAAAGTGTATCAGAAGAATTAAAGTTCTGACTTCAGAAGCATTTATCTGGAAAATAATTTATTAACTTTACTCATTTGCATTTGGCTTGGCTTTTAATGGTTTATTAAAAGTTCTATTCTTTGATTTCTTGAGTGGACTAATTTATATCTATGATCTTGACGGATCCGTGGCGCAGTGGCTTAGGAATGAGTTGCAACGCTAAAGACCGCGAGCTCGAAACCCGCACGGAAGACGTATTTGTATGGACTGCAAATAATTGTTGCAGGTCTGGAAATTTGTCCTTGTGACATTAATATATGTCAACTGTCCCCACGATACAGGGGAACATCCTAGTGGTAATGTTTTAAAAAAAGAAAAGAAGTAAACTAGCATGTCTTGTTACATTGACACTGAAACTGACACTGACATTAAGCACTTCGTCTGGGGTTTTTATTAAATTTGTGTTTTTTAAAACCATTTATTTTGATTATATTTTATTGCGTTAGCACATTCCATTTTGTTGCCTATTTTAGACTATGCTGACATATGTTACACTGATATTACCATAGAGCAATTAAACAAGGTTGAGCATCTTCAGAATATATCCATTCGATTTATATTTGGTTTACGCAAATATGATCATGTATCCCAATTTCGAAATCAACTCAAGTGGCTCCCTATTCGCCTTCGCCGGAATGTTCATATACTCTCTTTACTTTATAAATAATAAATTATATGTATTTTCTCTTCTCATATATACTTGATTTTTTTTTGTTAAATTTTACTACTGCAGTATATGTTTGAATATATTAAAGCTTAAAAATTATTGTACATATATATGTATATATGTATGTATATATATTATAAGTATGTATATAAATATATATATTATATACATACTTATAATATATATACATACTAATTACAACATATATGTATGTATATATATTATAAGTATGTATATAAATATATATATTTATAATCATTAAATATTGTATATATTATTAATATATTTTTATAAATATTATTCTTAATAATTTTTTTTCATGTTTATTTCATATTGCACATTGCACCTATCCGTCAAAATATAAAATTATAATGTCCTTTTATGTTCGGTTTGTCAGGCAGAAATCGCTTAAAGCGATATGACCACCGTTTGTAGTCATAAGTTTTCCGTTATTGTAATAACTTTGTTCAAATGCAATAAAGAGTTATCTATCTATCTATCTATATTTTTAACAAATTAATAAAAAGGTAAAATTAATAAAAGTTCGATCGTTGCTTTTCCATGCACAAGACAGAGGTTATTTTTATTTTTTTTTTATTTTATTTTATTCAGGACAACAAACAATTGTGTAATAAAATATAATACAAAATACAGGTCTTATAAAAAGGGAAATACAAATAATTACACAACCAGCACCGTTATCCACAAAGTAATATCACAATAAAAGTAATATAATAATGCACAGTAAACATGTTGTATGATACCACAAAAGATGAATAATTCGAGCGTTCCCTGAGCAAATCCCAGCTAACGCAACCACTGTAGTGGCTATGCTAGCCGAAACCTGCCTCCAGAAACAACAATTGAAACATTAATAAACTGTTTAAACCTTAAGACAATACTTTACTTATTAGTAATTTTTTTAAAATACACTTTTGAACATTACAAATGATAAAGCAAATATGTCAAGATCAGTAAAGTTATCATTATATGATTTCATGATACGCCGTAGTGGAGCTCTCTCTCCCGCGTTTGTTCGGCACATCTTAGGAGCAAATAAACGATGACTATACGTATTGCGAATGCGTTGGGACCGACTAGGTATGCGTAGATATCTTTGATTTATGAGTTGATTACAATCTAATTTATTATGACAGATTTTGTATAAGAATAACTGATCAAAATATAATCTTCTCATTTTTAGAGTGGAAATTGAGAATTTGTCTAAATGAGTGAGATACGATGACCATTTCCTAAAGCATTTATAGTTTAAAAACCGAAGATATTTACGTTGTACCAATTCCAGTTGATAACTATATTTTTCATAATAAGGGTTCCAAACACAAGTGACGTATTCGAATTGTGACCTAATGAGTGACTTATATAGTAATAAATACGTCTCAGGCCTTTTAAACAGATTACAGGTCCTTCTTACGAAAGCACTAAGCTGAAAGCCTTTAGCCGTAATGTGACTAATATGAGCATCAAAATGTAGCTTCGAGTCAAATAATATTCCCAGGTCTTTTATTCTGGAGACTTTTTTGTAAGGGAGTGTTACAAAGAGAGTATGTGAAATGGATGACATTAATATTTTTAGTAAATGTGATAGATTTACATTTTGATAAACTTAACTGTAAATTATTAGCAGCACAATAAGCAGACAAACGATCTAGATCACTTTGCAATTTATAACAATCTTCATTTGTGTTTATTTTCGAAAAATTTAAGTCGTCAGCATATAAGAGAAAATGGGTGTATTTTAAGCAGGTACTAATGTCATTTATGAAGAGAACGAAAAGCAACGGCCCCAAAATTGATCCCTGCGGTACACCAGATGTCACATCTATCAGATCTGAAGAAAAGCCATTGACCACAACCTTTTGAGTTCTATTTTTTACATAAGAAGCAAACCAGCGTAACAAATTCCCACGTATACCATTAAATGCGATTTTTTGTAGTAGTATGGTATGGTCCACCTTGTCAAAAGCTTTACAGAAATCAGTGTAAATGGTGTCAAATTGGAGTCGGTTATCCATATTTTCAAATAAAAATTTAGCGTATAAAGCCAAATTACTTACCGTGGAGCGATTTCGGACAAAACCGTGTTGTTCAGGAATAATAAAACTATGCAGATATGGATAGACAACGTTGTCGACTAATCTTTCCAGCACTTTTGACAACGTGGACAAAATAGATATTGTACAATAGTTGGTGATGTAATTTTTTTGGCCATTTTTATACACAGGTGTAATGTTTTCCGATTTCCATGCCTGCGGTACTACTCCCTCCCTCAAACTGCGATTAAATAAAATTAACAATGGTTTACTGATGGATTCGGCGGTATATTTTAGAAAAAAGGGCGAGATACCATCTGGTCCAGATCCCTTTGTCACGTCCAAGGCTTTAAGAATCTTAGTTATCTCATCTTTTGTGAATGTTAAGTCACATATAGGTACTTGACTATTTGAGTTAGAACTAATTACAACATCATTAGACCGATTTATGTATTTACTATTTTCGTACACTGAACTAAAAAACCTTGAAAACAATTTACACACATCCAGAGGACCGCTGGACTCTTCGTTACCGTAAATCATTGTATTAGGTACACCTGTTTTTTTTGCGACTAAAATAAAGGACCAAAATTTTTTTATGTCTTTTTTATTCCATCCTCAACAGACTGCAGGTACTTATCAAAACATTCGGCCGATAGCGCCTTAAACCTTTTGCGATACAATGAAAATTGTTCATAGTCAGTTATGTTATGATATTTTTTCCATTTAATCCACGCCTTTTCTTTGTTTTTAAAAATATGTATTAAAGGGCGGGAAAACCATATAGGATAATCATTGGATTTTATAGGTCGCTGCGGCACATGCTTTTTAACAATTTTATATATCGTCTCATAGAAGCACTGAGTAGCAGAATCTAATGAAATATCATTCAAAATTGAAGCCTAGTCAACAGAATTAATATCACTATTAATATCAGAATACTTTGCCTCAGTGAAACGATATCTAGGTTGAGAAGATCGAGCCATGGGCTTATGTAATAATCCAAAACAAACTAGCGTGCTAAAAGGCGGATGATAACTATCTATCGGCAATAAAGGGTTAAGAGTTGGCTTACAGACACATATTGTGTCATTCGAAATCAATAAATCCAAAATACGGTCTAAGTGATTTCTTATATTGTTTACAGTTAATTGATGATAAAAAGTTAAACAGGAGGATATCCAAAGAGCTATTATTATTGTGTACGCTTGGCATAAGTGCATACGTATCGTGTACAATCCATTCAACGTTTGGCAAATTAAAATCACCATAGATGTAAATATTACCAATAGTGTGACATATTATTTTCTGTTCAAGCAGATTAAATAACATTTCATATGTAATAAGGGTCTGATTTGGTGGTACATATAAGCCGCAAAGGATGTGGTATTTATTGTTAAACTTAGAGTAAAACTTTAAAAATACGTATTCAATATTATGTGGCATGACACAATGGAAGTTATCACAAAACACAGAACTTAACTCACAACGTATTGCATGCAGACCGCGGCGCACGGCGACTAGAACACCACCACCGTCTGATTTACTGCACAACGCTCTGTTTCTGTCACAACGATGTACTACGTACCGCGAGTCAATAAATTCTTCATCTGCAATGTTAGGAACCAACCATGTTTCAGTCAAAATAATGATATCATAGGATTCGGCTATAATATTATTGTATAAGGTACTTAATTTTGTTCTTACACCTCGGCAGTTTTGATAGTATATTGATAAATTACTAGTCTCTGTATCGAGTTAGAATGTTAATCCATGTTACTAATAGAAATATAAACTCATTAGCCATCAAACTTAGTACATCATTTACACTAATACCAGCACTTATTAAGTTCGATAAAATGAGCTTGTGCAAATTAATAATACTTACATAATCAACAAAACCAATCACTTGAATACTCACAATATATGGAAAATAATTTTCATTACTTGGTAAAACATGTACAAATAAATATTGTGGATTAAATATGTAGATAATTAATATTATGATCATTATGGTAAAAAGTTCGTAATAATGAGTGATCAACGCATACCTTGTCGTAAACACACAGTGTAGTGTACAGATTAGAGCTCACATACAGAACATCAGTAATGAGTTGAAATTATTATAATGTATTACGTAATTCACGATAACTTTACTTATACAACTATTAGAGAACACACATGAAATAATTATATATACGTAATTATTGTTTAGCGACGTATGGTATAAGTTTCGAAATGTCCTTTTCTGAGCGAATTGCAATCGCAGGCGTGGGAACATCAGCTCGAGCAAGTATAACACCGTGCTTGATCCAAGCGAACCTATATCTATTTTGTTTGGCAATATCCCGAACTTGTCGAAATAACTTCTTAGATTGTAGTGTTAGATGTTCATTTACATAAACTTTTTGAGGAGAACCTTGTATGTTAATCTGATCAGATGTGACACCTTTGTTCAAACGTACTGCCGAGATGAAGTTGTCTCTAGTAATTTGGCTGGCAAATTTGACTATTACATTCTTTGGCCGTGAGCTATTTTGGTTACTCTGGGGACACGATGGATGGAGATGATATCACGTGCAGATACAGGTTGTTTTATTACATTTGCGATATTTTCAATGATAGACATAAGGTTCTCTCCACGTTTTTCAGGAAGATTACTTATTTCTGCATTACAATTCCGCGCTCTCTGTTCAATGTAGTCAAGTTTCGCCTCCAAGTAAGCAATACCTGGTTCATTTGTTTGTACGCTCTTTTCAATTATTTCTACTCGGCTCTTAACCTCATGCGTACATTTTTCAAGATCGTCGTATTTATCGCTAATATATTTAATGGATGTCTTCACACTCGAAAACTCATTGAGCAATTTGGTAAATTTGTCATCTTGCTTAGTAAACCAGGTCTCAAGCATGGATAGCATATTTTCTTGGAAGGACTTAAATTCATGGCAGAAATCGATCTCTTGGCTAGATACTCCTTTACAAAACGTAATGTAAGGTGGCGGGGACTCCTTATCAATAAGCGATCCATCTATACTCATACCACGGTTCCACTTCATGAATAAAAGTACTGTTTGTAGTGTTCGACATAATGATCGAGCTCTCTGATTACAAGCTACTCTGTGCACGATGCAACTCGTAGTCGGACGTTCGCGCCTAGCGACAACACGTAAAGTACGCCACACGGATACAAGTATACTTATTAGCGGAGTAAAAGAAAACAACCGGTTTGCGACAGCGCTCGACGCGGAATGACAGCGCTCGACGCGGAATGATCATTATCACATCGTGTTACAGTTATCATTTTTATCATATACATATGTGGCCGTGGTAGGAAAAGGGGAGATCTCCCACCAGGCAAGGTGTTCTGCCCGGGGAGCGGCCAACACTGCGTGTGATAGTTCGGAGATGTTCTATATATACTGTTTATGGTTCGGAGTTTTGATTGGAGTTCGGAGCTTGATGTAGGCTTCGGTGTTTTTCGCTTGCGGCGCGACGACAGCGCCGACATATTACCCTCCTGCTCAGACTGGAGGTCAATAGTACAACCTCGTTGCCGAAGAATGTGCAAGTGCCAGGAGATTGCCTTGTAGTCTGTGGTGAGTCGAGAAGAAGGCAAGTAATCTGCGAGAGTGCCGTGAAGCAGACTCGAGCAGTAAGGCACAGAGCCATGCCGAACACTGTATAGCGCAGAGAGTAGCTTGAAGGAACAGGAAGCATTATTATTCCAGTGCTGCGATGAACCTTGTGAAGCTAGCTGGCTTGCAGGATATGAAGACTGCAGACGATATCTGCTCAGGAGCGAATGGGTGGGGTGTTCTATGACGATGATGAAGCTTGAAGTTTCCGAAGGTTGTTGGTTGCGTGTTCAGAACACGTCGGGTGGTCACCACTGTGGCCGTGAAGGAAAGGGGAGATCTCCCGCCGGGCAAGGTGCCCGGGGAGCGGCCAACACACCTTGTAATAGTTCGGAGATGTTCTATATGTACTGTTTATGGTTCGGAATTTTGATAGCGTGATGTAGGTTTCAGAGTTTTTCGCTTGCGGTGCGACGACAGCGCCGCCACACATATCATATTATAATATCTTACTGCTATGTTAGGGTAGCGATGTGCTACAATTACGAGTAGCAGGTATCAGTAAACAGAGCTGATCTTGAGTATACCTAAATAATACTATATATACAGAATACACCATAAAAACAATCATATATATATATATATATATATATATATATATATAATCTGATTAAGTTAAAATAGAGATAACTTTAATGATGACGAAAACTCATTTTATATGCAACAGTGTGCGTGCGTGCGTGCGTGCGTGCGTGCGTGCGCGGGAGGCGCGTATGTGTGTGTGTGTGTGTGTGTGTGTGTGTGTGTGTGTGTGTGTGTGTGTGTGTGTGTGTGTGTGTGTGTGTGTGTGTGTGTGTGTGTGTGTGTGTGTGTGTGTGTGTGAATGTTTCTACTAGGTTCTAGAGGGCATGGGTGCGAAACCTAATTTTTTTAAAGAAAGAAAAAACCTCCCTTTATAATAAACCTTTAAAGTTCGCGTTGCGTACGTTTAGCATCTTAGAATTTGATTTTGGATGCACCACACTACACAGGAATGTGTATCTCATCATCATAATAAACTGTGTTAAGGCAACATAGTAGATGCCTTTTGATGCCCTTTCTGTCGTCAATCTTTACTCCCAGATATTTTGAGGAGTAGTTAACTTTGGCAATAGTGGGGCATTTACAGTTTGAAGCGTTTGAAAGACGGCAATTATGTATCGTGAGACTGTAATCTGTGTTTGGTTGCGTTCTATTGCTTATAGAGAAATACATAAATTTTGTCACACATTTTATTGTATATTGCGACAGTAGGTTTAGCTTAGCTATAGAATAACAGTAGAAAGTGCTGATTCTGAGTTCCTTTTTATCCCAGGAGTTGCCAGTAATTACCATGGCAGTATCATCGGGTAATGAGCAAATCTTGGTGTAGTTTAGTGACATACACTAAAGTTCGTTGATGTACTCGTAAATGCGGAATTAGATTGGCCCAAGAAGTGAACCCTGAGGTAAAAAAAACGTTAACAGAGTTAATAACTTAAAGTTAACCGTACAGCCTATTGAGGTCCACTGGTGAACGTAGATTACCCAATCATCATCATCATCATCATTACAGCCCTTCGCAAGTCCACTGCTGAACATAGGCCTCCCCCAAGCAATGCCACAAAACACCGTCCTGAGCCACCTGCATCCATCGACTTCCTGCATGTCTTACCAGGTCGTCACTCCATCTAGTGGGGGGGGTCGTCCTACACTACGCCTACCGGTACGAGGCTGCCACTCGAGAACCTTTCTTCCCCATCGGTTATCGGTTCTTCGAGCTATATGGCCGGCCCATTGCCATTTCAGCTTGCTAATCCGTTGGGCTATGTCGGTCACTCTGGTTTTACTGCGGATATCCTCATTTCTGAGTCTATCACGCAGAGAAACTCCGAGCATAGCCCTCTCCATAGCTCGCTAAGCGACCTTGAGCATCCTCATACGGCCAGCAGTGAAGGACCACGTCTCTGATCCGTAAGTCATCACTGGCAACACGCACTGGTTGTACACATTAGTTTTCAGAGATTGAGGTATACCTGACGAGAAGATGTGTCGTAATTTCCCGAACGCTGCCCAGCCGAGTTGAATCCGTCGATTGACCTCTCGGTCGAAGTTGGACTTACCTAGTCGGACTATTTGTCCCAGGTAAACGTACTCGTCAACAACTTCGAGCACAGTGCTCCCAACAACTATTAACCAATAGGGAGGATATTTGCTATAGCTGTCACATTTGGCAAGCGGGTTGGCAACCGCTTTTTTTTCTAATTTTAAGTCGTTATTACGAAGATGCTGCTGCCCCTCTACTGATTTGTTACCCTCTGTCACCTCTTGTAACACCCACGGGATGATATGGAATAATGGGTATTCTTACACCGTCACTACACGGTAATATCATCCCACATGTAAAATCATCATGCGATTTTAACATCGTATTTTTCGTCCATTGTACAATCGCACTCTCATTGGGCTTAGTCGAAAAATCGTACATATATAAACTCTCACGTCTGTCCCCAAGAGTGATAGGTAGAGACTTTGAACTTCCATAGCACGACCCTGATACATTACTTTCGCTTCGTTCATATTCAAATATCTACGCGTACATGTTCGTCAGTAAAGGCCACAAGCTGTCACTTGTCGTAGAAAGTATACGAAGTTATCATTATAGTGTTTAACTATTAAATGTTAGCTTAAACTTTATTAAATGACATTCTGCCCCAGTTATGGAGGTGAGGGATAGAGGTGTCTTTGTGAGCAGAACTGTAGACAACATCTGGTATCTACGTGGCCTGCGCACTGGTGATCCCACACAAAAGTCTTTTTGTATCAACAATGAAATGCTCTACAGCTCTACACTTATTTGCTTAAATACAGAATGGATTCAGATTTATATTTTAAATTAAAAACACAGCCTAGCTTGCTTAATTTACTCAGCCAGATCTAAATACACAACCCTGGGATAAGAAGCTAATTTTTTACGTAATTTAAGTTACAATCAAATTTACAGTAACTGACAGTAAGTTACTGTTGTAGCTTGTATCCATACACTTGCAAACAACTTTAAACAAAGAAAGCTATAGATACGTTGTCACCTTCAAGGATCAAGATGAAATGCCTCACTATTATATCAGCACTCTTTACACTTTATAACGAAAGACGTCATTGCTCGTAGAGAAAATTTTAATAAATAAAAATATTTACTTTGGCTATTCAGTATGATCCCGAAAAAATGTATACAAACAAAAAAAACTAGTTTTATTAAAAAAATAAATCGGTAATTTCGACAAACACTATGTTTGAGAATGCATGGTAGAGACACGCTGCACATACTCGTATTATTACAGTTGTAGCAGGAATGGGTCGGCTTGACCGGCATAGGACCGAATACAGTAAAATAATAATCTCACAGAATACAGTAAAATAGCAGCTTAATATTGGTGTGTTTCGTATGGTGAGTACAGAGAACTGGAGACGTAGTCCTCAAAGGGGGCCACAGCATCTGCATTTTGTTCTTAATTGATGACACTTTTTAATCTAACTTAATTAAATCTAACGGTCACGGCATCCACTTAACATTAAATGGATTGTATGCTCATTTGTCACCCTTATTTTATAAAAATAGCACAAGCCAGTAATAGCAGACAATTGACTCCAACGAGTATGTAATTGTTTCACTCTTTTACAGCAAAGTCTCAGAAAAATTTGCAGTTTATCTTTCAAAAAGTTTTAATTTTTTATCAAACAAAAGCTGTATACAAAGGGTTATTGTATCAAACAAATGACAGATAATAATCCCAGAAATTGATGTAATTACTGCCATGCTGATTCTACATCATGAACATCCATCAAGAGCCCCGCTGGGTTTCTTGTTGGTTCTTCCCAGGGTAGAGGCTTTTTTCCGAACTGTTATTTTTCTATACAGTCTTGAATACAAATTACTCTATTTTATTGAATTATAGACACTGCTATTTAGCGGCACAAATAGCTGGGAAACCTACCCGAATGGACTTCTATGTAGAAAAGTTGATAGATTTTGATAGCTCGGATATGTTTTGTAATAGAAAATAGAAAATAGGCCAAAGAGACATCATATTATATAACATTAAATCAGTTAACCATTTATTTGCGTGTACTATCCACCACTTTCAAAATCAACGTCGGAACCTTAAGTATTTGTTTAATAACAATAATAATAAGAATGTCTTCTAGACCGAGTTTCAGTCACGGTGGCCAGTCTCAGCGGAGACTAGCCGTCTGCACAGGATAGGATTATAGTGCCCGAGTGTATGCTCAAGCACAGGTGCACTCTAGTCGCTCACTCTCATAGTCCTATGGACGTTTATCCGACACGTCCGCAGAGAGTGATTTCCGAGGCACGGGTATTTAAGCCTAACCCGGGCTTCGAACCCAGGACCTCATAATCAGCTACCACGTTTATGAATACTACACCCACGGGGCAATCAATTCATTTATTACACATTATCTTCATTATCATCACAGCCCTTCCTAAGTCCACTGTTGAACATAGGCCTCCCCCAAGGCTCCACAAAGCACGGTACAGAGCCACCTGCATCCTTCGACTTTCTGTATGTCGTACCAGGTCGTCACTCTATTTAGTGCGGGGTTGCCCTACACTACGCCCACCGCTACGAGGCTACCACTCGAGAACCTTTTTTCCCCATCGGTTGTTGGTTCTTCGAGCTACATGGCCGGCCCATTGCCATTTTATTTTACTAATCCGTTGGGCTATGTCGGTCACTCTGGATCTACTGCTGATATCCTCATTTCTAAGTTTATCACGCAAAGAAACCCCGAGCATAGCTCTCTCCATAGTTCGCTGAGCGACCTTGAGCGTCCTCATAGGACCTGCAGTGAAGGACTACGTCTCAGATCCGATCGTCCATGTAGGATAGAATATCCACTACCCCACCTTCTCGTGGTTGTCGTAAAAGGCGACAGAACACGAACTGTATAACAAAAACATTGCGGTTGCCAACCCGCTCGCGAAAGTGGCAACTATGGCAATATACCTCCCATGAGCAACGACCCAAATTCCTTTATTACTATATACAAGAAAATATATTAATAATCTCTCACAATAAGCGTTATCATTAGTGTTACAGCCTATCAAAAGTCCATAGAAAAACTCCACAATATATGACCTCATAGGAGTAATATTTGCCACGCTTGGCAGTCGGTATTTCTAATTATTTGCGGGTTTTTGCTCACAATAACATATCCAGCTCTTTTTTTTTCTGCAGCCCATAACAAGCCTATGATGACCATTCCCGCTTTTGGGAAAAGTTACGTATCAGGTGGATTGATGATCGCGTTACCAGACATCTTGCAGATTTGATGCTGCTGTCCGTCGTCAGTCCGGGCATATTTATGTATTGCGTAGGTATATGAATGTGGAGGAGGCGAGAGAGGTATATCAGGATCGTGCTAAATAGAATTATGTAGTCTCTGCCTACCTCTTTGGGTGACAGGCGTGAGTGTTTATGTGGGGTATCGATTTGACGCTTATTTGCAGGAAAATAGGGCGCTTCATAGACGCCTCGGTAAGTTAACTCGTTACAGCCGAAGTGTAAAAAAACCCTATTCAAATGTTTATAATACATTTAGTTTATGAACTATTATATAATATAGTAATTTCGTCTGATTAATATGTGTAAATATATAAAAAACGATAAACAAGATAAAATTAAATATTCATATACAGTAAAATCATCATATTATATACACAATACATTATAGCATTAAATTATAATCAATTCAACAGCCTGGACCCAAGCTACTTTAGCTAAAAAATTTGGTTGTATACCTGTGAAAAAAAAATCCTAGCGTTGCATTGCTTGCTTTCCTTGCTTCCTGAGCATAGTGTCAGTGATTTATGTACATAGTTGTAAATAACAAAGGAGATCTGTGCTTTGCTTCGGAGGCAAGACAGACATGGCAAATACTCCGTCCCAGCTAAAATATTGCAATGGAAGTAAACGAACAAAAACAGTGGGATATTCCGTCGGTACGGAGTGTGCAGGAAGATTTGTTTCATAATTTCCATAGTGACCAAGATCGGACCCGCCTTCTAATTGTTTTGACTAAGGAATCTAGTCACTGGTTACACGCTATACCATCAAGTAATCTTGTCGCATTACTTGATGGGGAAAGCTCGAAAACTGCCGTAGGTATCCGCTAGGCTCGGTCATCATAGTTTTACGCTGGTATTTTGTGAGAGCGTGGCCTTTCCCCGGTTGACCCGACCTATTCTTGATACAACTATACTACTAATATAACTGCAGCATGGTGCTATAAGTAGCCCATATTTTTTCTTATAGATTCTTTTGATATCTTGGTAGTCTTCTTTCATCATCATCATCATCAACATTACAGCCCTCCACATGTCCACTGCTGAACATAGGCCTCCCCCAAGGTATGCCACAGAGCACGGTCATGAGCCACCTGCATCCATCGACTTCCTGCATGTCTTACCAAGTCGTCACTCCAACTAGTGTGGGATCGCCGTACACTTCGCTTACCGGTACGAGGCTGCCACTCGAGAACCCTTCTGTCCCAACGGTTGTCGGTTCTTCGAGCTATATGGTCAGCCCATTGCCACTTAAACTTACTAATCCGTTGGGCTATGTCGGTCACTCTGGTTCTACTGCGGATATCCTCATTTCTAAGTTTATCACGCAGAAAAACTCCGAGCATAACCCTCTCCATAGCTCCCCTTAGACCCCATAGACCCCCCTCCCACTTCTTCTACAAGTTACCAACACGAAATTTACGGTTCTCAGCACGAAATTTACGGTTCTCAGCACGAAATTTAAAGCAAACAGTAGCAACCAACTGTCCTTCCTCCTAAATCAATTGCTTTTAACAAAACATACGGTTACTCTCCCAACACGGCTGGTACCCGTGGGAGTTATAGACCACAACCCTCCATATGTAAACATGAAGAAATTGTTAATAAAAAAGACAACTACCTATATATAGCTACGTCAAACGTGAGATCACTTATAAACGCGTCAAGATTTATCGAACCGGAACATGCTATTTCTGAAATAAATTGGCGTATTGTAGGACTTTCTGAAACAAGAAAGAAGAAAGAAGGAAAACAAATCAAAGAAAACAAAGATTATATTTTTATGTATTATGGTCAAAAACAAAACAGAAACGGTGTTGGATTTCTAATTAAAAAACAGTTAAAGAAGAATATTAAAGATTTTATACCAATATCAGACAGAGTTGCTAGATTAGAGCTAAATTTTGAATGCAAAACTTTAAATATAATACAGGTGTAATATTGGTAGATTCTACAAGGATCTCCAAAAAGTAATAAATAACACTAATAAGGACACACTGGTTATCGGGGACTCCAATGCTCAGATTGGCATGACAACAACTGATGACACGTCAATCATGGGCCCGTGGGGATACGGTAAGAGAAGCCCAAGAGGCAAAACATTAATTAATTTTTGTTTTGAAAATAAATTATATATAACAAATACATATTTAAAGAAGAAACCAAATCGTAGATGGACTTGGATATACCCAAATGGAGTATCACGAAATGAAATTAATTACATCCTAGCACGAAATATAACAAGTATCAACATCATTGAAATGATATCGACAGCACACCCTACAGATTACAGACTAGTTAGAGCATCGATACTACTTAATTATAAACGAAATCTATCTAGAAAACACTTTGCAAAGAGATCCACTACCGGTTTAACAGCCACAGAAAAAGAATATGTAAAGTTTTTATTCACAGATAATGTTAAACAAGTACAATTTACAAACATTGAACAAGTGTACACTACTTTAGTAACGAAAATCAAAAACTGCAACAATAATATTCCCAAGAGATGTAAAAGTACTCTACTAATTCAGGAAGACATTGCTAGACTTATAAAAGAAAGAACACTATTAAAAGAAAAGAAAAATAAAACAATCCTTGAAAAAAAAAAACAACGTTCGGCCTTATACAAACTCATTAAAAAACAAATAAATAATAGTCGAAATGAGCATCGATATAAAATAATTGAAGAAGAACTGGAAATGAGAGCGTCAGTTCAAAGAGCATGTTTCCAAAATAACTAATCGAAATCAAATATTGGAAATAGCTACTAAATATATTAGGCAGAACATTTGTTTTTCAAACCAAATAGAGAATGAAGTCGACCGCAGAATATAAAGTGCTTGGAGAAAATACTGGTCACTAAAAGAAATATTTAAGTCTCCTATACTGACGCGACTAAAAAAGAACGAATAGGTACTATTATTCTACCAACACTACTCTATGGCTGTCATAGCTGGGCACTAACAAAAACAAAAATAAACAAACTTCAGGTCTTTAGAGGAACATGTTAGGTCTTAAATTACGAGATAGACAAAAAAAATAAAGAAATAAAAAAAACCACAAACGTTATAGATGCTGCAGAGTTAGCATGTAAATTAAAATGGAGATGGGCAGGCCACGTTGCAAGAGCTACAGATGGACGTTGGAGTGAGAGAGTCCTCCAATGTTACCCTCGCGAAGTGCCACGGACACGCGGTAGACCCAGGCGTAGGACCTGGATGAGACTCGCACAAGATAAAAAAAAATAGCAAAAGATCGAGGAGGCCTTCACCCGCAAATGGGTACCCAAATAAATTATATATAATGTCAAATCCTAGGAAAAAGTAAATATTTGAATATTATGTTATCATGACCAATCTGCTGTGAATTGATTGAAATTATTATTATTTGATTTCAATTGTTTGATTATCTAATTTCTTTTATTATTTTATATTTGATAATTTAAAAAATGTAGTTAATTGTTATTTGATTTTAATATTATAAATTAGATCGGGTTCCTGAGCGTAATTTTATGAAATTTATTCCAAATTCTGGCTTAAATAAACATATCTAAATGTTTGTTTAAATTTTCTTTGAAGCGTGATTGGTTTTGTAAATGTAAATGAAATTTTGTAATATATTTAATTTTATGTAATTTTTTTTTGGGAAATAAAGACTTAAATAAATAAATAAATAACTAAATATTCTTTGTTTGTTTGTTGAAAAAAATAGAATGATAATTATTGTATGAATAATATTATGTATATTCTTCTTATCAAAGGTAACAATCCTCTAACAATAACCTCAGGGTGTCTGAAGACGTAATTAATGAATGTATCATGAATGAGTACAAATTACGTCATTTTATTGACACGTAAGAAAATGTAATACAAATGTATGTTTGTCAACTACAATTTATAATATAGTAAAAATCCTTATAAATTTATCTCAACTATCTAATTAATTTGTTGTTATATTCATAGGAATAAATATCCGGTGGAAATAATTACAAGTTGTTTTATTTTCATTTTTTATTTTTATTTTATTTTATTTTTATTTTATTTTTTAAATTAAGTTAATAAGACATTTGTAGAAAAGAAAAAATATTACTGCATAGGGTGCTAATAATCCCAGAGAATGATGTAATTACTGCCATGCTGATTCTACATCATGAGCATCCATCAAGAGCCCCGCTGGGTTTCTTGTTGGTTCTTCCCAGGGTACAGGCTTTTTTCCGAACTGTTATTTTTCTATCAATTTTGAATACAAATTACTCTATTCTATTGTAATAATAGACACTGCTAT
The DNA here is from genome assembly GCA_907164705.1 of Parnassius apollo. Lineage (NCBI taxonomy): Eukaryota > Metazoa > Arthropoda > Insecta > Lepidoptera > Papilionidae > Parnassius > Parnassius apollo. The sequence continues at coordinate 1,942,104 of CAJQZP010001523.1, forward strand.
TTAGCGGCACAAATAGCTGGGAAACCTACCTGAATGGACTTCTATGTAGAAAAGTTGATAGATTTTGATAGCTCGGATATGTTTTTGTAATAGAAAATAGAAAATAGGCCAAAGAGACATCATATTATATGACATTAAATCAGTTAACCATTTATTTGCGTGTACTATCCTCCACTTTCAAAATCAACGTAGGAAGCTTAAGTATTTGTTTAATAACAATAATAATAAGAATGTCTTCCAGACCGAGTTTCATTCACGGTGGCCAGTCTCAGCGGAGACTAGCCGTCTGCACAGGATAGGATTATAGTGCCCGAGTGTATGCTCAAGCACAGGTGCACTCTAGTCGCTCACTCTCATAGTCCTATGGACGTTTATCCGACACGTCCGCAGAGAGTGATTTCCGAAGCACGGGTATTTTAGCCTAACCCGGGCTTCGAACCCAGGACCTCATAATCAGCTACCACGTTTATGAATACTACACCCACGGGGCAATCAATTCCTTTATTACTCATTATCTTCATTATCATTACAGCCCTTCACAAGTCCACTGTTGAACATAGGCCTCCCCAAAGGCTCCACAAAGCACGGTCCAGAGCCACCTGCATCCATCGACTTCCTGTATGTCGTACCAGGTCGTCGCTCTATTTAGTGCGGGGTTGCCCTACACTACGCCCACCGCTACGAGGCTACCACTCGAGAACCTTTTTTCCCCATCGGTTGTTGGTTCTTCGAGCTACATGGCCGGCCCATTGCCATTTTAGCTTACTAATCCGTTGGGCTACGTCGGTCACTCTGGTTCTACTGCTGATATCCTCATTTCTAAGTTTATCACGTAAAGAAACCCCGAGCATAGCTCTCTCCATAGTTCGCTGAGCGACCTTGGGCGTCATAGGACCTGCAGTGAAGGACTACGTCTCAGATCCGATCGTCCATGTAGGATAGAATATCCACTACCCCACCTTCTCGTGGTTGTCGTAAAAGGCGACAGAACACAAACTGTATAACAAAAACATTGCGGTTCCAACCCGCTCGCCAAAGTGGCAACTATGGCAATATACCTCCCATGAGCAACGACCGATATTCCTTTATTACTATATACAAGAAAATATATTAATAATCTCTCACAATAAGCGTTATCATTAGTGTTACAGCCTATCAAAAGTCCATTTAAAAACTCCACCATATATGGCCTCATAGGAGTAATATTTGCCACGCTTGGCAGTCGGTATTTCTAATTATCTGCGGGTTTTTGCTCACAATAACATATCCAGCTCTTTTTTTTTCTGCAGCCCATAACAAGCCTATGATGACCATTCCCGCTTTTGGGAAAAGTTACGTATCAGGTGGATTGATGATCGCGTTACCAGACATCTTGCAGATTTGCTATCCTACGTCCGCATAATGTATTGCGTAGGTATATGAAAGTGGAGGAGGCGAGACAGGTATGTCAGGATCGTGCTAAATGTAATTCTGTAGTCTCTGCCTACCTCTTTGGGTGACAGGCGTGAGTTTATGTGTGGTATCGATTTGACGCTTATTTGCAGGAAAATAGGGCGCTTCATAGATGCCTCGGTAAGTTAACTCGTTACAGCCGAAGTGTAAAAAAACCCTATTCAAGAATACATTTAGTTTATGAACTATTATATAATATAGTAATTTCGTCTGATTAATATGTGTAAATATATAAAAAACGATAAACAAGATAAAATTAAATATTCATATACAGTAAAATCATCATATTATATACACAATACATTATAGCTTTAAATTATAATCAATTCAACAGCCTGGACCCAAGCTACTTTAGCTAAAAAAATTTGGTTGTATACCTGTGAAAAAAAATCCTAGCGTTGCATTGCTTGCTTGCCTTGCTTCCTGAACATAGTGTCAGTGATTTATGTACATATTTGTAAATAACAAAGGAGATCTGTGTTTTGCTTCGGAGGCAAGGCAGACATGGCAAATACTTTGTCCCAGCTAAAATATTGCAATGGAAGTCAACGAACAAAAACAGTGGGATATTCCGTCGGTACGGAGTGTGCAGGAAGATTTGTTTCATAATTTCCATAGTGACCAAGATCGGACCCGCCTTCTAATTGTTTTGACTAAGGAATCTAGTCACTGGTTACACGCTATACCATCAAGTAATCTTGTCGCATTACTTGATGGGGAAAGCTTGAAAACTGCCGTAGGTATCTGCTAGGCTCGGCAATTTGTCAACCTCACAAGGTCCCTGTAGTAACAGCCAAAGACGCTGGTACGTGGTCACGGCACGGTTCTTTAAACGATGTTATCCGAAGATCTCTTGTCTCTATAAATGCTCCCTCGGTTTTAGACTAGCGGACTTGTGAAGACAGCTTGGCAGCCTCTCATCACAGGGGTACTTCGTTGAGAGCCGGAGCGGCATCAAAGGCAGCTGAACTAGTTACGTGGCACAAGTATGAGTCTCTGAGAAATGATTACATAAAGTTAGTTAAAAGTTATAGCCTATATAAGTCTCACTCTTGGGCACAGGCCTCCCCACATTTCTGAAAGGATTTTAGGGCAAGGAAGTATCTGCTGCCCCAATTCATGTTAGCGAACTTCACATGTGTGTTTTATTTTTCAGATATGCAGGTTTCCTCACGATGTTTTCCTTCAACGCCAAGCACGTGGTAAATCTGCACTTAGAATTACAATCAACAATTTTATTGGTGCCGACAAGGATCCAAGCCGGTTTGCTTAGGTACGACGGCTCATATTTGTGCCATTTGCTGTAAAAACTATTGGTCCGTGGAGTTCATATGCAGTAAAGTTTCTAAAGGAATTCTATCCGCGATTGGTCATCGCTGCTGGTGATAGGAGGTCTGGATTTTTTCACGCTCAAGAGTTTAGTATAGCCATTCAGCGAGGAAATGCAGTCAGCGTTCTTGACACGATACCAGGGTGAGTATGACTGTATGACAATGTAAGTTATTAATTTTAGTTTTTCTTTTACATGATAAATTGTAGTCAATAAATACAGTAAAATAAACAAATACATAAGATAGAGTCCCTCAGCAGGGGACAACAAACGACCGAAGATTAGGGGTTAAGGGAAAGAAATCAGCGAAGATGTAGGTGATTTGGATAAGCATCGCCTTCGGCGTTTGAACCCGGAGCGGTACGGTACGGAGTCCCAGTAGCCTTAGATGACCTGAGAGCCTACCTGGGAATAACCCGTTCATGTTAATAACCACAGGAATATCTTAAGGCGTTTTACAAAATACCAGACCCCAAGATAAATGTTCGTGGAATAAGGAAATACTTGCCACATGAGAGAATCGAATCTACTCGTACTCGTATGACCCACAGCTGGACACTACGGTACCGTGCCACCAATTTAGGACAAATGCATTAATAATTAATTTATCTATACGTTTATTTATAAAATATTGTCAGTAATAAGCTGTAATTTATTTTAAGGTCTCTTTAATGGCGATCGTAAAAACCAGACGCCGTGAATTTTTGCTGTAATAAATTACAAGCCAGTTTAAACCTGAAAATAAATGCATATTACGTAATTTTGTTGGTAAGCATATTATAAATGAGAAATATATTGAAAACTTTTTTGTTTTACTTTAATTTATTAACGCCCAATAAGGTAAATGATTTTATAGACAAATTAATATAGTCAACTCCCTGATGACATAAACTTTAAAAGAATTACGTCGTTCTATATATATATATATATATATATATATATATATATATAATTTAATGATATAAAGTGTAAGTCTGTAATGTCGAAAAACTGCCTTTTATCAAGCTCTGGGACTTATTTGTATACTATCATGAAAATGTTTGTTTGTTTGTCTGGCTGTCTGTCTATCCGGACTAATCTTCGGAATGGCTGTGTGGGTTGAACATCACGAAAATCCTTTCTTGCATTACTCTTAGCCTAAAGAGTAATTCCAGAAAGAATATCTATGTTATGTTCCGAAAACCTTTTTTAATAGGATGGAGTGACAAACGAGCACACAGTCCATCTAATGGTAAGTGGTTGCTGTGACCCATAGTGTTCGCGTAAATATAAGAAATCAAAACATGTTTACCAATTAAAACTTCTATCTACCAACAATCCTAAATATTTGTAACTATTGACAAATTCTATTTTGGCACACTCATAGTCATCATAGTTTTACGCTGGTATTTTGTGAGAGCGTGGCCTTTCCCCGGTTGACCCGACCTATTCTTGATACAACTATACTACTAATATAACTGCAGCATGGTGCTATAAGTAGCCCATATTTTTTCTCATAGATTCTTTTGTTATCTTGGTAGTCTTCTTTCATCATCATCATCATCAACATTACAGCCCTCCACATGTCCACTGCTGAACATAGGCCTCCCCCAAGGTATGCCACAGAGCACGGTCATGAGCCACCTGCATCCATCGACTTCCTGCATGTCTTACCAAGTCGTCACTCCAACTAGTGTGGGATCGCCGTACACTTCGCTTACCGGTACGTGGCTGCCACTCGAGAACCCTTCTGCCCCAACGGTTGTCGGTTCTTCAAGCTATATGGTGAGCCCATTGCCACTTCAACTTACTAATCCGTTGGGCTATGTCGGTCACTCTGGTTCTACTGCGGATATGCTCATTTCTAAGTTTATCACTCAGAAAAACTCCTAGCATAGCCCTCTCCATAGCTCCCCTTAGACCCCATAGACCCCCCTCCCGCTTCTTCTACAAGTTACCAGCACGAAATTCATGGTTCTCAGCACGAAATTCAAAAGAAACATTAGCAACCAACTGTCCCTCCTCCTAAATCAATTGCTTTTAACAAAACATACAGTTACTCTCCCAACACGGCTGGTACCCGTGGGAGTTATATACCACAACCCTCCATATGTAAACATGAAGAAATTGTTAATAAAAAAGACAACTACCTATATATAGCTACGTCAAACGTGAGATCACTTATAAACGCGTCAAGATTTATCGAACTGGAACATGCTATTTCTGAAATAAATTGGCGTATTGTAGGACTTTCTGAAACAAAGAATACATAAACATATACATAAACACTCACGCCTGTCACCCAGAGGGGTAGACAGAGACTACAGACTTCCTTTTAGTACGATCCTGGCATACCTCTCTCGCCTCCTCCACATCCATATATATATACGCATACATGCTCGTCGGTTAAGGGTACTCTTAATTTGGCCCATTTTTAGTATATCGCCAATTTGGTCGACAAACTTCCGCCTAGGATGTCCCTTTCCGACTCTTCCATTCACTTCTGCAATATATATTTGCTTTGTCAGTCTTTCCGCATTCATTCTTTCTACATGACCAAACCACCGAAGCATTCCTTTCTTAATCCTGGTCACCGCATCATCTTGCAAACCACACTCTTCTTTTATCACACAGTTTCTCACCCTGTCACTCAGATTCAGCCCTAACATACTCCTTAGCGACCGCATTTCTACTGCATTTATTCTACTCTCGTGCTTCTTGTGCCACACCCAACTTTCACTACCATACGTTAAAGTAGGGACTAATACAGCACTGTGAATTGCCATACGTGCCTTTTTTGACACATTCTGACTTTTTATAATAGAGTGTAGAGCCCCATTTACTTTATTTTCTGCATTCACTCGTCGTTCAATATCCTTATCATATCGCCCATCCCTGCTGAATACACATCCCAAATATACGAACTCATCCACTTGCTCAATTAACTCTCCTTCTATTCTTATTTCACATACCGTTTTGCTTTCATCTCTTTCAAAAACCATCACTTTCGTCTTACTTGCGTTCACTTTCATTCCCCTTTCTTTTAATGACCTGTTCATTAATGTAACCACCATTTGCAACTCGGCCGCCGACGATGCAAGTATGACTTGATCATCGGCGTACAAAAGGCATTTGATGGTTAACTCACCCATTCTTAACCCGCATTCTTCAACTTTCAAATTTTCCAAACAGCTGTCCATAAATAGGTTGAACAGCCACGGGGAAGCTACACAGCCCTGTCTGACACCTTTATGGATGCCAAACCAGTCCGAGTAGACCCCGTTGATTCTAACACAAGCACTCGAGTCCCTATACAGAGACTTTAATGCCTGTATCAAACCAGCGCTCAACATGTTTGCCATAACACATCCCTGTCCACTCTGTCATAAGCCTTTTCCAAGTCCATGAACGCACAAAAAACTTTTTGGTTTTTCGCCAAAAACTTCTCCGCGATCATGCGCATGGAAAAGACTTGATCTGTACACCCCATCCCAAATTTTTTCATCAGTTTCTTTCATAACTCTTTCAATTAGTACCTTAGCATACAGTTTTCCCACAATGCTAAGAAGGCTGATACCGCGGTAGTTTTTACAGTCCTGCTGTGACCCTTTTCCCTTATATATTGGGACTATCACGGCTTTGCACCAGTCTCCCGGTACCCGCTTTAGTTCCCAACATAAATTAAACAAGGTGTACAGCAGGCCTGCCACCACGTCCTCTCCAGCCCTTAGCATTTCGAGTGAAACTCTATCATATCCGGCTGCCTTACCTACTTTTATGCTTTTCATTGCTTTCATTATTTCATCTATACTTATCTCCCTATCTCTTTCATCTTCTTTCGGAATTTCTATTTCATTTAGTTCACACTTCTCCTCACTCATAAATTCGCTTTCAAAATATTCCTTCCATCTCTTTAGACTCAACACTTCATCATTCAGGATACAGCCATTCTCGTCTCGTATCGCATTCAATCTAGGCTGTTTTGAAAGTCCCCTGGTATTTCTTACGAGTTTCCAGAACATTTTAATATTTGCCTGGAAGTTATCCGATATTCTTCTATCATTCCTATCCGTTCTTTCTTACTTTTTCCTTTCAACTAATTCTTTTACTCTCTTATTTAAACGTTTAAACTCTGCCTTTTTTCTTTCATTCTCATCATTCTTACCGCCAGAATTACCAGCTTTGGTCGCTAGTAAATCTATCCATGCTCTCTCTTCTTTGCTTCAACTTCCATACGTACCTCATCATCCCACCATAACGTATTGTCTTTCCTTTCATTCGTTCTCTTACTAACACCACATACTTCGGTAGCTGCATCCACTAAACCTTTCTTGACATTATGCCACACATTCTCCAAGTCTAACTCATTCACACACAACTCATCCAAATTACTTATATTTTCTCTCAGTCTGCATTTGTACTTGTCTTTCACATCTTCATCTTGTAACCTCTCAATTCTTATACGCTGTAACGCAGTGGTAGACACAGATGTCCTATGCCGCCAACGTCTGAATAAACCCCTAATTCGGCATAAGACCAGGTAGTGGTCCGTCTCTACGTTGGACCCCCGGTAAACCCTTGTATCCACCACTGCGCTCCTCATTCTTTCATCCACAATTATGAAATCTATCATGCTTCTATCATCACCTCTTTACCAAATATACATGTGAATCTTCTTATGACGAAAGAAAGTGTTCGTCACAAAAAGATTCCTTTCCACACATACCGTGAGGAGGCTTTCACCATTCTCATTTATACTTTCATCACCAAACGTTCCCAATATCCTTTCATAACCAAACCTCCTCACCCCAACCCTTCCATTAAAATCTCCTAGCATAATAATATTTTCATTTCCCTTACACTTAATTAACACCATCCTTACCATTTCCCAAAACTGCTCCCGGATATAAGTGGGCTTAGACATGTCTGGGGCGTAGACCCCTAACACAAACTTCTTTAAGCCCACTTTCATTCATATCCATAGCAGTCTTGGGCTTACACATTCATACTCTTTCACACATTGGCCCATTCTTTCTGAAAGAATGATACCTACTCCCTGGCATGCCCGCTCGATCTCGTCTACACCAGACCAGTATGCCGTATACATGCCATGTGCAGTGACATCCTTCCCCTTCCTTTTCGTCTCATTTACACATAATACATCTATTCCTCTATCATACATCATATCGCATACTTCATCCATTTTATCATTCATTGCCCCACATACATTCAACGTAGCCAGACGGGCCTCTGCAATCCACTTTTCGCCTCTCTGGGAGACAGAACGTGACGGGTGGCGAACCTCGTCGCCGGTTTTCCTCCCGGAGATTCTTCGCACCCCTGCCCCATTAAAGGGGCGCCGGGAACTCGGGGCCATTTCTTTTACTTTTTGCCTCATGGTGCGAAAACTAGGGCGTGGCATATTTTACGCCGCTACCACACGGCGAGTAGCCGAGTCTGTTCTTTCGGCTTTGTCGCTCTTTTAGCACCACCCGGGGGAAACGTGTAGGGTGGGCCTAGGATTAGGTGGTCGAAGCCTACGGACGCGAGCGACTTATCCCCCCAAGAAGACAAGAAAGAAGAAAGAAGGAAAAGAAATCAAAGAAAACAAAGATTATATTTTTATGTATTATGGTCAAAAACAAAACAGAAACGGTGTTGGATTTCTAATTAAAAAACAGTTAAAGAAGAATATTAAAGATTTTATACCAATATCAGACAGAGTTGCTAGATTAGAGCTAAATTTTGAATGCAAAACTTTAAATATAATACAGGTGTATGCGCCTAGGGAACAATTATTATTAGAAGACCTAGGTAGATTCTACAAGGATCTCCAAAAAGTAATAAATAACACTAATAAGGACACACTGGTTTTCGGGGACTCCAATGCTCAGATTGGCATGACAACAACTGATGACACGTCAATCATGGGCCCATTGGATACGGTAAGAGAAGCCCAAGAGGCAAAACATTAATTAATTTTTGTTTTAAAAAAATAGATTACATATAACAAACACATATTTTAAGAAGAAACTAAATCGTAGATGGACTTGGATATACCCAAATGGAGTATCACGAAATGAAATTAATTACATCCTAGCACGAAATATAACAAGTATCAACAACATTGAAATGATATCGACAGCACACCCTACAGATTACAGACTAGTTAGAGCATCGATACTACTTAATTATAAACGAAATCTATCTAGAAAACACTTTGGAAAGAGATCCACTACCGGTTTAATAGCCACAGAAAAAGAATATGTAAATTTTTTATTCACAGATAATGTTAAACAAGTACAATTTACAAACATTGAACAAGTGTACACTACTTTAGTAACGAAAATCAAAAACTGCAACAATAATCTTCCCAAGAGATGTAAAAGTACTCTACTCATTCAGGAAGACATTGCTAGACTTATAAAAGAAAGAACACTATTAAAAGAAAAGAAAAATAAAACAATCCTTGAAAAAAAAAACAACGTTCGGCCTTATACAAACTCATTAAAAAACAAATAAATAATAGTCGAAATGAGCATCGATATAAAATAATTGAAGAAGAACTAGAAAAGAGAGCGTCAGTTCAAAGAGCATGGTTCCAAAATAACTAATCGAAATCAAATATTGGAAATAGCTACTAAATATATTAGGCAGAACATTTGTTTTTCAAACCAAATAGAGAATGAAGTCGACCGCAGAATATAAAGTGCTTGGAGAAAATACTGGTCACTAAAAGAAATATTTAAGTCTCCTATACTGACGCGACTAAAAAAGAATGAATAGGTACTATTATTCTACCAACACTACTCTATGGCTGTCATAGCTGGGCACTAACAAAAACAAAAATAAACAAACTTCAGGTCTTTAGAGGAACATGTTAGGTCTTAAATTACGAGATAGACAAAAAAAATAAAGAAATAAAAAAAACCACAAACGTTATAGATGCTGCAGAGTTGGCATGTAAATTAAAATGGAGATGGGCAGGCCACGTTGCAAGAGCTACAGATGGACGTTGGAGTGAGAGAGTCCTCCAATGTTACCCTCGCGAAGTGCCACGGACACGCGGTAGACCCAGGCGTAGGACCTGGATGAGACTCGCACAAGATAAACAAAAATGGCAAAAGATGGAGGAGGCCTTCACCCGCAAATGGGTACCCAAATAAATTATATATAATGTCAAATCCTAGGAAAAAGTAAATATTTGAATATTATATTATCATGACCAATCTGCTGTGAATTGATTGAAATTATTATTATTTGATTTCAATTTTTTGATTATGTAATTTCTTTTATTATTTTATATTTGATGATTTAAAAAATGTAGTTAATTGTTATTTGATTTTAATATTATAAATTAGATCGGGTTACTGAGCATAATTTTATGAAATTTATTCCAAATTCTGGCTTAAAAAATATATCTAAATGTTTGTTAAAATTTTCTTTGAAGCGTGATTGGTTTTGTAAATGTAAATGAAATTTTGTAATATATTTAATTTTATGTAATTCTTTTTTGGGAAATAAAGACAAATAGATAAATAAATATTCTTTGTTTGTATTTGATTGCTTGTTTAAAAAAATAGAATGATAATTATTATATGAATAATATTATGAATATTCTTCTTATCAAAGGTAACAATCATCTAGCAATAACCTCAAGGTGTCTGAAGTCGTAATTAATGAATGTATAATGAATAAGTACAAATTACGTCATTTTATTGACACGTAAGAAAATGTAATACAAATGTATGTTTGTCAACTACAATTTATAATATAGTAAAAATCCTTATAAATTTATTTGTTGTTATATTCATAGGAATTATATAAAAAAGGAATTATATAAATATATAAAATAAAATAAAAATAAAAAATTTAATTTTTTATTTTTATTTTATTTTATTTTTTATTTTATTTTTATTTTATTTTTTAAATTAAGTTAATAAGACATTTTTAGAAAAGAAAAAATATTACTGCATGGGGTGCTTGTATGTTGCTCCTGGATACAGGCCTCCTGTCATTTCTAAGAGGCCTTGAACTCGTTAGCTTGGGGACATAGCGCTACTCAGTATAAAATTGACAACATAAAATAAATAACTTACAACATTGTTTAAAACTACTGTATTAAAAAATTATATAATATTAATCTACTATATTTGTATTAATTTAACTAAAGTTCATTGTATTAGGTGTTCTAACCTTAAATTTTCTAAAAATGTTAACTTTTATGGCGGTACTCATAAAAAAAATAAGAATTGAATATCATTGGGTGCGTTTAGCAGAAAAAAGCGCTAGCAAGCGCTTACTAGCGCTGAATTAGTTTTCAGCCAGGACACGATTGCTACTTCAGTAGCGCTGACACAATCCGCCATTTTGCTTATTTAATTTGTTTGTTTTGAATTAGAGTTTAAAAGTTGTTTTGTGCAATATTAGTTTTAAGTAATATAATGACATGAATAAACATATAAGGTCAACCGGGGCTAATGCGTCACGATACTTTAAGCGGCATTTTTAACTGATCATATTAATTTAGTTGTATAATTTAAAACAATGTGAATTAAAACATATAATTAACACATTATTTAATAAAATTTTATATTTAAATATTATTTCGTGATATTTTTAAAACCCTTGCATGAAAACACCCATTCTTTACAAGTTGAGATTTTTAGACGCAAAAGCCCCAGGTGGGGCAAAGGCGTCTTTAGCAAGTACCACATAATAGGAAGCCTTCGTAACACAATTAATCGAAAAAATATATTAGATCGCTCATGATATAGCTAGTTATCATCTTATAAGCGATATTCTTGGCTTGGTCTCTCCTATTAAGTCGAACAAAAAAAATTGGGGCTATGGCGTCTAATTTATACTTTAAGTGGTAGACGCATTCGCCCCATCCTAAATTCCAGGTGTATCAAACGATTTTTTTCTCATTACTTGTGAGAAAAAAAGTTGCCATTGACATAATTTGCAAACATGTTCCACTTTTATACACCTAGCATTTATAAATAGAAAAAAAATCAAACACATTGAAATTAGGTAAATAGTGTATAATAAAAAAAACAGAGTTCTAATAGAAAATAAAAAAGCGAATACAAAAAAGTATGAGATGTTTTATTTAGTTAATACTGTCATCATTAATAATCAGTTTTTTTAATAGTGTAATCTTATATACTTATTGTATGTTGAATGTTGTATGTAAAAATTTGACTTTAATTGTGTAACATTCGCTAGGTGTGAAGTACCTTAAGAAACATTATTATTAATTAATATTAGTTTCATTATCATTGTTATCAAAATAATCAGGTAATGAGATCACATGCAATTTTATAGATATTGTCACTCTCACTTAGGTCTTCTTAATTACTAAATTAATTTGACAATCACTGAATGCTATACATTTTAAAATTCTCTTAGAAAGTAATATGCCCTCTTCGAGATATATCAGGCTTTTCAAGGAACATTATGATATCATCATCATTCTTTACTTCTGGTATATCTTCCACGTCTAGATAATAAAAGGAAACAAATTTACTATATTTTATTTTTCTTAAAAATTTGACGTTAGGAATGTTATTGTCATTAATAGAAATGATGATCCCCACAAAATACTTCACAGATTTTTTTGTTGTGAATCTTACTAGTATCCAATCACTAACTTCTAGGTTCTTTTTGTTTAAATTCGGTTCAAATTGTTCAATATTTGTAGTGTCTACATCATTAATTACGTAAGATTTGTCATTTTCTTTTTCTTCTGTTGTGGCTTGCAACAAATCTTCGAGAAAGTTATCATCACTTTTTTATTTCCGCTAAAAAGTTTTCACGATAGGTATTAAAATCTTCATCAGAAAGTTCAGCAGAACCGGAAACTTCAGCAAATCTAATTCACTTTCAGATTCTTCGTCATAATCAAAACACTTCTTTTGTTTCTTAGCTTTCTTTTTAACATTTTTATTAGGTTTTTGCTTAGATAAGCTCTTACTACAAGATTTTTTTAATATCTTTGCTTTCATCAGTCTCATCTTGTTGTTGTAATTTTATGCAATTTCTTTTTCGATTTTGGTCCAATTCTTTTTTAATATTTTTTGGGGATTTTTATGGCAGTTCTTTCCTTTTCTTGCTTTATTTTCTCTTCGTTTCGTTTTTTTTTCTATTAAACTGTTCTCGCGTTATTATTTCACACCCCCTAGCAATTTTAGTTTTTTTCAATTTTATTGTCGAGTCACTTTTCTTTATTTTCTGCAATAAAAATTTTCGAAAGAAACGGGGATTGCCCACTCTTCATAGACATTTCGGCCATGGGTGCCCACATATAAAAGCATATAGATATGATAATATATAATTAAAAGAATGAAATGGTTAAGAAATTGGTTTAAAAAAAGTCGGGAATTTTAAGATATAAAAGTTTTTATTTTCACAAATACAGTTTTTTAACAACTAATTTTACCGATGTTATCGAGTTTAATTTCTTTGATTTTTAATTCCCGACGTTTCGGGTGCTTTCCAGCACACATGGTCATGGGGGATTGAGGTGACTGGTGTACCGAAATCAGTGTTAACTTGGAGTAACTTCAGCTTTTTAATAACTATTTATGGTCCGATCTACGCAGAATGAACTTACTGTCTTGAAGTCTTGCGTTGTATACTTGGGTTTAGTTTTAATTTTATTAATTACAGGGTCCAGGTCAAAATCAGTTGGGAGTACCCAGCTTCCTTCTCTATTGAAATTAGAATGTTTTTAATTTCAATAGCCTCACATATCATCCTTGGCAGGAATCAATGTTCTTTCGCGAGGATTTGCGGTCTATCAAATCTGATATATGTATCTTCTTCAGCGGCATGTAGAATAGGAGCTCGCTTCAAGATGTAGCCAATCTTGTCTGTAACATCTCTGACATATGGTAGTACAGCAGGCACACGCTCGACTGTGCCCGACTTCACTCGGTCACTGTGACATAGGTGCGGGACCCGAAGCTTGTTGTCGTGCAGAACTTGCTTGACGTACTGAAGCTCGGCAGCCAGGTGTTTGCGGTCACAGATCCCTTGTGCTCTCTGTAACAAAGAGTTGCCCACGGTAGCTAACTGTGAAGAATGATGGTGAGATTCACCGTTTAAATATTGGTTTGTATGGGACTTTTTTCTATATACAGTGTAACCTATGGTGTTAATAGAATTTCGGATGACTAACACATCTAGGAATGCTAAGAAATTATTTGCCTCTAATATAATATCATAATCACTGAATGGAATTTAGCACAGAGTGGTAAAAATGGATAAAATCCATTGGTTTTTTTTTTTGCACCCGAAAGCAATTGGAAAGGGCTATCCTTTATGAAGGGAGGCGGAAAATGCATTACGTATACCACGATAGCCGGTCTATCGTGGTTATGAGGGACTCACTGCCTACCGGGAAAACAGCCCGTCGTAAACTAACTAACTAATATAATAATCAAGTTTTGACCAGATCTTTAATTTATTTTATGATTTTTTATAGGATAGCTTGACAATCGAGCGCACAGTTCATCTGATGGTAAGTGGTTGCTGTGGCCCATAGACATCAACATCTATCCTCGATTACGAATCAAAATACAGATGCGTTGCCACCCGTGAGGACTAAGATGGAATGCCTCGTTGCCAGGGTCTCTGGTTCTCTACACTCCCTATCCGAAACACAGCAGCATTAAGCTACTATTTTACGCTGGTACTTCCCTGGTAGAGCCGACCCATTCATGCTACAACTATAACTGCAGCAAGACCCCACCAAGTACGAAAAATCTTATCTTATATATACAATCTTATACAACATTTGTATCATTCACAAACAATACATTATCCAGGAATTGAGCAGGAGGCGAAACATTAGACTGATGCCGTGCCCAACCCAAATACCAAATTACTGTTATAACATGGGCACAGCATTCTACCGTTCGACGGCCGACAATACAATTGCAACAATACTTTTTAATTGCACTTCTACCAGAATCATTGCCACTAATTAAAATATATATAAAATATACTTTACGACTGATGTGTCGACTTGCGATTCTAGCCCTAAGTAAAGAGCAGCTAGGGCTAAAGTTTATTCCTTCCGTAATGCTGCTCTTGTGGTTGTTACATAATTCTATCCGATAGCAACCATTAAATCTAATATGCTCACCATAATAGGAGCGAGCTTGCTTTAATTGGTATGTGCCACAAGCAATGAATATTAAATCATTGTAAGTTAAAACAGGACATTCTCTAACATTTTCAGAGTCTACATTTATATTTCTAAAGTCTGCCCTAGCTCTATTTAGATTTTGTTCCCTAACATACTCAGACAAATCATTATTTGTCTCCATATTTTGGTGAACTATTTCAAGTATTTGAGCCGCATCATCCTGTCCCTTATTTTAGTGTGGAATTTATTAATTAGAGCAGCAGCCACAGCAAAGTCTATCATCAAATGTTTAGAAGCCCTGTTAAAATAATTTTGGCGAAATATTTTAAATTGAGTTTTAAAAATGCCATTCACCACCTCGACTACCCATCGACACATAGTCACGGCTCTGGACTTATTAGCTTCTCTAGTCGTGAACTGAGATTCCACCATCGGGTGGAGACAAAGGTACATGAACCTGATAACCACAATGTTCTAAAGGAGGCAATGAATCCCTAAAGCCTCTATCTAGGATGAATACATCTCCAGATTCAAAATAATGCCTTAATGAACTGGATTCATTACCAAATTCATTTTTTATGATATCCGCATCTGAGGTTGTTGCAGGATAAGGGCCTAAAACATCTATGATGTAACTATCACTACACACAAAAAGGAAAGGCTTTATAAGATTGCTATATTTGTGTAATGAGTAAGTTTTTTGTACCATCATTTTATGTACCATCGGCAATTATGACAGGCCTCCTATTTTCTCCCCCATAAAGTCCACTTGGAATGAGAAGATTTCTTTGAGCTATTTCTGCTTGGGATATATGATTTATGCCCAAATTCATAAGAACAAAATACTGATTAATTATTTCGCGGGCCATATTTATAAGCCGCTCTAATGTGCTTCTTGGCACTTGCAATAATGCTGACATGCGTTCGTCACTATCTCCTATTCTTAACTTCATTAAATATGCAGCAAGTGCAAAACAACCCCTATGTTTACTTGACAGTCTAGGAACTACAGACAGAATTTGTTGGTATTGTGCCTTTGACAAGTCTAGATAATAATGTACAGTGTGCTCAGGCATACTGTCAATATTTTCAGTCTATATGATTGTGCATATTATCTTTCAATAATGTAGCAAAATCTTCAATTTGTGCTGCACTAAATGTTTTAATAGGATTGTATATTTGATTTTAAAACTAAATCCCAAGAGTTACTATTTAAATGGTAGTTACAGATTCTACATTCTGAAGGTACATAGTAATTGTAATCGCAAAAAAGACGTACCCGCAACGCTGTTGGTCTAAGCTTTGTTGATCTGGGTACAATACATTACCGACTTCAGATTGCAACGAGGATGAACTAGATGATGTGATGCTGCTCTATCAAACCTTCGCCAACAATTATGAAACACACGATATGACGATGGTAACTGAAATATTATTAAATACAAAAGTGAAAAAGTGAACTAAATAAAAATAAAATAGATTTGTTTCCTTTAAACTCAAATACATATAAAATATTTATCAAGTTAATTGTTACTGCACAAAAGCAGACTTAATGGCCCATATTATAATAATTAAGCACTTAAAAACTACCAGTAGTCCAAAAACAATGAAAAATCAATTGTCTCATTACTTGGTAGTTGGTAAAAACGGTAGCAGTCTACCTGGTGGTGACAAGCTAATCTTATCGCCATGTTATAAATAAGCTTTTATGTTTGTCAGATATAGTTTGTGTGGATGTAATCAGAGTAAAAACATGTATCACTATCAGATATGAGCACACACACTTAATAAATTAAAAAATGTTGAACACGTACCCCACGTGGTGCAATTTGATGGGCAATTTCATTCCTTATGAGTTCCTCACGTGGAGAATCAGACCCAAACAATGTGTGTGATCTTATTCTCAAAAGTGACTTGCCACAGCTGATACATACATGTACATGACTAATAATTGGTGAATTTTCCTGTTTGCTAGTTGGATGTCGTATTTGATTCCAGGCTGCAATCCAACATGCGTGGCATACTACACTATCACTCGAAACTTGTACCTAATAAAGAAGCCATAATTATTATATCTATTGATATAATTATAAGACAACTCAGTTAATAAGCATTGCTGCAATTGTAGAATGTAGAAAAGGAAGACATGACACATGATTGTAACTATTTACCTGCTCTGGTCGAACCCATTCTTGTATAAGATTTCGCAGTTCTGGAATTTCCAACAAATGCCTTCGTGTTTTCGCTACATTTAAACAACAATTTACACAGCGAAAATGTCCTCTTGAATGAGTTACCGAGGGCTGGGAAGAAGTCTGGCCGGTGTGGAAGCTGGGATCATTGTTAACAGTGGATATCGAGTCCAAGTTCGTGCAGGGGTTATTGAAGGAAGCGAGTGCGGGGTCCATGATCAGGCCGTGGTCAGTAGGGTGGGAAAAAATGTCAGAGTTCATTTATAAGGCTTGTTCGTTACTTCGATAAAAAATTCACAAAAATAAAAACAAACAAAATAACACGCAAATGAATTCTATTATATTCTATTTATATATAGATATAGTTATGAACTGAATTAAGATTTCATTCTATGACAGGGCCTAGCTGTCAGACTCGATGTTGCCATTTAACTGACATAAAATCGATGAAAGGATATCGATTTTTATTCGATTAATAATATCGTTAAAAAAACAATCTTTGAGGCGCTTTAAGTTCTGCAAGCTCTTTAAAATATATTTTCCTTTATTTATTTAAATGCTATTTGAAATGTATTTTTAAGAACAGTTAAATTGTGCAGTAGCGTTTTGTTAAGCTTTAACCTTTTGAGCGCCACGCCAAAAACGCATTACCGTGTTCTGTACGCCAAAGCGCCAAAACAAAATAGTGTTGCCAAGAGTTGATATATAGATAACGTAAAATAACTTGTTTTTGTTGGTTTTTTATGCTATAATTGACTCTTAATAAACTGTATGTTTTATTTAATCTTGTGCTGTCTTCCACTCTTTTTTATATATGTACTTCGTACATATAAACATAAATAAAAAAACAAACAATAACAATAAAATAGTAGTAAACCACAGCACTGCTCTCCATCCTAATGACAACACTGTCACGACTGGACGACAACGGCGTAGCTGACCTTCCTTTTTGAAACATTCTAAGAAGGTTGTGTATCGATTTCATAATCGATCTAACCGAAATATACAGACATCGATTCATAGTATTTTATGTGTCGGGGAAGGCGTAGGCCAAGTGAAGCACAGAAGAAAAGTCTTACACTCTTATGACAATGGGGATTTGATATGATGCTGATGCTGCTAGATGATTTTGAGACTGAGAAAGAAAATGGCACAACACAAAATGAAAAATTGCTCTTCACACCTTAAGTAAAAAAACACATTAATTGTAATTTTATATTATTATTAAAAAAAGGTACATAATTATTCATTAATCAACAATTGTATATAATTATTCGCACTAGGTAAATCAGCCTTATAATATTAAAATCTTGGTCATGGAATAAATAAACATAATTGTTCACCAATCAATCAAAAATTCAATTCATCAATCAAAAATCAAAATTCATCATCATCGACGCTTTCCAAAATCCGAATGAGTTCTGAGGAATCGTTCATGTTGCATTGCTCTACTTTTCTCGGTAATCACTTATGACGTCATCAGGGTGTCGTCTATCCTTGATCACGGTGCCCAGTGAACTGATTTTCGATGACGCGCTAAAGATGCGCTAGAGTTGAGATATTAGATTTATTATGTGAAGATGATCTGATAACATTTTTTTATTCATGTAGCTAATTATAGTTTTATGTTTCTAATTTTTAATTTTATTCAAATATCAATAATAATAGAAAAAAAACACCATTGAGCTGAACTTTGGATAGTTTTCAAGAAATCTATGCCTCCCGCGTTTGACACTAGCGGTCAACCATAGACGACTTTGGCGTGCTGGACATTGTATTTGCTTAGATAAAAATCCATTTTTATTAGTTCAATGTTTCTTAGTACTTGTGGCTCTAGAAGACTTGTTTTTTATACTCACATGTTGCTGGGTTATTCCTATTTTGAGGAGTGTAGAATTAAAATACCTGTAATAATTTTCCAATATCTATATTTCATATTTTTGAGAGCCGGGTTTTTTGTCAACTATAGACGTCGTTGGCGCTCAGGGCCCGCAGGCGTTGGTCAAGTATTAGGCGACTTTGGCGCTCAAAAGGTTAAAGGATTCATGGTAAATCAGCTGGAAACTAACTTGTTTCATTATCATAACATGATTCTATTTTAAATGTATTGTTATAAACAGATAAGAATAACTTAACCGATCTTCTTTGAAAACAGATAAGAATATCAGTTCTTATCTGTTTTCAAAGAAGATCGGTTAAGATTAACAGTTAAATTGTGCCGTAGCGTTTTGTTACTCTCTAAAGAATTCATTGGAAATCAGCTAGCAATTCGCTTGTTTAATTATCATAACATAATAATTATTTAAAAATTATATTGGCACTGTAATGATGACACCGTAAATAATCGATCGAAAAAGAGAATCGATTTTTTAAATGTGTTTTGTGATTGGCAACACTTTTTTTTATTCACAAACTAATGACATAATTATTTTTATTATTTTTAATATTATCTTTTCGGTACTTTTAATTTGTGCAAAAATATTCCCATTGTTTGAGGATAAATGAATACCGCGATTAATAACCATAAATAAAGATATAATTTTTTAACAAATGCACATTGTTGGGCGTTCCATCGCCGAAAAATGGGCAATGCCCTTTCATCTCCTGGTTTGGCAAAACTAATTTTGATGACGCTGCTATGGGATTTTTGCTAATGCATGAGAGTTGACTCTTGGGTAACGGCCGCCAAACTTAACTTTTTTAATGTCTGAATCTGTTTTGGTATCGTTTTATGTTCCCTGAACATTTTTAATGATTCTGGATCAAATTTTTCGTCTGCAACTACGTTTCTGTCAAATGGATATATGCCTCCTTTTTTAAAGCCATTTCTAATTATTTTTGTGTCTAATTCACGCCACACTTCTCCAAGAAGGCGAATAAACTCAACTTTTGGCAATTTAGTGCCCACATTTAACCGTTGCCAATGCACAAGTTTTGCATCCCAAGTGTTTTTCATTGATTTAAAAACTGATAAATCTAATGGCTGCAGAAGATGGCTTTCATGTGATGGTAATTTTATAATATTAACGCCTCGTTTTTGTGCTTCTTCTAAAATTTTAAGTTGGATATGGGTAGAATGGCCATCAAATATTAATAAAGCGGGTGGATCTTCACTTAAACGCGATAGCACTGTATTCAACATGTACTTTTCAAATACTTTTGCATCGATCCATCCATTTTTAGTGGCAGCATAGGATGTGTTTTCAAATCCTTTATCTGACAGCCATTGGTCCTACGTATTTTTTCCTCTGTGTATAATCAACGGTGGTAATTTGTCACCGATTGCGTTGACTGTGAAAAAAATTGTGACATTATCTTTTCTAGATGACGCGATTGTGCGTGTACTGGCACATCCACGGGCTCCAACCACTTTTGTTCGTTCGGGATCTTTTCCAAAACTTGACTCGTCAAGATTCCAAATTTTATCAGGTCTTCCTTTTAAATTAAGTTCACTCAAAACTCCATCAAGAGTATCAAAATACTCATTAACAATAAAAGGGTCACATGCCACTTTTCTTGACATTTCAACCGCCTGAGGTCTTTTAAGGACAAATTGTGCCTCTTCTTGAAGGCAGCAAACCAATCATAACCGGGTTTGTTGTTTTTGAATGGAGTTTTGTAGTTATTTTCACTCACGTGTACGGCAACTAAATCTAGCGTTTCTTTGGAAGTGAGTCCGAACCCATATTTTTCCATAACCCGTAAACCATTTGCAAGTTTGAGCTCATTTTCTCTGTCAATCACTGTAGGTGGTCCTCGGCTCTCCTTTACGATACCTTTTTTGTTATTCACTCTATCACATATAGTCATACGAGGAATGTTATACTTTTTTGCAGCTTGGTACGAATTTATTTTGCCAGTTTTGACTTCATCTACTGCTTTCCTTAAGGTTTCAAGATCGTAAGTTGGTGTTGTTTTTCTTTTATATGAACGAACCATTTTAAAAAATCTAAAAGAAAAATTTAGGTTTAATTACAAAGACCATCTAGAAAAATGTGTCAAATAAACAGTGAAATTACCCAAAAAAAAATCAAATATTACAAACAATATATTTTGTTTGTAATATTTAACGTAATTCCGTTTCACTCGCGAGAAACCACCTACTTCTTCCAAAGTCTGTTAAAAGCCTATTATGTATTTATTAATCCAGGGTCTAATCTATCTCCATACCAAATTTCATCAAAATCTGCTCTTTCGTTTAGGCGTGAAAGAGTAACAAACATGCATATTATATTCATCCATCCATATATAAGTAGGGTATAATTATATTTAAAAAAAAATGATTTTAGTGTATATGTATTTAGATCAATTACTGCATTATTGTTATCTTAAAATAAAAAGGTTTAGGACCTCATACAATGGGGCTATTGCGTTACAATAGACGCAATCAGCCCAATAAGGCAGACGCGATAGCCCCGATAAAGAAACATAACCTAAAATATTTTAACTGCACGTGGACAATTAATTTTTAGGCCTTTACTAAAATAATTAAAACAAACCGTAAAACATTTCAGAATGAAAGGTACTTACAGGCAAAAAACACCGATAGTCTAGAAAACACTGAAATTTAAGGGGATTTAATAACCACATATCACTAACGCGAGCTTCGAAGTGAAGTGACATATTCAAGATGGCGAAAATTTAAACAAAAATGAGGCCAGTATCGACATCTACTAATTAAATATTTTAGTTTGGTGCTAAATATGTTTAAAAGATGACGTGAGTAGTTCTTAAATTCGTATTTCATATGATATTTGAATGTGACGCCTTAACCCCTAAGACGCCTTAGCCCCGGTTGACCTTACATGTTATTAAAATTCATGATAGGTAAGTTAATTAATATGTATACTTTACAAACATATATTTAAATTAGGTTAGGTTCCCCGGTTAAAACTAACTTCGTGTGCTAGAGGAAAATAGCTACTTACGATTTGACAGCGCTTACCGCTTACGATCGCCAATTTGCATAAAAAAGCGCTTGCTAGCGCTTTTTTATGCCAAACGCACCCAATGTTAACTTTAGTATAAAACTAACTTTTGTTGTCGCTATTGTTATCGTGTTTTGGTTTTGATGAATATAAATTAAATTTAGTGATATCGTCTGAAATATATATATATAAAAAAAAAAAAGTTGCGCACAGACGTTGTTCTGCCGTTTTCGACGGCCCTTTGTCATATCCTATTAAAAATCCTTAAATTCGCAAAAAAAAAAATTGTGGGTATCCATGGGCAAATATATATATATAGGTGACAAATAATTCCTATTATAAGATTTTTTCTTTTTACCATTAATTCTGAAAAAAACTTCTGTCCTGGAAAGACCCATAAGGAAATTCAGAGGGATATTTTCTGCCGATATTTTGTCCTCTTAGCTTACATTATTGTTACGCGCTCAAGTCGACGATACACTAGCGCCATCTAGTGTCAGGAACGAGAGCGAGGGGAGCATTGAGAAAATGACATCACAAATCACTCAACCGACAGCGCCTAGTCGTAACTCGAACGCTCGGTACCTTGCGCGCGTTTACTTGAACATTCTGGATATTTCTTTGCTAATTTAAATAAGTAGGCGCTGCAAGATGCGATCGGAGTAGAGTATGAACTCGGCGACACAAGCGAAGCTTCGGAGCGGAATTAAGTGAATTAGTGTGTTTAATTATTAGTGTTTTTAGTTTTAATTTGTGTAAAGTAAATTAAAGTGTTAATTTAGGTAATTTTATCGGCAATTTTTATTGTCACGAACCTCAAGCTCGTAACAATTGGTGTCAGAAGTGGGATAAAATAATGCCGATTTTACCTAAGGAGGAAACGGAGGGTGTCCGTACCCGAAGTCAACGCCGGCAGGAGACGGACCAACGAAGATTTGGTGGTGCAACGCCGCAGACGTCGGAGGACCAGCCACCGGCTGCAGGCCCGTCGGTAGCTCCTACATCTGCAGTACCTGACTTAGGTGCTCTGATGGTGATGCTGCAGGAGCAGGCTCGCCGACAGGAGGAACAGGTCCGTCATTTAAAAGAGCAGCTGC
Organism: Parnassius apollo; assembly: GCA_907164705.1. NCBI lineage: Eukaryota > Metazoa > Arthropoda > Insecta > Lepidoptera > Papilionidae > Parnassius > Parnassius apollo. Next base: position 1,965,239 of record CAJQZP010001523.1, read on the forward strand.
AGAGCGGACAAGAGGAACAGGCCCGTCAGCAGGCGGAACAGGCTCGTCGGTCGGAAGAGCAGTTGCTCCTCATGAAGGACCTTCACGTTACCTTTGGGAAAGAGATAAGGGACGTGAAGGATAGGGTTGCTCAACACGACAACCGCCTATCGGAAGCTGAAACCCGAATCGAAGAACATGAAAGCCGAATCAACCATGTGAACAATCGGGTTGACAACATGATGGCTGACGTGAAGAAAACGCTAAACGACCTCAAACTTGCGGATGGAACTACAGCTCCCGTAGTAGCTACAACACCTTCGCTACGTGGATTAAAAGTGCCGCCGTTCGACGGGACCTCTTCCTGGTTGGCCTACAAAATCCAGTTCGAGGCCGTCATGGAGGCGAACGGCTGGAATAAAAGCCAAGCCATGACTGCACTCACCCTAGGCCTGCGCGACCAAGCCTTAACTGTGTTGGAAGCTCTCGGTAAGAAAGTGACCTATGAGCAGCTTCTTGAGGCCTTGGAAGCGAGATATGGCGACGCTCATCTGGAACACGTCTTTCGCGCGCAGCTTAAAGATCGCGTGCAGCGCAGCAACGAGAATCTGCAGCAGTGGGCCCTTGAGGTGGAGAAGATGGTTCGAAAAGCATACCAGTCTGTACCTGCGCTCATTGAAGGGAACCTGGTTCAGACATTCATCGACGGCATCCGCGACCTTGAAGTCAGAGCTGCTGTGAGACTCGGGCACCACGACACGCTTAAGAACGCCTTGGCCCATGCACTGGAGGTGGAAGCCGTGCGGCAGGATCATCGTTCCCATCGCATCAGGGAGGTTGCAGCAGCTACAGTTCGCGACCGCAACAAAAGATACAGCCCTAGGTGCTATGGCTGTGGGGAAAGGGGCCATCTTCGGTCCAGCTGCCCTGAGCACACCCTAGGAAGGGAAGGTGAACGGTCTCAGAAAGGAAGTGCGGCTAACAGCACCGCCCAGCAGTAGCAGGAATACGACTTTACTATCAGACACTGCAGCGGGAAATCTCACGGCAACGCAGATGCATTGTCAAGAAGACCTTGTCCTGAAGATTGCAACCATTGTAGTAGGCAAGAGTGTAAGGAGGTGGTGTCCGTGAGGATGCTTAGGACAGACCACCTCAGCAACGGGTGGAAGGACAGCCTACGACATGCACAGCAGAAAGATCCGGACATCAAGCCGATTCTGGGATGGATGAAGGCCCGTGCTACCAAGCCTAAGTGGAGGGACGTCTCAGCGATGAGTTCAACCACGAAATGCTATTGGGCTCAATGGGACAGCTTGCTGATTCAGGATGAAGTCCTGTGCCGTAAATGGGACAATAGTCGAAGAGACAGCTGTCGTTTGCAAATGGATGTCCCTAAAGCTAAAGTGCCGAATGTTCTACAGCTGTGCCATAATGGTCGTTCAAGAGTCCATCTGGGAGTTAAACAAACTCTACTGAAGGTCCGAGAACAGTTTTACTGGGTCCATTATCGTGACGATGTCGAGGATTGGTGTCGTACATGTACAAGTTGTGAGGCCGTGCGGGGACCTCAGACACGTAGTAGAGGAGCACCGAAATTGTACAATGTTGGTGCACCACGGGATAGGACAGCCCTTGACATTGCGGAGCCGTTACAGAAAGGCGCAAGAGGGACTCCTAAGATCGTCCATGTGAATCGCTTGGCGCGTTATTATGGGGCCGATAATGCTCGGGACGAGCATGTCTTAGGAGGGGGCAGTGTTACGCGCTCAAGTCGACGATACACTAGCGCCATCTAGTGTCAGGAACGAGAGCGAGGGGAGCATTGAGAAAATGACATCACAAATCACTCACCCGACAGCGCCTAGTCGTAACTCGAACGCTCGGTACCTTGCGCGCGTTTACTTGAACATTCTGGATATTTCATTGCTAATTTAAATAAGTAGGCGCTGCAAGATGCGATCGGAGTAGAGTTGAACTCGGCGACACAAGCGAAGCTTCGGAGCGGAATTAAGTGAATTAGTGTGTTTAATTATTAGTGTTTTTAGTTTTAATTTGTGTAAAGTAAATTAAAGTGTTAATTTAGGTAATTTTATCGGCAATTTTTATTGTCACGAACCTCAAGTTCGTAACATTATTATGCTATTATTTATATCAGTTTCTTATATATATATATATATATATATATATATATATATATATATATATATATATATATATATATATGTATATAGGTGACAAATAATTCCTATTAAAAGATTGTTTTCTTTTACCATTAATTCTAAAAAAAACTTCTGTCCTGGATAGAACCACCAGGAAATTTAGAGGGATATTTTCTGCCGATATTTTGTCCTCTTAGCTTACATTATTATGCTATTATTTATATCAGTTTCTTTGAATTTTTTATAAGTTACTTTATTAGGTATTCTATTACTCAGTAGAATCCCGAAAACAACACTTTACAACTTTCTTAGCAATTTTAACTGTGGAAAAGCAAGCTTTTTACAGTTTCTTATATGATATATCCTTATTATTTACATCTGTTACGCTATGATGTCCAAAACTATGATATTGCGCAAAACAGCAAGCTGTATCATGGTTGTATCACATACGAGCTGGCCCAGCCAGGGAAGGACAGCGATTACACAATACCAATGTCAAATAGCTAATGACAGCTTGATACTGATTTGTTACGTATTACGAGTATAGAAATCTGGCGACCTTTTTCACTTTATTTTTTTTTAATTTCGAGTCTATTAAAACGACGCCTGTGTACGTTTACACTTGAGGGTTTTTTCATCTAGCAAATCTCGAAGATAAATAATTAAAAAAAATCGTCTCCAGACAAACAAATTTTATCCAAATCTTGCATTTTCAGCAGTAGCATTTTACAAGCTGAATAGAAGGATGGATATCATATGGGTCATATGCTATTTGAACTCCATACGAAAGAAGTGTGAGTAGAAGTGTAAGACTTCCTGTTGCCGTTTTCCGACTACAACGAGGGTTTCGCCCTCGTTGTAATTTAATACTAATTAGTATTAAACTTAGCGTATTATTATGATGAAACTCAAGGTTACTGAGAGAAACGTACGTAGTTATTTAGCATTGTGTCGTTTCGTACAAAACAACACAGTCGGAAAATTGTCCGTAGAATCAAGACACTCAGTTCAGTCATTGAATAATGTATAGTTTTTTTTTTTTTTAATATTCGCGTAAATAATCTCCTTTTTGCATAAAAAATACACAATATTATAAAAGTTAATCAATTGAAGTTATTGGTATGTGATTTTTTTTCAGTTTTTCTCGTAAGATAGTTTTTAAAGAAGCATCAAGAAAGTAAAATTATTGGGTGCTTTTGGGCAGGCAGCCGAACGGGAGCAAATAATTAAGGTGTTCTGAAACTAGTTATTGCAACCGGTGAAGATAGTTCAGAAAGGAAGAAAAAATGAAATTGACGGCAACTTTTCTTCTGTTGTTCGGTAAAAATGTTTTTATGTATATTATACATTAAGATAAGTTAAGTTCATTGTCGTTAAATACGGTATCAAAATCAGTATTCAAACTTATATAAATAACTTTACTTGAGAAAAATAGGCCATAATAAAATAAAATAAAATTTGTTTATTTGCAAATAATATTTGGTTTTAATACCTCTGCATTGGCTGGGAAGTAAGAGTATTGTTAAAGACTACTTTTCTTCTGTTGTTCGGTAAAAATGTTTTTATGTATATTATACATTAAGATAAGTTAAGTTAATTATCGTTAAATACGGTATCAAAATCAGTATTCAAACTTATATAAATAACTTTACTTGAGAAAAATAGGCCATAATAAAATAAAGTTTGTTTATTTGCAAATAATATGTGGTTTTATTACATCTGCATTGGCCGGGAGTAAAAATATTGTTAAAGACTACTTTTCTTCTGTTGATCGGTAAAAATGTTTTTATGTATATTATACATTAAGATAAGTTAAGTTAATTATCGTTAAATACGGTATCAAAATCAGTATTCAAACTTATATAAATAACTTTACTTGAGAAAAATAGGCCATAATAAAATAAAATAAAATTTGTTTATTTGCAAATAATATGTGGTTTTATTACCTCTGCATTGGCCGGGGAGTAAAAATATTGTTAAAGACCCCGTTTTGCCAATACGTGTATATAATATATATAGGTAATAAAACAGAAATAAGAACAACACACTGCTCACAGTCTTTACCCTTGTAAAACCAAATTGTTGTGGGATAGAATGACAAATGAGCAATGAGAGGTGGACTGTGTGTCCGTCTACCTGATGGTAAGTGGTTGCTGCGGCCCATAGACATCTACATCTATCCACAATTACCAATCAAAATGCAAATGTACTGTCACCCGTGAGGACTAATATGGAATGCCTCGTTTCCAGTGAAAAGGGTATTCGGTTCTCTATACTCACCATACGAAACACAGCAGCATTCAGCTACTAGTTTACGCTGGTATTCTGTGAGGGCGCGGTCCTTCCCCAGTCGATCCGAACCGTTTGTGCTACAACTGTACTATTAATATAACTGCAGCTTGGCTCCATCACGTTTAAATTATATTTACAGATATATTTACAGATGTGGTCAAATGTTCTGCGACTGAATATGTTATCAACGAAAAAAACTCGTCTGTATCTACTATACACAAAAAACCGACATCTTACACTGACTTATTGATAGATAATCTACTGGATCAAGAATGGGATGAAAGCGAAAAACCGTGCTACGATCAAACTCTAACAATTCTGATAAATGTTAGGAACTCTACGCTATGGGCCACGTGGAGTAAGTATATTTAAGCTTTACTTTTACTTTATACCCTATATCCTAAGGCGTTTAGCATACTTATAGAACACATAGTTATATTTGTGGGGTTGCGAACTTGGGTTGTTAACGCTATTATACAATATTATTGTATTCTACTATATTAAATCAATCCAAAAAAATTATGTATAGTTGGAAATATAACTATTTTTTTTTTGTATCAGGAAATAGAGTGAATGGGGCTCTACACTGTATTATGAAGAATCAGAATGTGTCAAAAAGGCACGTATTGTAATTCATAATGCTGTGTTAATCCCCACTTTAATGTATGGTAATGAAAATTGGGTGTGGCAGAAGAAGCACGAAAGAAGAATAAACGCTGTAGAAATTCGGTCTTTAAGGTGTATGCTAGGGTTGAATCTGAATGACAGGGTGAGAAATTGCGTGATAAGAGAAAAATGTGATACGCAAGATAATGTTGTGACTAGGATTAAGAAAGGAATGCTTCGGTAGTTTGGTCATGTAGAAAGAATGAATGAGGAAAGAGTAACAAAGCAAATTTATATGGCAGATGTGAACAGCAGAGCCGAAAAGGGGGGACCAAATTGGCCATATTTTAAAAATGGGCCACATTAGAAGTACCCTTAACCGAGCAGCGTGTATGCGTAGACATATGGTTGTAATGACGGCGAGGGAGATATATCAGGATCGTGCCAAATGAAAATCCGTAGTCTCTGCCCACCCCTGTGGGTGACAGGCGTGATTGTTTATGTATGTTATGTATAACTATATTTTAAACATGCACTATTTTAAAATAAGGCTGTTCTGAGTTGAGCACCAGAAATATGCATTTAAGATTTTAAATATTAATCTACAGTATTATAAAACATTACCATTATCATCATCATCATGACAGCCCTTCACAATTCTATTGCTGAACATAGTTCAAGTCACATAGATTCATCTGTTTCCTGCAAGTCTTACATAGTGTTTGGTTTTAAAAAGGGCCTCAAAGATATTTTTGTAACGAAATAAAATTAGCAACCCTAATTTATACCTATGGCTTCTCAGCGCTGCAGCATAACCCTCAAATATTGCGATACTAAGCCTATCGTACAGAATGTAATGCGGGGTAATAGCAGTGTAAAAAAAACCTACAATTTCTTCCTGAATTAACATTGAGAGAGATCATTTCTTCTTTAGTCTGTTTAGGTACTGCAGTAGGGATCTTATTAAGTGAACTTTAAACAGTAGTAGGTATATAATTCGAATGTATGTATTTCGTATTTGTACCGCGCGATATCTTCCTCAAATACATAAAGGACAGTTCCCACATAAATTTGAAAAAAAATCCACCCCCATCGATGGCAAAATAAATCATTAAATGTTTGACGACTCCGTAGCGCAGTGGCTCAGCAATGAGTTGCAGCGCTAAGCACTGTGGGTTCGAATTCCGCACGGAACTATTATTTGAAGATGGCCTACAAATAATTGTTCCGGTTCTGTATGTTTGTCAATGTGAAATTTATGTATGGAAACCGCCCTCGCGATACAGGAGAAAGTCCTAGTGTGTACGTAACGTTTTAAGTTTAAAATAAAAAGAAAAAAACTTTTTATGAAGTTTTTGTTATCACTTAGTTCACTCAAAATGGTTAAAAATTAAGTTCAGTTAAGTTTAAAATAAAATCCAGTGCTTAAACATGTTTTATCAAAGAATTAAGGTCCCTTCAGAATGTGAAGTATTTAACTCTTCAGTTCGTTAAAGTTATCTTTTACTTTTAAATCTAAATTGATTTTTTAATTTTAAAAAACTTATGAATTACTATTATCCTATGTTTCTATTTTCCAGTTTGGGATAGTATTCAGTTTCCCACTGGTCAATTCTATGGAGCTAAGAATCATTTGGGCAACTTCGATCAATGCCTGCGTAGAGAGTGGTCAAATTATAATCCGATTGTCACACAGTACTGTCTCGTTGACATTAAATTGGCAGACACCGAAGTTAACAAAAAAATTACTGACCTTAATCCATATGATAGAGCTGAAAGATATTTCCACGTAAGTAATCGATTTTTGTAACAAAAAGTTTTTATAAATAATACTGGTTATAAATAAATTAAAACATGAAAAAAGTATTTAGTAGTTTATAATATGGTTGATTGTAGGTGGCTCAGGACCGTGCTTTGTTGGGTCCTTAGGGGAGGCCTATGTCCAGTAGTGGACTTGTTATGAGCTGTAGTGATGATGATGATGATTTAAGTAGTGTGCTATATGCTTCTAAATAATATCGTCGTATTGTAGTATCATTAGGTAATAGGTCATCAAATTCATTTGTTGGTGATCGTAAGAGGCCATTATGAAAAGTTCCAGAAAGACTGCATATGGGTCTAATAGATGACGGTATAATCACCTCGTTTATGGCAATCAAAAAGTGTCTGTCCGGCGAACCGTCTTCTATTGTAATGGCTAATTCGCTTGCTAAGCGTGGCGATTAGAGCAAACCTACACGCGAGAGGCACATGTCTAGCAATGGGTTGTAGATAGGCTGATGAAAAACGAGCAAGAGACAGGAAGAAAAAAGTTCTAAAGACGGTGCTCCAAACTAGGAATTTTCGTGAATCGCGAAGGCAATCAATTGCACAAGAACAAATATTCACAAATACGAACACTTGTTCAGTGCGGGTTTTGAATCGGGCCGTCAAAAAAGTAACTTATTATTGTCCAATCTAATATGCTGATTCTCCTGATACTTATCACTATTTGAAATATTGTTTGTACAGAATCAATATATATTATACATATATGTGGATGAATATCATTGTGGTTTTATTTTATAAATTCATCTAGATAATCAAGTCCTGTTTCAATATATTTTTGCAGATCAAAACTGATTATAATTTAAGATTTAATATTCTGTCCTGGGGGGTGTGCATGCCAAAAGTCTGTCAAGCACAGTCAGTTGACAGATTCGTCCGCACGTTACTAAGGGTCAGTCACTTGGGAACAATCAACCCTAACCCTAAAGTTATGGTTGAAAATTGCCAAGTAACTCAAACTCTTCCAACAAATAGTACAGGATTGTATCTACTCATGTGAGTATTTTGCACTTTCCTTTTTTTGTTATTATCCTTTTCGCATGTTTTTTTCTTCTTTCTGTCCCATATACCATGTCTTTCTTTGGGTTGCATAACATATCTTCCTCTTCCATTCTCCTCATTCAGCCGGCATATCTTCACTCACTACTTTCTTACGCACATCATCCCTAACACTGTTCATAATTTCTTAGGCTTATTATATTATAATGTAATGCCGTTTTGTAATGTGTCTTTTAGACCTTCAGCTAAAATTCATGATACTCATGATTTGATAAATTCGCTATATAATAATTGGACAAAACATGAAGGATTCTTTGCATATATTAAAAATTTATTTTATTGTGCATTTACTCTCAATATTATTGAAAAAATTAATATTTCTTAATGACGTCTTTCCGTTTCAAAAAAAAATCTGGCACACAACAAGTAGCTAGAAGTAATTAAATGGTGATCTTTTTTGTTTAAAAGGCGATAGAACAATGAGTTTATTAACACGTACAATCAGAGTTGTTTAGTTTATAAATAATTCTTTTTATATATAAATTTTAAGGAAATAATGGTTTATGAAACAACACTGAGTATGGTTGTTAGAATCTGATAATATCTTTCCTTTATTTTCAGGCTGGGTACAGTTGTACTGACGCTTATCGCGTGTGCATTTACGTATTTTACAACGAAGAATCGAGAATCGAACCGTATGGGTATGCATGCAAAGGCCACTGTCGATTTTCTTGTACTTCATCTAGCAAAATCAAAATACATTATGGTATCAAAGAGATTAATGATCAGATTATTTTCATCATTACAGTCTATCAAAGTCTACTGGTGATAATAGACCTCTCCAATAGATTGCCACTTAATCTCCCATATTTGTTGAAGTATCCGCCATATTTGTTGTAGTTGCATTGCTTGCCAGGCTATTGGTATACATGCGCAAGCCAAGCATTATCACTGTCACGTGTCTGCGCCCGTGATCGCACATAACTTATTTTACAGACTAAGACTGTTATACTAGATGTGTTAATTTTTGAACTAAGATATATGCTTTAAGTTTTGTAAAATATGGTTTGTGGACTTATTTTGAAATCTTACTGAATAATTTAATGGACAAAACATAATTTAATGGAAAAATTAACAGGACTCGGTAAAATTGTTCGCTTGTTACTACAACTAAACAAATACGTTTTGGATTGCTTCTGTTTTTTTTTTTACAGTAATGAAGGTAGTTAGCGCATTCGATCTCAATGGCAATGCAGCAGAACTTCTTTCTACGAGTAAAGATGAAATTAAGGTGATGCACGGTATCCGATTTTTTACGGCTTGCATCGTGGTGTTTCTTCACGTGATGTTTATTAATATCATGGTCAGAGCTGGAAATAGCTTAGACATGAATGACGTAAGTTTTTAATCTATTAATTATTACCTTGTTCTATGTGTACATATTCAAAAAAAATGTCTTGTCGTTTTAATCCAAACAAACTAGGTAAAAGAGTTTCTCCCTAGGAGTCTATTTCGATGAATACAAACATTTTACCTGTTTCTGCTGCTAACCATGATTTTACCAAATGCTATGTTTCAATTTGAATGTTGAGGGGAACAGTATATTTACTAGGCAGGAGTCTTTTTTTATTCCTTCGAAGTAACAACGCTACAAAGTCTGTTCTGTCACTGAGTTGCACCAGTCACATGCCACCAGGTTGGCTGTTAGCTCGTTTTCTTTCTAATTTTATGAAACTAGTAATTTCTAGCACACTTTGGGTATATTTTTGTTCATTTTTTTTATCAATATTTTTATTAATTCTTAAAATAATTTTTAAAGTCCACATGAGAGCTTAAATTGGATTATAAAACTTGAAATAGAACCAAGTGGTTCTATTTCAAATCTTTTAATCTATTTTTTTAAGTGGTAGAGCCATGCTGCAGTTATATTAGTAGTATAGTTGTAGCACGAATGGGTCGGCTCGACAGGGGAAGGACCACGCTCTCACGGAATGCCAGCGTTAAATAGTAGCTTAATACTGCTGTGTTTCGTGTGGTGAGTGTAGAGAACCGGAGACCCTTTTTACTGTAAATGAGGCGTTCCATCTAAGTCCTCACTAGTGACAACGCATCTGCATTTTGATTGGTAATCGAGGATAGATTTAGATGTCTATGGGCCACAGCAACCACTTACCATCAGGTGGACCGTGTTCTGGTTTATCACCCTATCCTATATAAAAGTGGATCTTCTGATTCTCACTGTTTAACATTAATTCTCTTAGAATAAGTTATTTTTGGTTTGGATACTGACCACCACTGTAAAAAGTTCATATATTTATTTGATGCTTTAATGACGCACCAACAGAAAATAACAAAAGCAAAACAACAAAAAATTATATGCCTTTAACACCCGTTATGTACAATTTTCACCAAATGATATTAAAGGCAAAGGAGGAAACCTCGAAACAAAGAAACTTTATTTTGACACAATTTGAAATAAATATAGACGGACTTAAGCCGGGTTTGTATTTGTCTGACCTTTTGTGTTATGACGGGCTCGCACTACCATTACGGAGTAGCAGTTCCAAGTATGTTGCAAATTTCTATACATCAAACGATTAAAACAACTGCTATGAAGATAGGCATCCGTTCAGATCCATACCCTTTTATTGTCGAAGCTAACGACCCCCGAATATCTTTTGTAGCGAACTTGGTCCCCTTTTAAGGTTTTACGATTTTATGAAATTAAAACTTACAACTAACTAGGGAATTTATTTATAAAATTAAAGATTACGAGTAATCTAATATCTTAAATTGATTGAAAAGTTTACTTAATTTTATCAACTCCTGGTGTAGAATCCTGGCTACTAGTTTGTATCTGTGCATGTACTCAGAGTTAGAAATAGCCGAACGACCGGAAATGACATGCCTAACTGATTCAACGATATGGCGAAAAGTTCGACAAATGTCGACGGTGCATCTCCGATAGTTGTTGGTCTTAATAACCTGATCTTGTATTGCAAAGACAAAACCCTCGGTTTTCCTAAAGAGGCGACCGAAGCATAGCTAATAAAGGGAGACGACCGTATCTACGAAAGGATCATGTAGAGCCTTGTAGAACCGCCCATGGAGCTTCTTCTACTTCTCACGTCTTACGGTCGGAAATGTTTTGTACTGTCGGGTCTTGCTATTGCTCTTTGAGTAAAAATAGAGGGTAATAGTTCACGACTCCGTGGCGCAGTAGCTTAGCAATCGGTGGCTGCGCTGGGGGTCGCAGGTTTGAATCCATCACGGAACAAGTATTTGTATGGCCTACAAATAATTGTTCCGAGTCTGGATATTTGTCCTTGTGCAATTTATATTTGTAAACTGCACCCACGATACAGGAGAAAATCCTAGTGTAGGGGTAACGTTTAAAAAAAAGCCCTTTATCACAAGAAATAACGTCTTACAGAATGGATCATCAGATCTCGTCAGGAAATAATCACGAAAGCTGAATACTTCACGATTATGCATGGTGAGCGCGCTTAAATAGCCACGCCCTCCATGCAGTGGTAAGTACAGCCTCATTACTGACGATCTCGGATGGTGCATCTTATGGGACTTCACAATGGTGCGGAATTATCTAACCAGAGCGTTCAGTTCGGTATGAGTACACCTGAGTATGCCAAAGGTACACATGAGGGCAGGCACGGCCAAACCATAAAATGCCTATATCTTATTCACGCCCGACAAGAGGCTGTTAAGCAATTTGGCCAAGCGTGCATAAAACAAATCGCAAACTGGTTGTATCATCACCGTCTCATGAAACCTATACTTTGTGACATACCCAGGTATCTCTATGTTTCAGCCTCGGGAAGGGTTCTTATGTTGATGGGTATAGATAAGTCTATGCTCTCAGAGTTAACTATCCTACCCCTGTCATCATGGAGGACATCTTTTGTACTTCCTTTTCGAAGCTGAAATGCCCTCACGAAGCTCTTCAGTTAGGTACTGAGAGGGTTCAGAGAGAGACAATACCAAATTGGACTCACACAACCGCTTTGGAAGATACCCTTCTAACCATTATGTGGTACTCCGCAGCCGTCATCCGCTTGCCTAGATGACAAAGTATCACTCTCCACTGCCCCAAACACTGCCCGTGGAACTCATTAACTGTACAGTCAACCTTGTAAAGTTCGAAGACCCTCTCTAGCCATGTATGAAGCAGCCAGTGGAATGCCTTTCTGTAGTCTAACCAGGTGGCAGAAAATTTTTTTTTCCATTTATTGTGACACAAACAGTCATTAAAAAGAAAGTACAATATTATAACATTACATAACTAATAGACAACGAGTGCCGAAGAAATACATTAGAATAACATTTCAGTTTAGCTTGTTGAAAGATTTACCCATGTTAGTTGAAGCTGAGTAGTAAATTTATCTTTATGTAACAACAGTACAGTAAAGCTTAAAATAGGTAACTTAATTAAAGTTGAAAAACATACATTTTTAAGGGACAATAATTAATACATCGTAGAGATTACCGAATGTTACGCTGTCAAGTATTCATCTGAATCGCGAGGCCACGCGTAATATGACACTCAGTTCGCTCGCGACCGTAATGGCGGGAAAATTTGCAAATTAGCAAATTTTTTTGCTATATTGCAAATTTTGCTATATTTTCACTTTGAGACAATATTTATGGATAAAACTTACAGGAATTCTTGTTGAATGTATAAACTATTGAATAAAATTATTTTGGTTGCTAGAAATTATAATAAAATTCATAAATTACCCTTTATAGCATAAGTAGTAGTATATACTTCACTTTTAGTGCCAAAATTACTACTAATTTGAATTCTACACTTTTGTTTTTGGAGAAATTTATATGAAAATGTTTGGAAACATGTATATTTTTATGTTTTATGTGTTTCCATTCGTTACTCATACCAAAATATTAAAATATTATAAAAATTAAAAAAAAAATAAAATAATATTTTATCTGTATGACATTTCGAACAATATTTCTAAAATATGTTTGTGTGAATTTGAAATAAATACAACGTCATGTTATTTGAAATATATACGAAAACTATTTTTACTTACATTTTACACTAAAAATAAATGAGAATTTGAAAAATAACACATTTATAACTCACCTGCCAAAACGGGCTTTCCGGAATTTGAAGTACTTTTGGCAATTTACTTTTCACTTTTTATACCACAAATTACATATCTACGTGTTTACTATATTACAAGGAATATAAAAAAAGTATAATACTCTCGTTTTTAGTCCAGACACAAATATAAAATTCTATAAAAAAGACGGAGCACCTACAACAAAGTGACACGTGGAACGCCGGAAGTTCAGAGTGATTTCTTTTTTTTTTTTCTAAGAAACATTGCCAGGTTATGGTTTAAAATAAAAGAGCATATCTTTGTCTTTGATACTATTATCTATTGCATAGTGTCTTTGGTTTTGTTTTAATTAAAAAAATTCTTTTTTCAAAGGGTAGTACTTGTCGCCCACATGTGCACCTTGATCGAGCGAGCGTAAGGTGTTTATTTCTTGAGCACATGTGGGCGTCGCGAGAGCTAACGGGAGATACTTCGTTTAAGACTTTTTAAGGAGCAACTAAAGAGATCGAGATTTACAAATTCTTTATTGTATAATTTTAACGAACGGGAGATAAAGCAGTTTTGTGTATATTTTTTTCGAAGTGTAGGTGGTACGAATGTTTGAAATACACGTTGAGGGCGAGCGGGCAGACGAAAATTACTTTTAATGTTTATTTTGGCTAATAAAGGAGAGCAGTCAATTTTATTATTTAGAATTTTATACAAGAAAATGATATCGAAATATTTACGGCGATCACTGAGACTCAACATTTTATGTTTATGAAGGGAGTTAATATACGGTTCGCCATAAAGGTCACAGCGGTAATTTAAAATCTTAATAAATGTTTTTTGGACCTTTTCAATTCTATCAATATGGTTTTTATAAAATGGACACCACACTATACAGCCGAAGTCAAGAATGGATCTTACAAATGAGAAATAAAGGATTTTAAGAGTGATAGTCTTATTGAATGGTTTAGTTATTCTATTAATGAAACCGAGGCTTCTAAAAGCTCTTTTTATAGCTAAATCTATGTGGTCATTGAAGGAAAGCTGATCGTCCATGTTGATGCCCAAGTCACGAATGTTTCTAACACGACTAAGAGCCTTCCCAAAAAGAGTTTCGTCGGTTGCGTTTAATCACCTTAACAATAACCGCGTCAATGAGGAGTGGGTCCGTTTTACCACGACCACCGCCCCGACATCTATTTTGAGCACGCGACATCACCTGATTGAGTCCAGGTGACGAATGATTCTCGTGTTCAAAATGGATGTTAGTGTCTTGTATATGGTTGTTAGACACGTAATGGGGCAATATTTGCTCGGTTCTATGGCATCCCGGTCTTTAAGACCCAAATGAGCGATACCAGTAGTGAAGAGGCTCGAAAGCGACTTCTAGTTGAGAGCCTCTTGAAACTGTCGGTCGAGCACAACGTGACACACCATGAACCCCTTTAGTCAGTAGTGATGCAGCCCGTCGAGTCCCAGACTTTTTCAATTCGCCCCGAACTGAAAAAGTCCTACGGACTACCTCAGTTACGTCACGACAAGCTTTTATATCGTATAAATTGTGTAATGTAATAAATTGATTGGGTTTGATTTAATGTTATTAAATCTAAACTAAACCTAAATAAGTGATTAAATAACTTGATTTTCAAAAATAAAATCAAGTTATTTAATCACTTATTTAAAGTTCTAAACTATGTTTCAGGATTTAAAACTGTATACAGGCTTCCTATTGCACGCAAATGTGGTTGTAGATACATATTTCATGATGTCTGGACTACTTTTGATGAGGAGCTTTAAGCCAGAGGCTGAGAGATCGATAAGTTTATTTAAAGTGATGTTAAAACGATATTTCAGGTATGAATTTTATAATACCCAGTTCAGTGAATTTCTCGTCTTGATGAAATTTATTTTCCAAATGCTGCTTTAAACGAATGTGTGTAGCATTTTTTACCGTGCTTTGGCTATTTTATGGATGCAACTATACCTAACCACGCTCTTTAAGAATTCATTCGTTCATTCAGTACAACCTATCAAAGTCCACTGATGAACATATCCCCCATAGACTTCCTCATAGGAGGGAAGTAATGTTACAGCTTATAAGCCTCCCACTCCTGAACACTTCTTTCATTTCTGAGAGCGTTTCGTCCTACAGGTTGTGTCTTTGTGTTTTTCGTTCGTTTTTTTTTTAGTTTTTTTAAAAAATGTTACTTCCACACTAGGATTTTTCCTGTATCGTGGGGGCAGTTTACAAACATAAATTTCACAAGGATAAACATCCAGACCTGGAACAATTACTTGTAGGCCATACAAATACTTGTTCCGTGCGGGATTCGAACCCGCGGCCCTTAGCGCTGTAACTCATTGCTAAGCCACTGCGCCACAAAGCCGTCAAAGATGTTTCTACCCTAGTGCCTCAATAAAAGTTGACAGAGTTCACACACAGATTTTCGAAATATTTATTGTAATTTCTCAGACATACAGGTTTCCTAACGATGTTTTCCTTCACCGCTGAGCAAGAGGGCGCGAGTGTTAAATCATCCTTAAAATTGTAATTCATATTTTTTTGGTATCGACGGGTATGGAATCCGAGTTTCTCACGTAATACTGTGAAATTTACAGCAAAAGCTTAGCGCCTGAGCTACTATGGTCCTCAAGGCCCCATAAGGGGAATATTTGCAATAATAACCACGCTAAAGTTACCCTATGTTGCCTCTTACGAATACCATGGGATTGTATGGGGTAGTGCAAGATTTATGCAAGATTTCGATATGAGAACGAACACCGGACCACCAGTTGACGGCGTGTATGGTGGGAGACCGAAAGGCTTGCTAAATCTCCCTCCTATAATGCCCATGTTTATGGGCCCATACACAATGTGGAGCGGACCAAGGATGGAAGAATTTGGTTCTCGATAGTTTAGAGGGCCAATGCCACTATTTTTCAGAGGCAAATTCGACAACATCATGTCGAGCCTCTCTTCGATGTTCGGTTACTATTACTGCCCTTACCTGCACCGAATGTGGGTATGTGCCAAAGTTAAAGTCCACTTATACCATACGAGAGAGTTGCATTACCACCACCAATTGGTCTACGTCTACTAACTTACGTCACTACCTAATGATGATAGTTTTTACTTTAACATCACCTCAAAAACCAGTGGAAAATCAAAGGTCTTTTGTATCAGGTGGACTGGAAAGCGCATGTAGAAGACACAGACAAAATGCGCTGGGATATTACGAGATATTATAGGATTATATTAGATCCAAAGAGAGCGGGGAACACGGTAATCCTCGAATCCGACAACTTATTCTATCACTGGAAAGAGACCATCTGTCTCAAAGAGGCGTCGGACTTATCGTCCACAAGTCGCTCATTAACTACGTTGTAAAGATTGGTAGTGCGTCAACAAGAGTTGTGTACCTTATACTCGGAATTACCAAACGATATTCGCTATAAGTCATACAGCTTTAAACACCGACCTCCGCACATCCCGATAAGGAGGTGAGGGAAATGTATGAGGATATCTTTAGAGCCATGGATTCATCCAAAACCTATACGGTGTTGATATGAGACTTAAACGAAAAACTAGGCACAAGAGAGAACGATGAGCTAAAAGTAGGGAGCCCACGGAGCCAGTAGCTGGCCAACTTCATGAAGTAAGAGGGACTCTCTATGATGAACTCTTTCTATCACAAGCGGCCTCATGGAAAGTAGACCTGGTCAAGCAAAAACTGGATTGACTTCATTATTACGACTAAAAGGTAACTATTTAGTGCTGTCTCAGTGATCGCGAGTGTAAAAACTGGCAGCGATAACCGAATGGTAAGAGGAACATTGAACTTAACGTTAAATTGTAGAGGCCACATCTAATGAAGTCAACGCTCCGTGCCTCTCGTGTTCTAATCCAAAGCCCCGAAGTTTTTAAGCTCGAGTAACATAATTGTCTTTAGTGCCTAAACAACTATAAGTGGACGATATGAATGACAAGTTTGTGGAAACTGTCCATGCGGTCGGAACTAAGTTCTTCAAGACTCTTCGCTAAAGAACATAAAAGTTCTTTGATCACACCCTTGATCTCATGGCTGTTAGACCGGAAATAAAGCTGCAGTCTTCATCTCATTTGACAGCATACGGGCAAATTAACAGACGTATCTCCAAATATAGGCAACGGGACTTCAATTCAGCTCGTAGTGAAGAAGCACTCGAGCGGAACCCGGGCTCCAAAGTATTTTTCAGCGACCTGTCTGCCAGCAAATGTCAACTGTCCAAGCTGAAAATCGAATGAGGCAGCATTGTTGTCAGGATACCTGAGATTTTAAATAAGATTGAGAGGTTCTACGGACAACTGTACAATTCATAGTTGGAGCCACATGCAAGTGTAAGTAACGATCCAAGAGCAAATTTTATTTAAAACTATTCCGATATTCTCTTGAAGAAATACACACTGATTTCCATTCTGAGTTGTGTCTACGTGCTGTTTTCGAGAGGCATTATGAATCGTCCGTGTACTGACTCTATGACTTCTAGCCTCCTTAACAAATCGATTTCCGAAGAGTCTCTAGCATCAGAGAGGACATACATATCTTACAGCAAATTCTTCAGAAGACCGAAAAGTATAATCTGCAACTTTATCTTGCGTATTTAAACTATTTGAAAGCCTTTGATTCCGTAGATATTTGGATGATGCTGCAGTCCCTTCTACGGTGCTAAGTTGAACATCGGTATATCAAAGTCTGAAATGTTGGTACAGTACGACGGCTAAGTACGAAACCTATCCATTTTCAGGAGGCGTAAAACAGGGTGAGGTTACATCCCCGAAACTCTTCACCGCTGCATTGCAAAACGTTTTCAAGCAATTCGACTAAAAAGGATGGGGTATTTACATCAATGTTAAGCAGGTCACTTACCTTCGATTTGTCAACGATATAGTCCTTATGGCATAATCGCTGATGAATCTAATCACTTCCAACGAATAGGTTTTCAGATGAACATGGACAAAACACAAGTTATGTGTAACGTCAATGTCACACCTACGCCGGAAGTTGTGCGGTGGGAGCACTACGCTTGAAATTGTTGGCGAGTATGTTTACCTGGGACAAATAGTCCAACTAGTTCAGTAGACTAAATTCAACTTCAACCGAGAGGTCAATTGACGGATTCAACTCGACTGGGCAGCGTTCGAAAGATTATGACACATCTCATCAGGTATACCTCAAAACTTTAAAACGAAATTGTACAACCAGCGCGTGTTGTCAGTGACAACTTATGGATCTGAGACGTTGCCCTTCACAGCTGGCTGTTTGAGGAATCTCAAAGTTGCTCACCGAGCTAAGAAAAGAGCTATGCTCAGGGTGTCTCTGCGTGATATACTTGGAAATGAGGAAAACCACAGTAGAACCATAGTAACCTACATAACCCAACGGATTAATAAGCTGAAGTGGCAGTGGGCTGACCATATAGCTCGAATAACCGACAACCGATGGGGAAACAAGTTTCTCGAGAGTTTAGTATTGGTAAGCGAAGTGTGGACCGGCCCACCACTAGATAGAGTGACAACTTGCTAGGACATGCAGAAAGTCGATGAATGCAAGGGGATCAGGACCGTGTTTTGTGGCATTATTTGGGAGAGGCCTATAATCAGTAGTGGAATTTTAAAGGACTGTAAAGCTGTCGATGATGTTGGTGATGAAGTCTATCACCGGTCTGTTTTTTGCAAGATTGCGTCTTCAGAACTTTATCCGTCAATCATACAGTAGACATTATTACGTTCCACTGCTGGGCGCAGACCTCTTCTTATCTCTGAGAGGGTTTTAAGGCAAGGAAGTGTACGCCGCGCTGCCCTAAAGCGTGTTGACGAACTTTATATGTCTCCGAAATATATTTTTTTCTTATTTCTCATACATTCAACTTTCCCCACAATGTTTCCCTTCACCGCCAAGCACGGGGTAAATTTCACACAAGTTTGTGAAAATAAATTGAAGAATTATAAGTCTGTGCTCAGTAGATAGTTAATAACAATAGAACATCAAGGCTTCAAAACTGACACAAGAGCCTAAAGCTTAGATCACATTTTGTTGCAGGCTGATATGGTTATATATTGTCACCATCTTAATGGTAATTACCGTCTCACCTCACCTTTACGGCGGTCCATTATGGCTTAAATACACAAAAGTGGAGCAGGATGTGTGCAAGAAAAATTGGTGGATAGGACTGCTAATGTTGGGTAACTATATCGACTCTTCAAATATTGTAAGTTTCGTAATATTGATGATAGGATGTTATTTCTCAATTGTTACGAAATATTTTTCCTTTTTAGTGTAATATAGTAACGTGGTACGTACCTGCTGATTATCACTTGGCTGTGGTTAGTACAATTATATATTGGCTGTACCAGAAAAACCGTCGCAGTGGCCAGTACTGCTTTGTACTTGTTACAATTGTTTCATTTATACTGCCTGGGCTCAACACGTACTTAAATCATCTGAGTGCTATTACCATCTTTGATTTAGAGTGAGTTTTCTTATTTTAATATAATGCAAACATGGACAAATTTAGGGGAATGCAAAAAAAGTTTGAATTTTTTTGTTATGATTATCGTGCGCTGTGGCCACGAACATTAGTAAATAATATTAGAAAAGAACGTTTTGGATTTTTTAAAATTTCATTTGTTTTATTTAACTACTACGTAATTTTCTTTCATACTACGATAAATGATGCCAACTTTTGAATTTCGGCTTAAATTTAGGTTTTTTTTAATGTTTGCCTTGACTGCCTTAATTATCGTGTCATGTTTGCACTGTTATTGCAAATAAACTGAGAATGCCCAATATAAACGCCACTCAAGTTGCCAGGCTGTTACTTTAATTGAAACTACAAACATGTGGCCTATTCTGTGGCATACCAAGTTGTCAAGAGGTATCAGCAGACCGGACAGTAAACGAAACTTTCAAGACAAAGATGTATATGGAAAATTCTGTCATGAGATAAACGGTTCATCTTTGTCAGCTTGCTTAGAAACCTGATCTTAATTTTTCTGAGGTAAGAACGAAGCTTAAAGAAGTTTGATGACTTACAAAATCACATGTAAGCACAAAATTTGTGAAAAAAAGAACGAAATCGGCTAGAGTAAATTCATACTTGCCTGTCAGAGGCTCACATTTTGCCACACGCCATCGAGTAGCTGGAGTTAATTTTGCTTACCATCACGAAAGTTGGAATGACGAAGCTCGGAAACAATTAGGGATATATTTGTATAGGGACACATATGGACGTGTTATTGGAGATGTATCACTAACAGTGGCACGATATGTAACAAAGATTTTTAAAGAAATTGTAGCGGCATTTACTCCTTTTACAGGAGACAAAAAAAATTATGCATAATAATACAAGCAATGCGAGACGTTAAAAATGGTGCTATGAGGTGGCCAGTACACTAACACGACTTAAAACCCATAGAGCATGTATGGGATAAACTTGAAAGAAAAATTAAGAAAAACAATCCTGCCCCGTAAAATTTGGAGATCCTAAAAACGCATTACAGGAAGTATTGAGAGCAATCTCTCAAGATTTTATTGATAACTTGATTACGAGTATATAAAGGAGCACTCAAATCAGTTCTAAGAGATAGAGGAGGTAACACTGAGTACTGATTATAGCCCACGTTATATTTTTTCCTGAGCATTTATGAAACAAATGAAATAAAATGTTAATGACAAAATGTTTCTATTCTGCAAATTTTTTCTTTTTTCTTAGTTTGGTTAATTTTTGTTTTTTGATAGTTTGTTTCTAAATCATAAAACTTAATCGTCACAAACATCCACGAAATTTTACGTTGTACACACTTTTTGCGTTCCTCTAAGTTTTAACCATGAGTATATTTAACAGAATAGAATATCTTTTATTCGCCATAAACTATGTACTAGATAATTATCATCATCAATCGAGCCTTTCCAGTGCTGAATAGAAACCTCCCCCAAGGAATGCTACAAAGCACGAGCCACCTGCATCCATCGACTTCCTGCATGTCTCACCAGGTCGTCACTCCATCTAGTGGGGAGCCGCTCTACACTACGCCTACCAGTACGAGGCTATATGTGGTAGGACCACGCTGTAGCCATATTATGATTGTAGCACGAATGGGTCGGCTCGACTGAAGAAAGACTACGCTCTCACAGAATACCAGCGTAAAGTGAGAAAAGCTAAATGCTGCTCTATTTCATACGTTGAGTATAGAGAACCAGAGACTCGTTTTACTGCAATCGAAGAATTCTCTCTTAGTCCTCAGGGGTGACAACCCATCTTGATTCTTAATAAAGGTTAAATGTAAGATGTCTATGGGCCACAGCATCCACTTAACAACAGGTTGACTGTGTGCTCGTTTGTCACTTTTATTCTACAAAAAAGGCTGCCCATCGGTTGTTGGTTCTTCGAGCTCTATGGCCGTCCCATTGCCACTTCAGCTTACTAATACGTTAACTAATTTACCATAGGTTCTAAAATATTTCGTCCCTAGAAGTACTAGGGAAAAACAACTCGATATAAATTTTCAATCGTTTATACTAACAAATAAAGGTTTCAATATTTAAGAAATGTTTCGTGTTTCCTGTTCTCTTATACCGCCTTGTGTCCCATGTATTTAAATTAGCTATTTAAATCAGAGAGAGGAAACACCGTGGAAACTTTGATACATCTTGTACTAGAATATTCAATCCTCCATATTATGAGTAAACCCCATATTTTGTAGAACAAAGTTGGAGCTGGCTTGAGAAATAAAATATGCTTTTGAAATTAATATAATTTGCCTAACGAATTTTGAAAACCTTGAGAATTTCTAATTTATTTAGAAGCTATCAAGTAAGTGTGTGATTTTGATATGCCAAAAATAACTACATTTACCATATGCGTTTACTTCTGCACTTTGATGTGGAGGTTATATTTTAATACAGTTATAGAGCTGGATGCTACATTTATTTATATATGCACCTGATTTCTCACCGGTAGAGTCAGATTGCTGCCCCATCGGACTAAAAGAGTATAGGAATAGAGAGTGCACCTGTGCTTACGCATACACTTGAGCACTCTAATCCTCCTGCTCAAATGACTAGCCTCTATTGAAACTGGCCGTCGTTACAACAGTGTTATTATTAGTTTAAGTAACCTTATTTATGCAAATATTTATTACTTTGTTAATTTTTTTGTTATTTATAATTTTTTGCAGGACAATTGAAGATATTCGTAAATACATATTGGGCGCACCGATGTACGTACAGAGTCACTTGCGAGCAGCTCCTTACTTTATAGGTGTAATAGCAGGTTACATTCTTTCCGTGTATAAGCCAACCAACTACAGAAATGCACTATCATTGGTTGGTATCAATGGTCAAAATAATCAATTACTTTATTATATTATTGTATTACAATTTGTACAATATCATATATATATATATATATATATATATATATATATATATATATATATATATATATATATATATATATATATATATATGTGTGTGTGTGTGTGTGTGTAAATACCAAATTTTTTTTTTTTTGCGCCCGAAGCAATTAAAGGGCTACCCTATACGTAGGGAGGCGGAAAATGCATTACGCATACCACGATAGCCGGTCTATCGTGGTTATGAGGGGCTCACTGTCCTACCGGGGACCCTAAGTGATACCCTCTAAAAACCGCCTTTGGGGACAGGCAACCGGCTGATTAAGCTCTATTGTGCCTTATCATGAGCGACCCTCTTTTGGGAAAAGAGGGCGCAGCAAATACCAAATTTAAAAGTAATTTGATAGAATGACCACCTGATGAATCATGAGACGTGGATCGGTCTTTGAAATGGCTTTTTGCTTGTTCATCCGGCACTAGGAAATATACCAACAATTTTTGTAAACTCATAAGATATGTCTGGAAATTGAGGATTAAACAAACACTTTTAATATTATTTACATATTCCACGTATTAATTTCATTTCTTTCAGAAATATTCAATCCTTAGTTTCATTACGATTATGGCGCTATCTGCAGCAATACTGGTCATGGGACCAGCGTATCAGTTTCGCGAATACAATGTCATAGAATCGTCATTCTTTGCCGCATTGAATAGACCCGCTTGGGCTGGTCTTATAGCAGCGTTTATATTACTGTGCGAATACGGAACTTTACGTAAGTTTTTTCTGAAAGTTTAAAAGTAATGCGGAAGTAAAAAAGTAAAAAAAAATATATATTTATATGTCACATTACGAGGCACACGCCTCGTCTCTCCAATTATCTTATTATTGGGAGGGTTTTATGGCGGCATGAAAGTATGTAATCGAAATACAAAAGTTTTCCATGCAACCTGCCTAAACTTAAACTTAAGGTTACCTTAAACTGTTAAGGTGATGCCACGAAATTTTGATGGATTTTCTATTTCACACATTTTTTTTAAGTTTTTTCCTATATGATTTTTGACTATATGACCTTGGACTTTGTAAAAGAAAAACACGATAACATATAATTCTCATAAAAAAACGCTTAATTATTTTTTTCCCACGCCAATATTTTACGAATAAGTACATGGAATTATTTTTAAGGCATAGTAAATAATCATATTGTATAAGTTCTATGTCTAAGAATATCTATGTTTTATGTGTTACAAATTTTTGTTAAAAAAATGTTGTTTGGCGCTTACTTAGTTTTTCCGAGCACGTGCACGGTATAACTATCTCATAATTTGCGTATTATGGAGTCATTGCATCATTTTCATTTTGACACTCCCTCAATCGTCTTTGAGCTTAACCGACAAAGGGATAAGCCACGCTCCCAAAACTACGATTCAATTTCAAGTTATCCTCAGAATCGGCTTCGATAAACTTGCGGTTTGTTTTAGGAAGATGTATAAGTATTTTTAACACAGTTCCCGTAGAAAACCTTCTAAATAAAAAAGTCGTTATATTTAAAAAATAAAAATGCTTGAACACAATCAGCTTTCTTAGATTTTCTTGATTTCAGTATTTAAATTATAAAGGATTAACGGTTTTTGAATTTAAAATAGAAAAACCGAAATACCGTTTCATATCACAACATCGTTGTGTTTTTTTCACTAAGTTTTTATCTAAAACATTGATATATTTTCTTATATTTGCTTTCAAATTTATATAGGATATGAAATTTTTCCAAATATCAATTTAATATAATTTAATATTATTTGTGATATTATTATGTGATATTGATGTTTAAAGAAATATTTTACTTACGTGTAATCATAAATGTAATATTTTATAACCATTTACCACCATCACCACCTATTACTACCAATATATGCACATATATAAATAAGTTATAATATAACAAATTAAGATAAAAGATAATTAGAGGCTGTAAGTTATTTCATCATAGTCCCAAGGAATGTGAACAAATCAGTTTATAGTTGGTTTAAAGTTTATTGTCAATTGCGGTCTCGTACCAACTGGTAAATTGTTAGATTATTATCGTTGCAATGTTATAAACGGAAGATTTATACCGAAAAAAGTCAATAAATTATAATTGTCTGACTATTTACTACTTTCTAGCATATATCGCTGATTTCTTAAGCTGGGCGGCATTCGTCCCCTTAAGTAAGCTCTCCTACGGGATCTACATGTGCCATTTATTCTTCGTTATGAGGTTAACGAATTTGCGTAGTCCGGCGTGGTATGACTTGTTCAAAATTGTAAGTTTAATTATTAAGTTTACGTTTTATTTTAAACATGCTTTGATCCTAAGTTTGAACTAAGATAAACTCAGTGTTTGTAAAAAAGCATAATTTTTTTGTTTTTGTCCTTTGCAATAGTTAGCGAGTTATTTTTATTTTATATTTGACTATATTAAATACCTTAGTACTATAATATGTATAATATTATAGTCGATACAACAGACACGGTTACGTTGGAACGTGCAAGTATGTTCGTATAATGCACTTAAAATACTATAAGATCTGCGTAAATCAATAATAACTAAAGGATTTTTTTGCCTATTCTACAAGAATCATTTATGTTTTCTTTTCAGCTGCAAGATTCGATGGGCATTGTTGTGATTACTGGATTGCTGAGTTTGTATATAGCGTTGTTCATCGAGTACCCATTAAACAATTTAGTGGCACTTCTACTAAAAGCTAAGTAAGTAAACTTGTGTTTAATATAAAAGTATTATTAATTAATAATTTTTTTATAAAAGAATATTTTTGAAAGCCATTTCTTATCTACTAAGGAACTGTTATTTTCTATATCATGATTAAAATCCTTGATATGTTATTGTTCTATAAACTTAAAATAGCACAGCAATAACTATAGTTTACTATATATAATAAAAGTAAAAAGTAATGTCACAGCTATAATATTTCCCACTGATGCCTCTTTATAATTCTAAGAAGGTTTTGAAGCAAAAAAACTTCACACCGAATTCATTTTATTTTAATTTCTGAGGCATTTCTAATACTTTCTTTCACCTAAGATCAAGTGGTAAATCATCAGTAATTATAACTGTTATAAGTAGTTTGGTAATAACGGAGATAAAATAAGGGTTTTACACACAATGTGTTTTAGTAAAAGTGTGTTTTATTAAAAGGTTAAAAAAATTAAATCATAAGTAAGTTCACTCGAACTTAAACGCCGTTCACTACCATTTGGAGATGGCTAAGCCGGCCTTGCTCTTTCTAACCGAGACGCAGGTGTCCTCTGCGGCTGATACTTCATATCTCTCGTACCCGGGGTATGAATTGGAACACTCCTTTGTGCCTCAGGCTGGGGTTTGCGTATACGTATATTGACTAACTATAATAACGGAGGAGATTTCATTAAAAACATAATTATGTTCTAGGTCACCAAAATGGAAACATATTAATACTGACGAAAGCGACACGGTGACTCGTAAAAGTGATTAATTAAAAGAAAATTTTATCAACAAAGTGGCTACTGTAGAAGAAACTGGATATGTGTCAATTAAAAATGAATTTGTAAAAAATATGATGCTCTATATTTGCTTGGTGGATATAACACGAAATAGTGTCAAAGGTTCAATAAAAATAAAGTTAAATTACACAATTGTACCACGTAAGAAGAAGTAACACTTACAGAGAAAGCACTAAAAGAAACAGAAACATTTTGTAACTACAATACGACCAAAATTGGTACGAAGACTGACACTGACTCTAATAGAAAATTACTAAACATTACTTAACTGTATAACTTGCCTTTTTAATAAACAACAATTACTGTGGGAATAAAATGAATGCAACTATACTTTTTTGTTTAATATTAATAAAGTTTAAACCCTTTTAAAAATATAACAATATAATTATGCTTAAAACAGCTCAGCTATTCTACCAAATATTTAACATAGAGATAGTTTCCATAAAAAATCAAGACAGTCACCAAGCAATAAAATAATTAACCTCTCACACTCACGGAGCCGACCACATCCATCCACAGCACTTTAACCCATAAATATTTATGTTTAAAGACAACTTTTCCATGAAGAAGTTTGGCGTTATAGAATCAATATGAAATTGCTTTCCTCTAGTGCAACAAAACGTCAGTTAGTCTATGGATATTTATTTGTAATCTACGTTAATCACGTACGCCATTTTCATTTGGATGTTGCTGTGTTGATTTTTGGATTTTTTTGGTGTTTTATTAATGTTTTACTATAGTGTTTTATTATAAAAATGTTATGAAAGTGTTTGCGTGAATATAATTTATCTTTTTACGTAAATAATATCGAGAAATATATAGAAATATAATAGTAATTTTTGCGCTGCCGACATATTTTTGGTATGTACCCGTTTTTTGTTATCAAAATACAATTAAGTCTTTCTATAATGAAGTAAAACCTAACGTTTGTTTAGACCACAGGATAGAGAATTTTGTATAGATTTTATAATGCTAAATTTCTTCATCGAAAAGTAGCCTATAAATATAAGTTTTAATGGTTTAAAGTGCTGTGGGTGTGTGCGGTCGCATGCGACCGCTCGGAATTGGACAGACGCATGCGACTTATGGGATTTTATTGGTATTGAAGAGTTAAGTTAAGCTACACGAGACGTAGAAATTACTGTAATAATATATTAAAAAGTTAAGAGAACATATGAAAAAATCTGTTAATAAATTCAAACAAGAACAACAAAGCACTATGGGATGCAATTAAAACAATAACATGTACATCAAAACAGTAAGTATAAAAAAGGATATACTGCAAGTTCCATAAAATCCTTCGTATTATTAAGTACTGATGTAGTAGAGGTTGAGCAGCTCATCATAGTGTCGAAGGATGCTTATTCTGTGGGCTGGGACTGCATACCGAATAAGGTCCTTAAATACTTCAAACACATTTTCGTCCCTCCTTTGACACATATTTTTAACAAATGCTTATATCAAGGTATATTTCCCACGTTTCTAAAAACATCTATGGTATTTCCAAATTACAAGGCAGGTAAACGAGACTGAGTAAACAACTACAGACCTATATCGATACTTCCATCCATCTCTAAGCTTATGGAACGCATAATCAATAAAAGACTAGTCAAATACATAGAAATATATAACCTTATTTCTAAAAGCCAGTTCGGTTTTAGACCTGATAAATGAACTAGTGATGCAGTCCATGAGTATGCTGATTATATAATAGGTAATCTAGACAAGGGCAGGAAAACTATTGGTATATTTTTGGATCTTGCCAATGCTTGTGGCATAGTCTCCATTCCTTTATTATTACATAAGTTTGAATCTCTTGGAATACGTGGTGTTCAATTAAATTTATTTAATGAATATATTTGTAATAGATATCAATGTGTTAAAATTAACGATCAAGTTAGTAGAGATCTGCCAATTAAACACGGTGTGCCACAAGGCAGTATAATAGGCCAAAGCTTGTTTATAATCTATACAAATGACCTCTGTCAGCTAAACATCCCAAATTGTTAAATAATTTGCTATGCAGATGATTCCGTCTTGCTATTCTGTGATTACTCGTGGGAAAATGCTTACAAAAGAGAACAATTTGGTTTAAATCTAGATACTTCTTGACTACAACAATATTCTCTTACTCTTAATGTTGATAAGACACATTTTATCTCCTTTAGTGTGCAAAACTCTACCAACCGACGCCGTTTCTTTCACTAATAGCTCATAGTTGCTGTAATAATAACTTCTGTTCATGTCCTTCCATCACTAAAACTGCTTCCATAAACTATTTGGGGGTAAATTAGACCAAAATTTAACTTTTCGTGAACATATAATTACGGTTTGTGCGAAACTAAGAAAACGAAGCTTTATTTTCAAAAATCTTCGACATGTGACGCATCCCAAATTGCTAATACAACTACACTTAGCTCTTGCTCATTTAATCTTGAACTATTGTAATACAGTGTGGTGAGGTCCATCAAAATCGAACTTAAGACCCCTTTAAATAGCTCAACGTGCAATCCCTAAAGTATGCATATTTAAAACCCTAATGTTCGACAGCTATTTATTCTGAACACAGTGTTAAAACAACATTTGTGCTTATCTTATAATAAAAATCTCTTGTTACTTATCTAAACGAAGAAAAGGTAAAGTTTGCAAAAATAGACCTATTTCTAGTCATTCCTCCGTTAATAAATATTTTTATTACCTTGAACTATTTATTTATAATAAAACCAAAACTAAAAACAAATTCAAAATTCAATTATTTGAATTTCTTCATCAGTTAAACTTTGAAGAAACTGAAGCATTACTTACTACAAGTTAATATTACTTACACACCCTCTTACAGACACTCATGTATTCAACATATTATACACAAATAGATACATATGTATACACATTATACTATTTTTCTTCATATCAAAACACATTTTGTTATGTTAGTCTGTTAATATGTAATAGGAAAGAGCACTGTGATTTGAAAACCAGATATACATATATTTATCTAGTCCAGACACAGATGTTCCATTATTGTTTATGAACTAAGTATAGATCATAAAATAGTTATTTATAAATGTGATAGTTATGCAAGTGGTGAAAATAAATTATAATTAGTGGGGGGTCGCCCTACACTACGCCTACCGGTACGAGGCTGCCACTCGAGAACCTTTCTTCCCCATCGGTTATCGGTTCCTCGAGCTATATGGCCGGCCCATTGCCACTTCAGCTTACTAATCCGTTGGTCTATATCGGTCACTCTGGTTTTATTGCGGATATCCTCATTTCTGAGTCTATCACGCAGAGAAACTCCGAGCATAGCCCTCTCCATAGCTTGCAGAGCGATCTTGAGCGTCCTCATACGGCCAGCAGTGAAGGAAATCCTTAAGTCATCACTGGCAACACGCACTTGTTGTACACTTTAGTTTTCAGAGATTGAGGTATACCTGACGAGAAGATGTGTCGTAATTTCCCGAACGCTGCCCAGCCGAGTTGAATCCGTCGATTGACCTCTCGGTCGAAGTTGGACTTACCTAGTCGAACTATTTGTCCCAGGTAAACGTACTCGTCAACAACTTCGAGCTTAGTGCTCCCAACAATTACCGGCATAGGTGTGACATGGACATTAAACATGATCTTTGTTTTGTCCATGTTCATCTTAAGACCTATCCGTTTGGAGACACCATTGAGGTCATTGAACATAGTGCTAAGGTCCTCCAGCGATTCTGCCATAAGGACTATATCGTCGGCAAATCGAAGGTGAGTGATGTACTCGCCATTGATGTTAATACCGTATGCTTTCCAGTCCAGTAGCTTGAAAACGTCTTCCAACGCAGCGGTGAAGAGTTTCGGGGATATAACGTCACCCTGTCTTACACCTCTCTGCAGTTGGATAGGTTTCGAACTCTGGTTCTGTACTCGGATAGCCATCGTAGCCCTACTGTACAAACACTCAACTTGGCACCACTGAAGGGACTGTAGCACCACCCAAATTTCGACGGAATCAAAGGCTTTCTCATAGTCCACATACGCCAGGCAAAGTGGCAGATTGTACTCTTTGGTCTTCTGTACAATCTGCCGCAGGATATGTATGTGGTCTATGGTACTAAAGCCTTTTCGGAAACCGGCTTGTTCGGGAGGCTGGAAGTCGTCGAGTCTGCGTGCGAGACGATTCGTAATGACTCTCGAAAACAGCACGTAGACGCGGCTCAGAAGGGAAATCGGTACGTAGTTCTTCAAGAGAGCGTGGTCGCCTTTCTTAAAGAACAAGACCACCGCACTTCTGCTCCACGCCTCCGGAGTAGTGCCACCATGGAGGACGGAATTGAAGAGCTTCTGAAGGACTTCAAGTACCGGTGTTCCACCCGATTTCAGAAGCTCCGCTGTAATTCCATCCTCGCCTGGGTCCCTGCCGTTTTTAAGGTGCTGGAGAGCCATTTTAATCTCGCTCAGACTGACGTTCAGGATATCATCGGAATAGTGTCGGGTAAGACTTGCTCTTGGATCTCACACTTACGTGTGGCTCCAACGATGATGTGTACAGCTGCCCATAGAACCTCTCAATCTCACTCAAAATCTCAGGTGTCCCGGAAACAATGCTGCCACACTTAGTCTTCAGCTTTGACAGTTGGCTCTTTCTGGCAGACAGATCTCTGGCAAAGACTGTTCAGTTGCCTGTATACTGTCAAATCTGTTGACGATTGCAGCCTCATCTCCCGTCTAACAGCCATGAGATTAAGAGTGTGATCGGAGAGTTTTTGTGTTCTTCTGCGGCGGGTCTTGCAGAACTTAGCTCCGACCGCATGGACAGTTTCCACGAGCTTGTTATTCATATCGTCCACTGTATTGCAATCTTCTAGGCACTGAAAGCGGTTACGTAACTCGAGCTGAAAGGTTTCGGGATTCTGGATTAGAGCACGAGGGGGGACGGAGCGTTGACTTCATTAGACGAGACCTCTCCAACTTAACGTTTAGGTTCAGTGTGCCTCTAACCATTCGGTGATCGCTGCCGGTTTTCACCCTTGCGATCACTGAGACATCACTGAACAGTTGGTGTCTGGTCGTCATAATGAAATCAATCTCATTTTTTGTCGAACCGTCGGGGCTCGACCAGGTGCACTTCCTGTGGGGCCGCTTCTGGAAGAAAGAGTTCATCATAAAGAGTCCCTCTTTCTCCATAAAGGCAGCCAGCTGCTGGCCCCTACGGTTCTGTTGCCCTACTGCAAATTTCCCTAACTTCAGCTCACCGCCTTCTCTTGTGCCTAGTTTTGCGTTGAAGTCTCCCATCAACACCGTGTAGTGGGTTTTGGAGGAATGCATGGCTCTAGAAATATCCTCATACATTTCCTCAACCTTCTCATCGGGATGTGCCGAGGTTGGTGCGTGGACCTGTATGACCTTTAGCGAGTAGTGTTTGGTGATTCTGAGTATCAGGTACGTGACCCTCGTCGACACACTCCCAATCTTTACAACGTTGTTGACGAGAGACTTATGGACGATAAATCCGACACCTCCTTCGGACAGATGGTCACCCTCCCGGTGATAGAACAAGTTGCCGGACTCTAGGATTACCGTGTCCTCCCCCTCTCTTCGGACCTCATATAATCCAATAATATGCCAGCGCAACTTGTCTACCTCTTCTTCCAGCTCCAGTATCTTCTCGTCAGTCTTCAGTGTGCGTGCGTTATACGTTGCCAGGTCGAGTCGTCGTAGGTGGCAACCGAACCTCCACCGGAGATTCTTAGCACCCGGGCCGCCGGGGACTGGGGGCCGTTTGTTTGCGTCGTTGCTCATGGGGGGGATTTTGCCATAATTGCCACGCTTGGTGAGCGGATTGGCAACCGCAGTTTTTATTATGTTATTGTTGTTATTAGGAAGATGCTGCTGCCCATCTCCTTTCTGTGTCCCTCTGTCGCCTCTTACGACACCCACGGGAAGATATGGGGTAGTGGATATTCTCAACCGCCACTACACGGCAATTATAATTATAATCAGCAAAATTTTTAAATGTAAATGATGGAAGTCCTTTTACTATATTACTTCTATACCTCTCCAAACGATGTTCATGTATTGGAACAAACAAAAATTTCTCATTTTCTGTTTCTTGTGTATGTAAGATAATGAGACCCACTGTCCACAGTGATCTGAACTTAAATTTTGAATAATGGATATATGCTAGGGCTTAACATCTACAAAAATTTTATCTAAATAGATCACACTAGACCTAGCAATACGAGTCGGTTCTAAGAATAAATTAACAAGATTATACGATTTTAAATAATGAGCTAAACTTAATACAAATAGAAGAAGTTTCAAGTAGATTGAGGTTAAAGTCTCCACATATTACAACAGTCTTGTTCTGTTTACTACTTTGAGCAAAACTTCTTCCTCAATCTTTTCAAAATATTCGTAATTAGCACATGGGAGTCGTAAACACTTAAAACAATAAGGTGCTTGAGCTCGACACAAGCCATTTATACAGTTTGCTCAACAGAGAGGCTCAAAATATCCTTACGTTCTTTATATAGTATATGACTTTTCTACTCATATTACGGAGACAATGTTCAGTAATGCAAAGGATATTTATATTGTTACTATTTCATAGCGATTTAACTTCCAATTCCTTGTCCATCATCCTTTGTATATTTTGATGCACCAGGTGTAAACAATTTTTATTACTTATTTGTGGTCTGCTTTCTATAATAATTAAGCTCCTGTTATTATTGTTGCTAGAGATTTACACTATTGTCGCATTCACTAATTTAAATTAGTTGGAACTGATTCCAAAAGAAATGCCAAATCATTATGCTGCTCAATAGAAGCAGTCTTGGTAGCCAAAAACTTGGCTGAATTAAATAAGTCAATAATAAACTAGCGAATTTACTATCACTCTTTCATGCATGCAGTAATTTGTAATTTTTGTTGTGTGTGTGTGTGTGTGTGTTATTTAAAATTTTGTCTAAATTTTTTCCATATCATCGCTATACACAATTATATTATTTTTGATAATATTTGAATTGTATTTTATCTAAATCTCCTCTGCTATGGTACTATCATAGAGTTTTGGTGGTGATATAATATTATCAGTACACAGTGACTTTGAAGAAACCAGTATTGTCCGCTGACAGTCACGTTGATGTTTTACTGAGGAGTCAAAACGCTTCTCATTATATTTACATATCTTAACCAGAATACTTATAGCCAATACGTGTTCTTTTATTTCAATTTTTTTAATACGGTGCAGTGTAGTGCCGATGTTGGAATACCCACTACTTCATATTTTACCTTGGGTTTCGTAAGAGGCGACAGAGAAAAATTGAAACAGGCTATGGGCAGCACCATCTTTCTGATAAGAACTCAATATAACAAATATTGTCTGCCAAGCGTGGCAACCACGGCAGAATTCCCCATATGAGACAATTTACGGGGAGGCTTATTTTCAGCAGTGGCTGTGATGATACTTTTTTATAATATACTATATATATATATATATATATATATATATATATACCACCGTACCCTGTTAAAACAATGAACCTATTTTTTTGGTTGTTAATCAATGACAAATTATTTGTATGACATGTGTAAAATTGGGTAAGGTTTGAAAAATTCGTTTGAATTAGGGGGGGAGGGACGCGGGAGAGTTGTAGAGTCAACCACCACTCCCCCCTCCCCACTACCAGACGTGCCTAGTTTTTTTTATAAATTTTTAAAAATCTCATTTTTAGGTTATGTTATCTTAATGTTTTTGACTATATACCTGATTTATGGGGGAGAGAGTTGGGGGAGGGAAACCCCACGCCACTTAACGTAGTGCTGGCAAGGAAAACCTGGTCGACGGAGCTACTACCTACTTCTGATTGGTTTATGAAAAAAATAACCAAGCAGGGGATGGCGGGGTCTATTCGCTAGCTTCTAACCTAATCTGTCCGAGTCGGGGTGCCCTAAGACTCGAGCTTGCCTCGCTCGCTCTTACACTCAATAAAATACCAAAATATTAACTTTTACGATTATTTTAAATTATAAACATAATTCATGGCTACAACATACATACATACATATAATCACGCCTCTTTCCCGTAGGGGTAGGCAGAGACCACTTCTTTCCACTTGCTACGATCCTTACATACTTGTTTCGCTTCGTCTACTTTCATTATTCCCTTCATACATGCTCTACGGTTTAGGGTACTCTTAACCTGGCCTTTTTTCAAGACGTCCCTAATTTGGTCTAGAAAAGTCCGCCTAGGTCTACCCCTTCCAGCACTTCCATTAACACTCGCCTTATACACTTTTTTCGTCAATCGTTCTTCATTAATTCTCTCGATGTGGTCAAACCATCTCAGCATACCTTTCTCAATTTTTGTCACTACATCTTCTTTCAGACCACAACGTTTCTTTATCTCACTATTTCTTATCCTGTCACTCAGTTTAACTGCTATCATACTTCTTAATGCTCTCATCTCAACTGCATTTATTCTACTTTCATGTTTCTTCTGCCATACCCAACTTTCACTTTCGTACATGAGTGTCGGAACCAACACCCCCCCCTCATGCACAGCCCAACGAGCCTTGTTAGACACTTTCCGACTGCTCATAAAGGAGTGCAAAGCTCCATTCACCATGTTTCCTGCATTCACTCTTCTTTCGATATCACTCTCACACTTTCCATCTCTTGTAAACTTTGACCCCAGATACACAAACTCTTTCACCTGTTCAATTTGTTCATCTTCAATCACGATATTGCAGTCTGTCACTGCCTCAACTTTTTCAAACACCATCACTTTCGTCTTCTTTACGTTCATCTTCATTCCCTTTCTAACAAAAGCTCCACTCATAGCAGTTACCATCTCCTGCAACTCCTCGGCCGAAGACGCAAGTAATACTTGGTCATCAGCATAGAGAAAACATTTGACGAGTAACTCATTCATTCTCAACCCACTTTCATTCTCTTTTAAATCTGTCAAACAATTGTCCATGAACAGATTAAACAGCCACGGTGACACATGCCTGTCTAACACCTTTTTCGATATTAAACCATACAGTGTATGCCCCGTTTATCCTTACACAAGCACTAGAATCCCTATAAAGAGATTGCAATGCTCGTATGAGGACACTGCTCATACCGTTCACGGACAGTGCTGACCACAATTCATTCCTCACGACTCTATCATAGGCCTTTTCTAGATCTACGAAGGCGCAGTAGACTTTCTTGTTTTTAGCCAAACACTTTTCGGCTATGCACCGCAAGGAAAAGACCTGATCCGTACATCCCATTCCCTTTCTAAATCCCGCTTGTGCATCCCATATTTTCTCGTCTGTTTCATTCACAACCCTTTCAATCAACACTTTCGCATATAATTTACCGACGACGCTAAGAAGGCTTATACCACGGTAATTTATGCAGTCCTGCCGTGACCCTTTTCCCTTATACAATGGCACGATTACGGCTTTGCACCAGTCTCCCGGCACTTGCCCATTTCGCCAGCACAGATTGAAAAGGCGGTACAGCTGACTAGCCACCAGCCCCTGTCCAGCCCTCAGCATCTCGACGGTAATCCTGTCATACCCTGCAGCCTTACCTAATCTCATACTTTTCAACGCTTTCACTATTTCATCCATGCTTATCTCATTTTCATCAACATTTATATTCGTTTCCGTGGAGGGTGGCAGATGCTGTACCTGTACTTCCTCTCTTTCAAACAAACTTTCAAAATACTCTTTCCATCTCTTTAACACACATTCTTCTCCTTTTATAATGCTCCCATCTTGACTCCTGATTGTACTCAGCTCCGAGGTAAAAGTTTTTCCTCTGGCTGTTTTGATGGTTTTCCAGAAAAACTTAATGTTTGACTGGAAATCTTCAGTGAGCCTCCTATCGAAATCATCTTTTCGTTCTTCTTTCTTTCTAGACACAGTTTCTTTCGCTGCTGTTTTCAATCTTTTATACTTCGTTCTTGCTTCCTTTATCTAGTCATCCGTTGCCTTTTGAACTTTTTGGTTAGCTTTTGTTGCTAACTAATCCAACCACGCTTTCTTCTTTTCTTGCACAACCCTTTGTACATCTTTATCCATCCACACGTTATCATTCTTTCTCCCTTTCCTTCTTTTAGCTACCCCACATACCTCAATCGCAACATTTACAACCCCTTTCTTAAATGTCTCCCACAAATCTTCAATCACTCCTATCTCTTCTATCCCTTTAAAACTTTCTTTCAGTTTCTCTACATACTCGTCTTTCTTTTCTTTTTCTTGTAGGTTTTCCACTTTTACTCTCTCCAAAACACTCGTAGGCTCGGCCCCTCGGTGTCGCCACCGTTTAAAGAGGCCACGCAT
Organism: Parnassius apollo; assembly: GCA_907164705.1. Taxonomy (NCBI): domain Eukaryota; kingdom Metazoa; phylum Arthropoda; class Insecta; order Lepidoptera; family Papilionidae; genus Parnassius; species Parnassius apollo. Next base: position 2,001,446 of record CAJQZP010001523.1, read on the forward strand.
TCGGGCTATGACCAGGAAGTGGTCTGTGTCGAGGCCTACACCGCGGTATGCCCGAGTGTCTAGCACTTTCTTCTTCAGTCTTTCATCCACAATTACAAAATCAATCATACTTCTAGACTCACCCTCATCTCTTGTATACAGATGGATCTTTTTGTGGTCAAACATTGTGTCGGTCACGCACAGATTCCATTCCAAGCATACTTCAAGCAGGCTTCTCCCATTGTCATTCACTCTCTCGTCCCCAAACATACCCAGAACTCCTTCATACCCATCACGCTTTACTCCAACCCATCCATTAAAGTCCCCCTAACATCACGATCCGTTCATTCTCTCCGAATTTATTCAAGACCTCTCTCATGCTATCCCAAAATTCCCTCTCTCTCTTGTTGTGATTTTAGTGACCCACCTCCACGCAGATCCGTCGGTGCATAGACCCCAAGGATAAACAAGCGAGTGAGTCCGACTTTTAACCTAATCCAGAGGAGTCTTGGGCTTACACATTCATGCTCCATCACACATTCAACCATTCGAGATGAAAGAATCACACCAACTCCCTGACAGCCTCGGCTGGTTTGGGGGACTCCCGACCAGTATGCCGTGTAGGGGCCATGAACCGTGGTGTCACATCCTTTCCTCTTGGTTTCGTTCACGCACAGAATATCAATGCAACGTTCATCCATCATCTGACATACTCCATCTACCTTACCATCCATCCCTCCTCTTATATTCAACGTAGCGAAGCGGCTCTCCGTGGGCCACTTTTTCGCCCCCCGCGAGAAACGAGACGTGATGGGTGGCGAACCACATCGCCGCCATTTTGGTTAATTTTTTGATTATCCATTGCGTTCCCACGAATAGCGAAGGAAAGGTTTGTCCCCCCCCCAGCAGAGCCCCGCATGCCAGGGTAAGGCTAGCCTAATTCTGGGGTCGCCCGGTCCCTGGGCAGTGTGGCCCGCTAACGACTAGGCTTGCCCCTAGCCATGCATCCATCCGCGCAGCCGACGTTGGATTGGCGGAGGGTAGGAATAGGAAAACGGGAAGGATAGGTGGCGTGAAAAGGAAGAGTAAGGTAAGTTAGGGTAGGAAATAGGAAATGTACGATATTACCGTCCATGAGGGCAAGGGATAGGACAGTAACCGCTAGGGTAGCCGGGGTCGCATACCCGTATACCATACCACAACTACCGGACAGGTAAATTGGGATGAGTATCCCTCGACTATCTACAACTACTATGGCAACACTACTACAACTACTATGGCTACAACCATTTGTAAAAAAAAGAATTCAGAGGGGTAGCGAAGTCGTCGAAAAGCAGGTGGAGGCAGATAAAAACAACAAGGAGCACATTCACGTAAAATCGGAAAAAACAGAATGACGTAAAGTATATTTGTCATTATCAACAACAATGATGCAACGTCAAAAACTTTAGAATTTAGTTAAATGTACGTTTCATTTCACGTTTAGTTAGTGATTTACCAACATTTTTAAAAAATAATTAAAAATATTTCGACGCTGCTCTGGCAGCAAAAAACGCATGGGAGTGCTTTCACAGTGACAGAATCCTCAAATTCAGACGACTTTATTTCAAATCAATCCAAAATATTACAACTGATAAGACCAAAGCACTGATAACTCGTACAAGTAGTCTGGCGTTACTTAGTATATTTGTGTGCAAGTGTTAAAAATTCGTAAAAGATATTGAATTTTAAATTGTAAACGCTGACTATAAATTAGGTAATATGCAAACGCATGTAAAATATGGTTTAGGCTTTCTTTTTTCCTAATTTAAAAAAAATACGTAGGACAACATGTCGAAAAATTTTCTGTTTATTTAACGAAAAAAAATCAGATATGAACTTTTTACACCAAGTAAATACCCTGGTTATTGTTCTCGTGTTTATCTTTTTTGTCTTAAGCGTTGGATGCTTCACCCTACTAGTAAAGTAAAGTGACAGCCTTTATATGTCCCACTGCTGGACACAGGCCTCCCCCCCATTTCTGAGAGGGTTTTAGGGCAAGGAAGTGACCGCCGCGCTGCCCCAATGCGTGTTAGCGAACTTCACATGTCTTTGATTTTTTTTTCACCCTACTGTTTTTCATAAATTCTAGACAAAGATATAAAACTTGAGGCGAAGCTAAACTAATGAATAACTAATTTCTTGCCCTCTCAGCTTAGTACGGATACTATTATTTAACATATCGGCACGGAATTTTGGCGAATATTGAATCTTGCGACAGCATGCTTTTTAAATACTTTTTCTTCAAATAATACTGCGTAGATGACCACAATAAATGTCTCTAATAACTTTTCAGTACTTTTTAATGATTTTTAAAAGATAACTACACCAACAATTAATTTTGTAGCGACAGTTAATTTAAATAACACACTCTTAAGGAAATTTAGAATTTTCAACGATTAACTTTGAAACACTGAAAATAAAGAACGTGTGAACGTTTCTTTCTCTAGCTCTGATAACATCCTGTATTTAATCTGGCAAGCTCTGGATAATGTTTTTATATCGACTTGCGGTATGGTTGTCCAAGTGGCCGATAATGCATTTCGGAGCTAATCAAGAGTTTGTGGTGGGCTAGGAGAGAATTGAATCTATCTTTTATTCATGTCCAGATATGCTTAATTGGATTTAAGTCTGTACTGTGAGCTGGCCACTCTAATTTTTGAATACCAACCTCTTAAAGGTATACATTCACGCAATGTGCTACGTGTGGGCGTAGATTGTCCTGCATTAGAAGAAACTTATCGTGTCCAATGAAACATGATTCTGTAGGATCCCTTCAATATATCAAGCAGCAGTTAATCGGTTGTCGATGATAACCAACCAACCTAACCAACTCTGTACGAGTGTCGGAACTTATTCCTCCCCCACCATCACGAAGCCGTTTGTGTAGTGGTAATGGGTACAAATTGCTCTCTTCTTTTTTCCGTACTTGTTCGCGACCATCTGATGCACGTAATGCAATTCATTCTACACTCGTCTGTAATGAAAATTTTAGCGCACTGCTCGTGAGTCCAGTTGGCATCTTCTCGGTCAAAACGGAGTCTTACCACTCAATGCTGTCTGTGAAGCTCTGGATGTGTCGTCTTCAGGCATTAAATCTACTTCCTTCCTTTGATTTGGATCCGTTGGCGAACATAAACTGCAGTGAGGTAGAGATTTCGAAAATTTCTAGGAAAATAGTCTTTGAGTCTCGTCTCAAAGCATACTGCATTGATGAACGTGGTACATTTAGCGCTATGACCATTTCACGTTTAATCGACCCTTGGTCGATTAAAGCTTCGGCTTGTGCAACCTGAGCGGGTGTTAAGGATATTATTTAAAGTTTTATTGGACCTTTGAATATTGAATTAAACACACAAAATAACAAATGTCAGTAACCGAACGTAACACTTTAAGTTTAAAAATTCAAGCTAGTTGCTAAAATGACGATTCAACTGAAGCTTGAAACAAATGTCATACTGCACTCAAACATACTGAATTGCTCTTGAACTCGTCGTAAGCATTTTTTTGATTTAGAATATACCTATATCACTTGCGTCTGTGTCAACTATAAATTCTTTGCATGCATCAGGGTATCCCAAAATAGGTGTTTTGCACAGACGGTCCTTGAGCTCCTGGAATGCGATATTGCAAATTTCATCCCAGCAGAAATGTCGCTTCTCCTCGGTTAGCTGGTGCAGAGGTTTGGCTTTATCTGCAAAGTTCTTCACAAATCGCCGGTAATAGGTGCACAAACCCAAAAATGCTCTAACCTGCGTCTTGTCTTTTGGAACCGGCCAATCCTTGACAGTGGCGTTTTTCTCTGGATCTGTGCGGATACCTTCTTCCGATACTACAAACCCCAAAAAGTTAACTTGCCGTTGGAATAGTGAACATTTCTTCGGGCTCAACTTCAGGTTGGCACTCTGAATCTTCATGAGCACGCGTCCCAGGTTTTCAAGGTGTTCCTCAAACGTACGGCCCACGATGATGATGTCATCCAAGTAGACCAGACAGGCATCGCCAATTAGCCCGGTAAGTACAAGTTCCATCAGCCTTTCAAACGTTGCTGGAGCATTGCACAACCCAAACGGCATTACTTTGAATTGCCACAGACCCTTTCCCGTCGAGAACGCAGTTTTCTCCTTGTCCTTAGGGTCAATTTCAACTTGCCAGTAGCCACTTTTTAGATCCAGCGTGCTAAACCATTTTACTCCTGTAAGCATGTCCAGCGTGTCATCAATTCTTGGCAAGGGATAGCTGTCCTTCTTTGTAACGTCGTTCAGACGGCGGTAATCAACACAGAACCGCATGCTGCCATCCTTCTTCTTTACCAGCACCACGGGTGAACACCATGGACTAGATGAAGGTTCAATAACACCATCCTTCACCATTCCCTCAATCATGGTTTCCACTTCCTTTTCACGTGTTACCGGCAATCTTCTTGGCCGCTGACGGATAGGCAATTCCTCTCCTGTGTTTATTTTGTGTTGAACTAAGCCATTATTTCCTATGTCAGCATCGTTTGACGAGAATACATCGGCGTACTTGAGTAACAACTTCTTCGCCTTGACCAATTCGTTCGGGGAGAGAACACTGCGACAGTCTTCCAAAAGTGTGGTCACTCTCGTTTCTGAATCCTTGCTGGGGGTCCCACTCGATATATATTGGCACCGACGTAACCAATCCACTTCCTCACAAGTGCCAACCAGTGTGCCTTTTTCTATAATCTGTTCCCGGTCGCAAAGGTTCAGCACACGTATTCTTGAGATGTCAGTGGTTCTGACCAAGGTTCGAGCTACTTTCCATGGAAGGTCATTGTTTACCCTTTCCACGAGTACACAACGGTGAGCTTGCCCAGCGTTTCGGGGAAGACTAACCGGAACAATCGTTTCCGATCTCGGCGGAAGAACAATCTTCTTAATGCTGTACACGTTCCCTGGTAACGCACCTTCCATAAAAAGTTCCTCCTGTCCACATTTCAAAACACCTTGCTTAACGTCGATCTCACAACAATTATTCCTCATAAAGTCTAGGTCTAGGATGCAGTCGTCCATTATATCAGCCACGATGACATTATGCAGGTAGCTCACGTTGCCTCGCTTCAACTCCATCTCCTTCTCTCCACGGACGGGTATACGCTGACCAGTGGCTGTTACCAAATTAATGCGTTCTTCAACGTATGCGGAGTCCCTAAGGAACTGACTTATAAGTTAAGAACTAACAACCGTACGAGAGGCTCCAGTGTCTATGGTCAGTTTACACGGCATTCCGTTGACCTCGCCCTTGATGATTAGACTGTTCCCATCATGGGTTTGTGAGATCGAGACCCTTGGGGCTCTTTTAACATCAGCCAGCACCCGCCCCGCAGTTCTGGCTTTTACTCGTTTCCCTGCTGCTGCTGGGCGGTGCTGTTGGCCGCATTACCCTCCTGAGATCGTTCACCGTCCCTTTCTAGGGTTCACTTAGGGCAGCTGGATCGAAGATGGCCCTTTTCCCCACAGCCATAGCACCTAGGGCTGTATCCTCTGTTGCGATCGCGAACTGTAACTGCTGCAACCTCCCTGACGCGATGGGAACGATGATCCTGCCGCACGGCTTCTACCTCCAGTGCATGGGCCAAGGCGTCCTTAAGAGTCTGGACGTGTTAGCCCGAGCGCACGTACCTACTTAGTTTGTCTCCGTGTATTTTATTATTTTTAAGGGTTAAAAGTGGATTATTCTGTGTGTGACAAGTGGACAAAAAAATATAGCAATCGATTCCTCTTAAATAACTGAGAAGACTGTGTAGATTTAACATTTAACAAAAGTGATATTAGTGTATAAATAACGGCTCAAACGTGTTTGGTTGTAGCATTCTAAAAGTGTTATGTGACGTGTGTGACTCATCGGGTGATCGCGTTTGAAAGCAACTATTACGCAATTACGCAATTTGATGGAGCAACCTGTACAGACTTTTCGTCATAAGTGCATGTCGTTACCGTAGCTCAACGGTCACAGTGTTGAACCGAGACTTATTTAACGGCCGGAAAGTGGTGGTTCAAACCCGGTTGACAAACTCTGTTAATTTTTAATTTTTTATTTTAATTTTTCTTTTCTTTTTTGTTGAAATGACGCCAATAAATAAAAAACCCGCTTCCAGAACCAAGAAATGTTTTAAATGTAAGAAAAATATCACAAAGGAAGGTGTCAAGTGTTCTATATGTAAAAATAATTATGACATTTCATGTGTAAATATGACGATAAGGAAATTTAATTTGATGACATCTGACTGCAAGAATCAATGGCAATGCAACAAATGCTTAAATAAACATACATTAACTACAAAATCATGTAAAATTAATCCCATTTTTATAAGTACTCCTAAAGCAAACACATCACAAGCATATACGAGTACAGCACAAGAAAATTCTAATATTACGACAGACAACATAACTCTTAGAAAGCAATTTACTAGGGAAAATGAATACGAACCTATAATTAATGACGTAAAAGGTCACTCATTACTAGAAGAAAATAATAATTCTTTGGAGGATATTTCGTTATCTCCCAGAAGAAGCCTTCCTGATCTTTCTACTCGTGACTATGACGACGAATATATTCAATTAAAGCAAAAAATTGAGGAATTGAATAGTAAACTTGCCAGTGCACATACAGAAATAGAAAACTTGCACATGGAAAAGAATGTATTACAAATAGAAGTCCATGAGCAAGAAAATCGAATTCAGTACTTAACTGCCATATTTTCACGGAGTGTCAGAAAGCGCAAGTCAAAAATAAAAGGAGACTCAACATTTATGCGACAAAACAAATCTCTTGACTATTCCTCAATACAAACAAGCTACTGCCCTGATTTTGCAATACAAGCTAAAACTAAGGAAAGCGATAAGGATACGTCACTAGAAGATATCACGTCGCCTAAAACTGCTACTACGGCTAAAGAATCTTTAAATAAGATACACATATTTGGAGGGCAACAATGTGTAGGATTAGCTTCTTCACTGATTCGATCAAGACTCAACAGCAAATATGAAAAATATTGTATTACAGCAGATACAAAACCGCAAGCGCCTACCGAAGAAATTCTTAACGGATGCGAAAATGTTGTTTTTAATAATAAAGATAAAATAGTAATTAATGTTGGTGAAAATGACTGTAACCCCACTAAAGTATTATTAGAACTATCTGCATTTTTGAAAACCAGAACTTAACTATTATTGTAATAAGCGTACTAAAAAATGTTTTTTTGAATGAAAACCTGTTGAATAGGAACATTCGCCTTCTATGTAACAATTTCAATAAATGTCATTTCATTCACATTGACGATAAAACAAAACGCTTTGACATTTGTACTAAATTAAATTTTTTAATAGATAGCCTCGACTACAACGAAAAATTCCTTAGCTTTAACAAACGTCATGATTTAATCCGTTTCCGCCATAAAAATGTCAATAAACAGAAAAGTAGAAAAATCACACAGAAAACTATCTTAGATTATTTTTGCTATGTAAACAATTATGCGAGGCATCGGAACGAAGATGTAAATGCTAATATCGAAGTAACAGCTGAAGGGTCAAAACGTGGCAACTTTTTTCGTCTGTAAAACCAAATCCTTACAATTTTTCACCAAAACATAGCTGGACTTCTTAATAAAACTGATTTGTTGCAGATATACATAACTGATTTTCCTCGTGAAATAGGATGTGAATTAGATGTTATATGCCTTAGTGAAACATTTCTGAAAGCAGGTGAAGAAGTGTGTGTGCATTTGAATGGCTACACTATTGCAAATAGTTATTCAAGGCTTGACGTAAAACGAGGTGGTGTATGCATACTTTGTAAAAATAATTTTAACTTTGTAGATCTTACAATAATTAATAAATATCAAGCAGAAAACACTTTTGAGGTATGTGGTATTATTTTGCCAGACCATCGCTGTTGTGTTATCTGCATCTATAGAATAACTAAGTCCAATGTAACAGACTTTTTAAATAAATTTCAAGACATGCTTTATAATATTTGTGACAGATATAACGACTTTAAAATAATTATAGCCGGAGATTTTAATATTGACACACTTAAGTGCACACAAGCTTCTGAATTCTACAAAGACATTTTATTAAACAATAACCTCACTCATCACATACAAAAGCCTACCAGACAGAAAACTTGTATAGATCATATTATAAGCAATGACCGAGAAGCCGTAGGTAAAATATATGAATTGGGGTTATCTGACCATAATACGGGTCAAACGCTTAGTATAAAACTTCCTTATAAATATAAAACTTACATAAATACATATTGGATACTTAGAAGAGACTATAGCACTGACAATAGGAGAAAATTTAAAGAAATAATGAAGCAACTGACATTTAATGACATATATGACGAATCAAACTTTGACCTAGCTTTTAGTAATTTTCATGACATAATTAGATTATTCTATGACTTATGCTTTCCCGTGATTAAAATTAAACGTCAGATAAAAACTTATGGCCCTAAATGGATAACAGCAGGACTTAGAAAGTCTTGTAAAACAAAAAGGAAGTTGAGTTACATTTACTATACATCAAGACCTAATGAAAAAATATCAAACGAGTCAAAATATTACCTTTATACTAACATTCTAAAAAAAAGTTATAAATAAATCCCAAAAAATTAGCAATTACAAGTATATCTCAAATAGTAAAAACAAATGCAAGGCAGCATGGAACATTATCCAAAAACAAAACTGTAGCTAATAATATCCCAAAAAGTATTAAAGAATTAAAAATAAATAATAAAGTTACTAGTGACAAAATACTAATGGCCGAGAATTTAAACAAACATTTTATTCATTCACTGAATAAAATGAAGCAAATTGATAAAACATTAACCAAACATAATATGAAAAGTATTTTTTTGCGTCCTTCAAATAAATATAAGAAAAAAAAAAAGTAATAATTTCTTTGAAAAACACACTATCAGTTGGTTACGACAACATAGCAACTGGAATCCTTAAGATGTGTGCTGAAGAATTATCGCCAATTCTGTCACATTTGGTTAACATATCGTTTATAGAAGGATCCTTTCCAACAGCTCTCAAGTTTTTAACAGTAAAACCGCTACATAAAAAGGATGATAAATGCGACATAAATAATTATCGACCAATTACTTTAGTACCTATACTGTCTAAAATCTTTGAGAAAACTATGTATTCTAGAATATACGATTATCTAACAAAATTTGACATTCTAAAAGTAGAGCAAAATGGATTTCAAAGAAATAAATCGACCACATTAGCAGCCTATTCATTGGTTACCGAAATAATTAATTGTGTAGACAAAGATCACCTAGTATCTGCAGTATTTTTTGATATGAGTAAAGCTTTCGATGTAGTGTGTTATGATATTTTATTTGATAAGCTGTACTGCTATGACATTCGGGGCCCAGCATTACAGTGGATAAAATCTTATCTAAGCGGTAGAGAACAGTGTGTTGAAATAAATGATATAGACGTTAATAATGTAATGATATCGTACAGATCCAAATATAAACACAACCTTAGTGGAGTCCCACAAGGGAGTGTCCTGGGGCCTCTTCTCTTTTTGCTTTACGTTAATGACCTACCTGACTTTATCAATTGCAAGTCTGTACTTTTTGCTGACGACATTTCAATCATAATAAGTACTGACACTAAATCCAATTACAATGATAAAATAATGACAGCTGTTATAAGTGTCACAGATTGGCTATACAAGAATAGACTCAAAGTAAATTTAGGCAAAATAAAAATAATACAATTTAACCTAAGGAAATATAAAGAAACTATTGACATTATTATAAATGGACAAAAACTAGAGGAGGTTTAAAATACAAAATTCTTGGGGATACATATTGATGATGGTTGTACTTGGCAAAGACATATTATAGAAGTATGTACAAAAATCAATAAGTTCATTTACCCATTACGAAGATTGTCAAGGACCTCATCTCAAAAAATTGCTTTACTCGCCTATCATGGCTATATAGATTCCGTTTTGAGATATGGCGTAATACTATGGGGAAATGGATCTACAGTGAACAAAGCTTTTATTGCTCAAAAAAAGTGTGTAAGGGCAATCTGCAGGGTTGGTCCTTTATATTCTTGTAGAGAACTTTTTCCAACCCTAAAAATTCTAACACTTCCTAGCATTTATATTTTCGAGTTGGGTGTCTTGGTCAAAAAACATAAACAGTTTTTTACAAAAAAATAGTGATGTTGTTAGTTTTAATACAAGGTATAAGGATAAACTAGTTCTTCCATTTAGAAAGAAGGCAACCTCTCATAAGAGCTGTTACTCGATGGCAATAAAGGTGTTTAACAAACTGCCTAGCGACATAAAGTCATTGCCTCTTAGTAAGTTTAAAGGCAAACTTTTTATGTGGTTGGTGGACAGGGCTTTCTATAATATTAAGGAGTTTTTTAATTACAAATAAATTCACTTGACCATGAATATAATGTTTGTAATGTATTTTGATTTTAAATATGACTACTATAATAATAAAAATAATTGTACTGTTTAAATAATAACTCATTTTAATTCAATTTAATTCAATTCAATCCGTTTGTAATGAATTATGATTTTAAATATGAATACTATAATAATAATAATAATTGTACTGTTTAAATAATAACTAATTTAAATTCAATTGATCATATACTTAAATATTTGCACGTCCTAACAGGACAAAACATGTTGATCTTTTATTTGATGTAACAACTTATTTACCGTGTTTTATGCAAATAAATGATTCTTGATTCTTGATTCTTGATTCTTGAAGCGTCTCGTGGTGCCCGAGCCTCACAGCAGCTCTGACTTCCAGGTCACGGATGCCGTCGATGAATGTCTGCACCAGGTTCCCTACAATGAACGCAGGTACAGACCGGTATGCTTTTCGCACCAGCTTCTCCACCTCTAGAGCCCACTGCTGCAGGTTTTCGTTGATGCGCTGCACACGATCTTTAAGCTGCGCACGAAAGACGTGTTCCAGGTGAGCGTCGCCATATCTCGCCTCCAATGCCTCAAGGAGTTGCTCATAAGTCACTTCCTCACCGAGAGCTTCCAGAACTGTTAAGGCCTGGTCGCGCAGGCCGAGTGTAAGAGCAGTCCTGGCCTGATTTTTATTCCAGCCGTTCGCCTTCATAACAGCATCTAACTGGATTTTGTAGGCTGACCAGGAAGAAGTCCCGTCGAATGGTGGCACCTTGAACCCACGTAGCGAAGGTGTAGTAGCTACTACGGGAGCTGCAATTCCATCTCCAAGCTTGAGTTCATCCAGCGTTTTCTTAACTTGGTTGATTTGGGTCTCAGCTTCCGGCAGGCGGTTATCATGTTGAGCAACCTTATCCTTCACCTCCCTTATCTTTTTCCCGAAGGTAGCGTGAAGGTCCTTCATGAAAAGCATCTGCTCTTCCCTATCGCGTTTGAGCTGCTCTTCTAAGCGACGGGCCTGTTCCTCCTGTCGGCGCGCCTGTTCCTCGTGTCCGCCCCGCAGCTGCTCTTCCAACCGACGGGCCTGTTCCTGCAGCATCACCATCAGAGCGCCTAAATCAGGTGCTGCAGATGCAGGAGCTACTGACGGACCGGCCTCCGTTGCCGGCGGCTGGCCCTCCGACGTCTGCGGCGTTGCACCACCAAATCTTCGTTGGTCCGTCTCCTGCTGGCGTTGACTTCGGGTACGGACACCCTCCGTTTCCTCCTTAGGTAAAATCGGCATTATTTTATCCCACTTCTGACACCAATTGTTACGAGCTTGAGGTTCGTGACAATAAAAGTTGCCGATAAAATTACCTAAATTAACACTTTAATTTACTTTACACAAATTAAAACTTAAAACACTAGTAATTAAACACACTAATTCACTTAATTCCGCTCCGAAGCTTCGCTTGTGTCGCCGAGTTCAACTCTGCCCCGATCGCATCTTGCAGCGCCTATTTATATAATTAGCAAAGAAGCGTCCCGAACATTCAAGTAAATGCGCGCCAGGCAACGAGTATTCGAGTGTAGATTTTCCAGAAACTTAATTCTTCGGGTGGCGCTGTCGGTCGAAAGATTTGTGATGTCATTTACTGCAAAGCTCCTCTCGCTCTCGTTCCTGACACTAGATGGCGCTAGTTGACTTATTCATGCAACAATACGTTATTTACATTAATACATCTATGTAAAGTTAACGAATTTGGTTACTACTGTTGAGGAGATAAGGCTAAAAAATAAACAACATTTCTTAAAGCATTAATTTCATAGTTCTATGGCATTAATGCTTTAAGAAATGTCGTTTATTTTTTAAGCATTGCGGATATTACTAAAACTAGTCATAAATTATCTAATGTCCGATGAAATATATTTATGTTGCATGAATAAGTCAACTAGCGCCATCTAGTGTCAGGAACGAGAGCGAGGGGAGCATTGAGAAAATGACATCACAAATCGCTCAACTGACAGCGCCTAGTCGAAACTCGAACGCTCGGTACCTTCCGCGTGTTTACTTGAACATTCTGGATATTTCTTTGCTAATTCAAATATATAGGCGCTGCAAGATGCGATCGAGGCAGAGTGAACTCGGCGACACAAGCGAAGCTTCGGAGTGGAATTAAGTGAATTAATGTGTTTAAATTATTAGTGTTTTAACTTTAATTGTGTAAAGTAAATTAAAGTGTTAATTTAGGTAATTTTATCGGCAATTTTTATTGTCACGAACCTTAAGCTCGTAACAATTGGTGTCAGAAGTGGGATAAAATCATGCCGATTTTACCTAAGGAGGAAACGGAGGGTGTCCGTACCCGAAGTCAACGCCAGCAGGAGACGGACCAGAGGAGGTTTGGTGGTGCAACGCCGCAGACGTCGGAGGGCCAACAGCTAGCCACGGAGACTGTGGGCCCGTCAGTAGCTCCTACATCTGCAGCACCTGACTTAGGTGCTCTGATGGCCATGCTACAGGAGCAGCTGCAGCGCGGACGAGAGGAACAGGCCCGTCTGTTGAAAGAGCAGCAGGAGGAACAGGCTCGCCAGCAGGCGGAACAGGCACGCCGATTGGAAGAGCAGCTGCGGGATGGACAGGCCCGTCGGTTGGAAGAGCAGATGCTCCTCATGAAGGACCTTCACGCTACCTTCGGGAAGGAGATAAAGGAGGTGAAGGATAAGGTTGCTCAGCATGACAACCGCCTGTCGGAAGCCGAAACCCAAATCGTGAAAGCTGAAAACCGAATCGAGAAAGCTGAAACCCGAATCGACCAAGTAAACAATCGGGTTGACAACGTAGTGGCTGACATGAAGAAATCACTAAACGACCTCAAACTTGGGGATGGAACTACAGCTCCCGTAGTAGCTGCAGCACCTTCGCTACGTGGATTCAAAGTGCCGCCGTTCGACGGGACCTCTTCCTGGTCGGCCTACAAAATCCAGTTCGAGGCCGTCATGGAGGCGAACGGCTGGAATAAAAGCCAAGCCACGACTGCACTCACCCTAGGCCTGCGTGACCAAGCCTTAACTGTGTTGGAAGCTCTCGGTAAGAAAGTGACCTATGAGCAGCTTCTTGAGGCCTTGGAAGCGAGATATGGCGACGCTCATCTGGAACACGTCTTTCGCGCGCAGCTTAAAGATCGCGTGCAGCGCAGCAACGAGAACCTGCAGCAGTGGGCCCTTGAGGTGGAGAAGATGGTTCGAAAAGCATACCGGTCTGTACCTGCGCTCATTGAAGGGAACCTGGTGCAGACATTCATCGACGGCATCCGCGACCTGGAAGTCAGAGCTGCTGTGAGGCTCGGGCACCACGAGACGCTTAAGGACGCCTTGGCCCATGCACTGGAAGTGGAAGCCGTGCGGCAGGATCATCGTTCCCATCGCGTCAGGGAGGTTGCAGCAGCTACAGTTCGCGACCGCAACAAAGGATACAGCCCAAGGTGCTATGGCTGTGGGGAAAAGGGCCATCTTCGATCCAGCTGCCCTAAGCGAACCCTAGAAAGGGAAATTGAACGATCTCAGGAGGGTAGTGCGGCCAACAGCACCGCCCAGCAGCGGCAGGGAAACGAGTAAAAGCCAGAACTGCGGGGCGGGTGCTGGCTGATGTTAAAAGAGCCCCAAGGATCTCGATCTCACAAACCCATGATGGGAACAGCCTAATCATAAAGGGCGAGATCAACGGAATGCCGTGTAAGCTGACCATAGACACTGGAGCCTCTCGTACGGTTGTTAGTTCCCAACTTATAAGTCAGTTCCTTGGGGACTCCGCATACAACCGAGAACGCCTTAATTTGGTAACAGCCACCGGTCAGCGTATACCCGTCCGTGGAGAGAAGGAGATGGAGTTGAAGCTAGGCAACGTGATCTACCTGCATAATGTCATCGTGGCTGATATAATGGACGACTGCATCTTAGGCCTAGACTTTATGAGGAATAATTGTTGTGAGATCGACGTTAAGCAAGGTGTTTTGAAATGTGGACAGGAGGAACTTTTTATGGAAGGTGCGTTACCAGGGAACGTGTACAGCATTAAGAAGATTGTTCTTCCGCCGAGATCGGAAACGATTGTTCCGGTTAGTCCACCTCGAAACGCTGGGAAAGCTCACCGTTGTGTACTTGTGGAAAGGGTAAACAATGACCTTCCATGAAAAGTAGCTCGAACCTTAGTCAGGACCACTGACATCTCAGGAGTACGTGTGCTGAACCTTTGCGACCGGGAACAGATTATAGAAAAAGGCACACTGGTTGGTACTTGTGAGGAAGTGGATTGGTTACGTCAGTGCCAATATATATCGAGTGGGACCCCCAGCAAGGATTCAGAAACGAGAGTGACCACACTTTTGGAAGACTGTCGCAGTGTTCTGTCCCCGAACGAATTGGTCAAGGCGAAGAAGTTGTTACTCAAGTACGCCGATGTATTCTCATCAAATGATGCTGACATAGGAAAGACTGGCCTAGTTCAACACAAAATAAACACAGTAGAGGAATTGCCTATCCGTCAGCGGCCAAGAAGATTGCCGGTAGCACGTGAAAAGGAAGTGGAAACCATGATTGAAGGAATGGTGAAGGATGGTGTTATTGAACCTTCCTCTAGTCCATGGTGTTCACCAGTGGTGCTGGTGAAAAAGAAGGATGGCAGCATGCGGTTCTGTGTTGATTACCGCCGTCTGAACGACGTTACAAAGAAGGACAGCTATCCCTTGCCAAGAATTGATGACACGCTGGACATGCTTACAGGAGGAAAATGGTTTAGCACGCTGGATCTAAAAAGTGGCTACTGGCAAGTTGAAATTGACCCTAAGGACAAGGAGAAAACTGCGTTCTCGACGGGAAAGGGTCTGTGGCAATTCAAAGTAATGCCGTTTGGGTTGTGCAATGCTCCAGCAACGTTTGAAAGGCTGATGGAACTTGTACTTACCGGGCTAATTGGCGATGCCTGTCTGGTCTACTTGGATGACATCATCATCGTGGGCCGTACGTTTGAGGAACACCTTCAAAACCTGGAACGCGTGCTCATGAAGATTCAGAGTGCCAACCTCAAGTTGAGCCCGAAGAAATGTTCACTATTTCAACGGCAAGTTAACTTTTGGGGTTTGTAGTATCGGAAGAAGGTATCCGCACAGATCCAGAGAAAATCGCCGCTGTCAAGGATTGGCCGGTTCCAAAAGACAAGACGCAGGTTAGAGCATTTTTGGGTTTGTGCTCCTATTACCGGCGATTCGTGAAGAACTTTGCAGATATAGCCAAACCTCTGCACAAGCTAACCGAGGAGAAGCGACATTTCTGCTGGGATGAAAGTTGCAATATCGCATTCCAGGAGCTCAAGGACCGTCTGTGCAAAACACCTATTTTGAGATACCCTGATGCAAGCAAAGAATTTATAGTTGACACAGACGCAAGTGATATAGGACTCGGCGGTGTGTTGTCTCAACGGAATGGTGACCAAGAGGTCGTGATAGCGTACTTCAGCAAGTCGTTGTCAAAACCGGAAAGGAACTACTGTGTCACAAGACGCGAATTGCTAGCTGTGGTAAAGTCGTTGCAACATTTTAGCAAATATCTTCTGGGACGAAAATTTCACTTACGAACTGACCATGCTGCACTAAAATGGCTATTGCAGTTTAAAAACCCAGAAGGACAAGTTGCGAGGTGGATTGAACTACTGCAGGAATACGACTTTGAGATCGAACATCGCAGCGGGAAATCTCATGGCAACGCAGATGCATTGTCAAGAAGACCTTGTCCTGAAGATTGCAAACATTGTACTAGGCAAGAGAGTAAGGAAGTGGTATCCGTGAGGATGCTCAGGGCAGACCACCTCAGCAACGAGTGGAAGGACAGCTTACTACATGCACAGCAGGAAGATCCGGACATCAAGCAGATTCTGGAATGGATAAAGGCCAGTGCTCCCAAGCCCAAGTGGAGTGACGTCTCAGCGATGAGTTCGACCACTAAAAGCTATTGGGCCCAGTGGGACAGCTTGCTGCTTCAGGATGGAGTTCTGTGTCGTAAATGGGAAAACGTTCGGGGAGACAGCTGTCATTTGCAAATGGTTGTCCCTAAAGTTAAAGTACCGGATGTTCTACAGCTGTACCATAATGATTGTTCAGGAGGCCATCTGGGAGTTAAACGAACTCTACTGAAGATCCGAGAACGGTTTTACTGGGTCCACTGTCGAAACGATGTCGAGGACTGGTGTCGCAAATGTACAAGTTGTGCGGCTGTAAAGGGACCTCAGACTCGTAGTAGAGGTGCATTGAAGTTGTACAATGTTGGTGCACCATGGGAGAGAATAGCCATTGACGTGGCGGGGCCGTTTCCGGAGAGTGAAAGCGGTAACAAGTATTTCATGGTTGTGATGGATTACTTCACTAAGTGGCCAGAAGTCTTCGCCATTCCAAATCAAGAAGCTTCAACAGTTGCAGATAAACTAGTTCATGAAGTCTTCTGTCGTTTTGGAGTACCTTTAGAGATTCACAGCGATCAAGGAAGGAATTTTGAGTCTCAAATATTCCAGGAAACTTGCCGAGTTATGGGTACTCATAAAACAAGAACGACTTCTTATCACCCGCAATCTGATGGAATGGTGGAACGATTTAATCAGACATTGGAGAGGTACCTAGCAAAAGTTGTAGACAATCGGCAACGAGATTGGGACAAGCACATACAACCGTTTTTGTTGTCATATCGAAGTTCTGTTCACGAAAGTACAGCAGTGACACCAGCTTTCGCAAACTTTGGAAGAGAATTACGGCTGCCTGCAGACCTGATCACCGGGATACCACCCGATGCTCCACGCAGTATAACCGATTATGCAAATGACTTGCGGAAAAAAATGAATGACGTTTATGAGCACGTGAGACAATCGGGCCAGCAAATGTCTGAAAAGATGAAAACCCGGTATGACCGCAAAATGAACAACAAAAGGTTCGACGAAGGTTCACTTGTGTGGTTGCACAATCCAGTCCGCAGCAAAGGGAAATCTCCTAAGCTTCAAGCTAATTGGGACGGCCCGTACCGGATTGTAACCAGGATCAACGATGTGACCTACCGGATACAGAAAGGCGCAAGAGGGACTCCTAAGATCGTCCATGTGGATCGCTTGGCGCGTTATTATGGGACCGATAATGCTCGGGACGAGCATGTCTTAGGAGGGGGCAGTGTTGCATGAATAAGTCAACTAGCGCCATCTAGTGTCAGGAACGAGAGCGAGGGGAGCATTGAGAAAATGACATCACAAATCGCTCAACTGACAGCGCCTAGTCGAAACTCGAACGCTCGGTACCTTCCGCGTGTTTACTTGAACATTCTGGATATTTCTTTGCTAATTCAAATATATAGGCGCTGCAAGATGCGATCGAGGCAGAGTGAACTCGGCGACACAAGCGAAGCTTCGGAGTGGAATTAAGTGAATTAATGTGTTTAAATTATTAGTGTTTTAACTTTAATTGTGTAAAGTAAATTAAAGTGTTAATTTAGGTAATTTTATCGGCAATTTTTATTGTCACGAACCTCAAGCTCGTAACATTTATTTAAGGTTTTCTGAGTGCGGATATTTGAACTCACCTTATCCTGTACATATAATAAATTATAAGAGGTGATTTTTCACTCGTCTCCCGTCATGTGGCGGAGTCGTACAACAATCCATCAAGAGAATCCAAGATGCTGCTGCTCATCTCTTGGTTTGTTTCCCACTGTCGCCTCTTACAACATCCATAGGACGATATGGGGTAGTGGAATTTGTCACACCACCACTACGCAGGCAAACCCAAGTTGAGGAAGATGGAAAACGGTACCGTTGCCAAGAAAATAAAATTCGGTTCTTTTAGAAAATCTAACATGCAAAGGCTGAATTACAAAATTTTATTGCAATCATAAAAATGTATAATTATCAATACAAAAATGAAACACGGAAAATTTAAGCATCCATTAGTTAATTATTTTTTAAAAAAAAAATATAATATATAACTGAAGTATTTCCGGCCTAGTCGTGGCGGATTGAATTTAGTAGCCGTGGTCAGTTGTGTGTAGTTGGAGCCTACGGAGGAAGATGCACATTGAATTCTGGTAAGCTTGATCCAAGAAGGGGGAGGTGTTGTACTCTCCCAAGGAGGGGCTGCGGAAGTGTGCGAAACTTCCCATAGTTCCAAAAATATGCAGCGAAGGTAAAACAGCATGTGTTTTTAGTTGGTGTGAGTCCATCACAATCTGTCATTGCCTTTACCATGTCTTTAATGGCATGCAAATAATTTCCCCCCCCCTCCCTCAGCGCAATAAAAGGCAGTTGTTTTGATAAAACAGATTAACACTTCAATTTATTTTATGAAATGTATAGATTTGTTATGTGATAAGTCTATCAACATGAAAAAAATAATTGGTGAATAAGATACACAAATAAAAAAAAATTAGACGTAGTACAAACAAGCCGGTGAATAATGAGTTAAGTATTTTTTTTCAAATTCATCTAATCAATCTACTTTTTTTTCATTAAAAGACACAAGACAATATAAGAAGATCGTTAATCCGAAATCCTGTTGAATCGATCATTGTTAAAAGTTGTTTCGGTGTGTCAAATTTTCTCAATTATTTCTAGAATTTCCCGTGAGGTGGAATTGCTATAAACAAAGTAAAATTATTAGGTGTTTTAGACAGGCAATCAAGTGTAAATAATAATTAGGGTGTTCCGAAACTAGTGACTGAAGCCGGTGAAAATACTCGTAGTTTAGAAAGAAACACAAAATGAACACACTGTTGGCTTTAACGACAACTTTTCTTCTGGTGTGCGGTAATTTTTTTTTAAATATATTACATATATGTGACATTGTCATATGTTATATGATAAATATGTTTTTTTTTTATAAAACTTAGAAGATTAAGGAAATTATTTATAAATTATGTCAATAATATTTTATACAAAAACAAGACTAGTGTGAATAGTAACTACATATTGACAAAAAAATTATGAATTTTGTCGCGTAAGAAAAATAATTTTGAATTCCTAATTATTGATGAGACTTGCAGCATCTATGACCATGGCGCTATAAAGGGCTCAACATCTTGATGTCACTGACAACTCGGACTACCTTCAGCATTTCACAAATAATTACAGGTCAGATCTACTCAGAATCAATAGATCTAGATAAAAAATTACAAGACTGAGTATCACGTCAGAATATACTTTTTGAATCTCCTTGCTTTAAGAGCATTATTTTGCTTAAATGAAACCCTATCATTACATAAGATTTAATAGATCATAACTCCTCGTAAAAGAACGCCGATTCTTACTATGGATGATTCCTGAGGCCGATGAAATTAAAATCATCCAAATTCTAACAGGAAAAATGGTTGGGTGCTAACATCTGGTAGAGATCTCTTAATTTAAATAAAATTCCAACCCCAAGAATACCATTACGAGACTTCAAAATACTATAAGGAATTGCATAATTTAATTCCTCCCTCTACCTTCCACCATCGGACAACCCGGTGTTCAGCCAGTCTCCATCTTTTTGTATTCGACTTATCACATATCTTTAAATCTAATTACAATGTGGGCGTAAATAACGAATAAGCTTTTGTTCAGTGCACTTTACCATCTTAGGCTGCATAACTTAGTTTTATTTAATGTGTAGTATTCGCACAAATATAACAAATTCTTACTATTCTGACTATTCTTAAAAACTTTTTATTTACGGTTGTTGGCTTTACCATGGTTAGGACACGTTTTCTGCCTATGTGTCGCCATCTAGTTGTGCTTGCACTACTGTGCTCCAGTATAAAGAGAAGAGTTTAGAGAACCAGAATAAATACAAACTATAATGCATTTCATCTTAGTACTCAAAGGTGACAACACAAGTGTAGCTTTATTTATTGAAGTTAGTTGCAGGTTTCTAAGAACTGCAGAAACCACTTATCAGAAGGTGGAATATAATTCTTTTGTCACTTCAATTTAATAAAAAATTATAAACAAAATATCTGGAGAAGTGCAGATTAAAAATTGTTTCATAACCCACTCAGCAATGAGAGAAGAGCTGTGCCCAATTGTGAGGTATATAAGCTGTATCTTTATGTCATATTGGGTTGAAATATGACAATACTGAAAACATTGTTATACCATGCACATGGTTTTAATAACGGATAAGTCATACATACTCGCAGACACACCAAAAAACTTACTATTAATAAAAAAGTGGTATGTTGACATTTGTCGGTCAAAAAAACATAATTGGAGTTATGTTGATTACGTTCATAGTATTCCTGTGGGAGATCCCTGACCTGGTGATCCGTAACTCGGGCTTCCACCTAGTACTGACACTAGACTATCAAGTCATAGTCTTAAAAACATTATCTATACTTTACCTTTGTTAACCCTAAATTGTGAAAGTAAATGAATGTTTACTATTATTATTATATATATCTTAATCGATTATGTCATATTTACAGATACCGTCAAATGTACTGAATCTGAAAATATTATCTATGAAATTTCAATTGTATCTGAAAAACACAAAAAACAGACATTTTATATTGACTTATTGATAGATGATCTACTAGATCAAAAATGGGACGAAAGCGAAAAATCATGCTATGGTCAGACTTTAATTATTTTAAACAATGTTAGGAACTCTACGCTATGGGTCACGTGGAGTAAGTAGGTATATTAAAAAAAACGTTTATCACGCTTTTTCCTTGTATCTTCGTTTTACTTACATACATAATACACAGAAAGATATCCAGACACAGGTCAAAGCTTGGGGGTATAAAACAGGGTTTTCAACCCAAATTTATAATATTAAAGTATTTAACTATATTAGGCCTCCAAATAATATCTTTTATTTTATGAAAATATATAAAATGTAGCGTAAATAGTGGTCCACCATAAAACAGATAATTTACTTTAGCATATTATAATTTTAACATTTATGTTTTCATTTTTATTTCTATTAATTACTGCTGAATACTAGATCAATCGTGACAAAATATTACTTTTATATAAATTTAGATTTTCTTAATAAAAAAATGAGTTCATCTCTATTTTTACCTTAACTTTTTACATAACATGCAAATTCAAGTGCATTCATGTAAAAATAAAGGTACTATATTGTTAGTGCCCATATGAAAGTATGCCTACTTAACACCAATTTCAAAATGATATCTCATTGACAGGTACTATTGTTAAACAAAAAGATATCCGATTTTAATTGAACAAAAGAAGATTGTCGTTGAAATAATGTTTTAAAATTTCGTTGCGTTTATATTATTACAAAACGTAATAAATTCTAAAAAAAATCTATTAGTGCCCATTCGTTTAAAATTATGCTTACTAAATACCGATTTCGAAATATTTTTCTATTACTAGTTCTCTCATTATTAAAATAAGTTAATGCAATTTTAATTGAAAACGACTTAAAATAATAATTTAAGTTACTAATGTTGCAAAATGATAACTAACTTGTTACTTACGTGAACAAAGCATTAAAAAAACAAGTAATAATTTTTATCATTTATTAATGATCTTTGAAACAATTATAAACACTGTAAAAATTATACCAAATTTTAAAATGGCCCCCATTCGCAGCTATACGCGCTCTGCAACATCAAATAAACGACCATTTAAGTCGTCAAGCAACCCCGCTTTCGCTGATTTCTGCAGCTGCTGTCTGGATTCTAGTCCTCAATCAGTCATTAGCTGTCATTTGTTTCTTGTGGACTTTTTCTTTCAGACAATCCTAATAAAAAAAATCCAGGGGAATTAGGTCTGGCAAGCGTGATGGCCACAATATTGGACCTAAACGCCCGATCTACCTATTTTGATACGCTGTATTAAGATGCTCTCGGACTTTAACAGCATGGTGAGCAGGACAGCCATCGTTCTGCAGCCATGTCTTGTCACATGTCTTCTTGGAATTCAGGAGCGACATTTCTCAGATGCAGGGGCATGTCAATCTGCAAAAAAATTAAAAATATCCCTCTGCGTTTAAAGTTTCGGGCAGCTTTTTTGAACCGACTATCGGTCCGTTAATAATTCCGGACTAAAGGCTTATTTTGAATTGATACTGTGATCTGTTTTACCGGATCTGATGCAGGTTTTCCATCATTTTTGCAGGACTCGTCTCTTCATTCGCTCCTATTCTGCGTAATATTTCTCAATATAATCTCTTAAGGGATAATGTCTTGGTAGCAACGACTGTACCCTTTGATAGATATATATTTATGGTCCGATATATGCAGAATAAACTTACTCTGTCTTGAAGTCTTGGAGTGGTATGCTTGGATTTCGTTTTAATTTTATTAATTACATGGTCCCAGACAGATGGTAGTACCCAGCCTCCTTCTCTATTGAAATTAGGATGTTTTTTTTTAACTTCAATATCCTCATGTAACATCCTTGGTAGGAATCGATGTTCTTTCGCGAGGACTTGTGGTCTACCAAATCTGATGTAATGGTTTGGGCCGCCTAAGATATGGTTACAAACTGCAGACTTCCTGCAGACTTTCAGTAACTAAATTTAGTACCTCTTCATCGTAGTGTACTTGGTGTCGTCCTTCACTTGCACTGCCTACGCCTGTACTAGATATTCTTCCTCTATATATGCGTAATGCGCTGTCTCAAACACCCGATAATCTGGATGTCTTCGATCAAGATATCTCTTCCAATAAAGTCGAGATGCTTCTCTACCGACACCTCCGGATTCGCTGTAAAAAATGCATGTCAGCATATTCGCGCGTAGTGAACTAAGACATTGTCTACTCGTCACTGCGCTGCACGTTTGAACAAAACGTTGAATAAGCTAAATTCAAGTAGACGTAGCCAAATATTGTAGAGATTACCAAAACAACAAGTGAAATCAGTAGGTAAATTAGCACTCCATTAGTCGCGCGTTCTACTATTGTACAACAGGCATGCATTTCGTGGGATTTTAACATTAATTGTGGGTGTCTAACGCACAAACTCATAGTATTCCTCTATTACTAGCTGGTGATCACAATTAGTACACTTTCGGCAAACTGCGCGATCGCACTTGTTAGAAAATTCGCACCAAAACTAAAATTCTACAATAGTAGAGCGCGCGAGCACTCGCGTGACATTTTTGTCGGAAGTTTACCTATCGTTTTTATTTTATGTAAGTGTTTATATTAAGTATAAATATTGTTATTATGAATTTTTTTGTTTGATAATATTATTTTTAACCGAAATAACTATATTTCGCACAATGATGGCACATATTTTGAGATGGTTGGAAGAAGTTATTACTGATGAAGCAACCAGCAAAGTATGGGATACATATTATTTTAGTAACCGATACAAAGGTATCTTAAGCCTACCATATGGAAATATACGCAGGTGCTCAGCCAGATGGTCCTTATGCACAACCAAATAAAGTTGTGGACATTGTGCAACGAATGCTTACCCCATTGGATGGTTTAGGTTATAACGTCACAATGCACAATTAGTTCACGAATATACCTCAATGCTTAGAACTCTTAGGTAGCAAAATTACTGTCGTAGGCACTGTGAAGAAAAATAAGGCACAAGTTCCCAAAGAATTCAAAATCACAAGAAACAGAAGCGAAACGAGTTCAATTTTTGGCTTTCAAAAACAAGGTACTTTAGTATTTTACATGCCAAAATCAAAGAAAGTGTTGCTTATTTACTCACCTATGCACTATGATGATCATATCGATTTACAAACAGCAGAGAAACGATCTATTATATGATATTTTATATATAACTTTCACTTACTTTTATTTGTATGTATTGTTGTATTTTTTTATTATTTTGTATGCCCCCCCCTCTATTTGTAACTTTTGTTTGCATCATTACTCTACGCAAAGGTTGTCTGGAAGAAATCACTTTCAGTGATAAGACCGCCTATTGTACATACTTTAATTAGTTTTAACTATATTGATGTTTCTGTATTGTGGTGTACAAAAAAGGATAAATAAATAAAATAAATAAATAGAAACGTAAGCCGGAAATAATAACTTTTTACAACAATACCAAATACGGCGTGGACATTATTTGTTGTATTTATGACGTCTCACTTACCATTTTATTCAATTTAATGAATATAAGTGCTATAAACGGTTATATTGTACATACAATAAACAACTACAGAAATAAGGCCAGGAAGGAATTTTTTATATGAACTTGGTTTTCACCTAGTCGCGCCATGCATACAACGCAGAATAAATATTGAAAGTATTCCAAAATCATTGAAAATGAAAGGGAAAATGCTTTTGGGCATGAAAGAGCCATCGGAATTACAACCATGCCCAGCACAACTCCCCAATACTGGTCGAGTCGGAAAATGTTCCTTTTGTGGCAGAGCGCGCAATAAGTCCACTAGAAAACAATGTGACACCTGTAAATAGTGGATTCGTCCTCAACATCAAGTTCTTCAATGCCTTGACTCTTGTAAAAATGATAAAGACCGTGTGGAAGATATGAGCGAGTAAAAAAAGGAGACTGAGAAGGTTTGATGCCAAAAAATCATTGATTTTTCTCAAAATTCACAAGAAGTCTGATATTAAGTGCCTAATAAATGGTAACAGTTATGTTTCGTCTATTTTAGTTTCTTATTAAAGTTTGTTTTTATATGATATTGAAGTATTTTTATATTTGTTTATTGTTCCTGTAAAATCTTTACACAAAATAGTTCTACATATGTAGAGCGCGCGAGCACTCGCGTCCCAAACAGGGGCGCGCGTAATGGAGTGTTAAACAACCACTCCGCAACAAGAAACGGCGAAGATAAAAACAGGCAGAATAAAAACAAAACGTATACGACACACGAGTGCTAAATCATTTCGAGATTTCTAGAGATTTTAGGATAAAAGGAATAGCATTAATTAACCACGCCCATTCCTTATCACTCGTATTGTGTGTTATTCGTTTGACGAGAGGTCGAGAGATTCAATGGGTTTTTTGTAAACAAACATGTCCCAGGTAAAAAAAGAGTCGGGCCTTTATTTACGTGAGATATATTTGTGCTCCTAAAACCAGTTTTTATTTAACTTAAATCACATTTAAAAAAGTAAAAAGTTACATTTTATCCATTTTATTGTACGTTTTGTAAAATTATTAACGCAAATAAGTTTATACAGTATAATTTTAAAGTAATACTACTTCAATTAAATTTAGATGTCTTTCTGTTAAACAGTAGGATCCGTTATTGTGATACCATTTTAAAATCGGTATTGAAAAGGCATATATGTTGAATGAGAGGGCACTAACAGTGTAGTACATTTTTTACAAAAATCCTACTTGAATAAGCAAGTTATGTAAAAGTTAGGATAACAAAATACAAAAAAACCCATTTTTTTATTCAAAAGCTCTAAATTTACATAAAAAATAATATTTTCCTACAGTTGTTCTAGGGTTCAGGCGTAATTAACAGATATCAAAATAGAAAAAATAAATGTTTTTGATGAATTTACAGAAAAAATGCTAATAAAAGATAGAAATTTCGTAATAAAAACGGGAACCCTTTGGTAAATATGGTTAAATTATAATATGTTATAGTAAATTATCTGTTTTTTCAATTTCTTAACCGTGGGCCACTATTTATGCACAGTCTGTATAGTAAATACATAGTAGGCGAGACTATATTTTAATACGATGCGAGACTGTTCATAATGCAAGCACCAAAAATATTCCTTTAAATATAAAATATCAATTTGAAGCGTCATCATAACATCCCTCTATAACCCCATTGCTAAACATGTGTTTTGAAAAATACTGTCCTAAGGGATCTATCAGACAGAAGGCGTTCAAGCGTTCCGAGTTCGCGTTCTGCGTTCATTGTGTTGTATTACGTTATATAGACATACCCAGACAGCAGGCATTCTGACCGCGTCTACCACCGCGGTCAACCAGAATATAGGCGTTCGTGATTGGTGAACAACTGAAAGCTCGAACGCAAAACGCAAACGCGGAACGCTTGAACGCGTGACCGCTTCCTGTCTGATATATATATATATATATATATATATATATATATATATATATATATATATATATATATATATATATATATATATATATATAAACGCGATAAAATCCGTAAAAGTAGTTTTAATCAAGGTGATAGATTCTCTTATACCGCAACCACACGGCAAATGAATTGAACATTAACATTTTTTATTGCTCCAGACTCATTTGGTTGTATTGGATATTTAACATTTTAATTGTCTCACTTGATATATTGTCTCGTTTCGACTGTGGTCCTCCATGCTGGAAGTATATGCAACCAGAGACAGAAAAATGTTCGAGGACGTGGTGGTGGGGTACACTGATGCTGGTGAATTATATCGACACCCTGAATATGGTAAGTGGATTTTAATTGCATGATACTGTCACACACGATACATTCATTACCTATCTACATATATTAAGGGCTTATCAATGAAAAAACAGAATTTCACAATAATGTAATTTTTTGTGAGGGTGTTTGTGAAACGTTCCTGAAAACGAAGACAAACGATAGTACTAACGATACCTTTGATGATGGTACAGAAAGAAAGTCGATCTCGATGAAAAAAATCATCATTCCACAATGTTTTGTTAGCTTTATTCACGCTCCATCATGTTAGTACAGCTAAATGAAACGATAATTTCATTAAAACATCATGAAAATACTGAAACATAAAACAAGCAGTGGAAGTTAAAACAAAACTAGTTGACTATAGGGTCCAGATTCGCGCGGATACCGAACTCTTTTATTTAGCGCGGTACGAAACAATGCATTAGGTGTTACTGTACTACACTTAGGTCTCTTGTACACGCTAAAAAATTTCACCGTGTTTACGGCAGATAAGACCAATTTATCATGTATACAACAAGAATTTTGTCAGATCTAGCCACGAAAAATTTATCTTGGTTACTTCAGACAAGATAAAGAGAGACGTGTAAACGATAAGATCGTTTTCGGTCAGTCGTGCGTAGGGTATAGTGCACTAGTCAAGTTTGTTAGTGATGAATAGAATCATGTTAACTACGAAGGAAAAATGATTAATAATAATAATAATAGTTTATTTCTCTTGTTATTTACAATTTGCATAGGGTAGGGAGCATCTTTTAAGTACCTTAAGGCACTTGTGTCAGAGACTGCCGCTCTTCCATAGCCAAACAAAACGTTCAAGAGACGTGAGATTACATAAAAAAAATATTATACAAAAAAAAGAAAATAGAAAATACAATATTCAAAAATAAATGTATGTGTGTATGTATGTGTGTGTGTGTGTGTGTGTGTGTGTGTGTATGTGTGTGTTGTGTGGTTTTTCTCTCTCTCTCACCCTATGTGTCGAAACATAAGTTTTTCTGTGTCTTCGTAAGACAGGGTCTTTAGCCAATTTATAATCAAAATCTTGCAGTCCTTGGCATTTCTACAATAAATATTAAGCTTTTTGTTGACAAAATTATATAGATAGATAGATTGGTTAATGAACTGACGTCTAGCGAATGCAGTTTTAACACAAAATGAATTAAGTACAATGTCTTTTCTTCTTTTGTTCAAAGTATTTGGGTCGAAAATCAAACCTTTATGCTTTTTTAATATTGTGTGCAAAATATATAATTTTCTTATACTTAGTATATCAGTTTTTAAATACAGGCTTTTTGTTGGGAATTTATAAGGCAAAAAGTACATTGTCTTTACTAAGGCACGTTGAGCTCTTTCTAATTGCAACAATTTTGTTTTTGTTGCTCCACCCCATATCGGAAGGCAGTAAGTTATTAACGATAGAGCTAATGCTACATAAATTTTTTTAATGAGCGTATCTGAGGTAATATGTCTTAGCGTTTTAAAAATCCAGGCTAATTTTCTAAATCTACATGTTATTACATCGATATGTTCATGCCAAGTTAAACGTTCATCTATAATGATCCCCAAGTACCTGGTTGAAGAAACTTTCGTAATGACAGAACAGTTACAATTTTGAACTTCGTCAATGTTGCAAGTGTGTATCTTTATGTTAAAGTTACTTCCTAGTTGAGCTCGGTTTTTAATAGTAAAACAAATATAATTAGTTTTAAGTGCATTAAACGTTAGAAAATTTGATTGAAGCCAGCTTGCAATTATAGTAAGACCAGATTCTGTATTTTTACGAATCTCATCCCACGATGCTCCAGTAAAAACTACAGCTGTGTCATCGGCATATGTGAACACACGGGCACCATTAATTTTCAGATTACATAGATCATTGATATAAATTAGATACAATGTTGGGCCTAAAATACTACCTTGTGGTACGCCGTAAGTGGTGTATGTGTCCTCACTAATAAACTGTCCTACTTTAACTTTTTGTGTACGGTTAAATAAGTAAGTCTTAAACAATGTCAAGGTTGTGTCTCTGATGCCGATGTTTTCTAATTTTTGTAAAAGGATGGGGAGAGATATAGCATCAAAGGCCTTTTTAAGGTCTAGAAAAACTGCAAGACATTTTTTACCCTGATCTAAATTGTTAATTATATACGAGCTAAGAGCTAAGATTGCATCTTCAGTGGATTTACCTTGTCTGAATCCATACTGACAGTCAGACAAGATATCGAACTTAGTAAGATAACTTAATAATCTTGTGTTGATAAGCTTTTCCAATATCTTAGAAAGTGAAGGTAGTACTGAAATAGGTCTGTAGTTGCTAACATCACCTCTATCCCCATTCTTATACACTGGTGTTATAACAGCTTGTTTTAAAGGTTGAGGAAAAACGCCATGCTTAAAACAAATGTTTACAAAGTGACAGATTATAGGAGTAATTTGAGTTACTGCAAGTTTTAGAAAATGCGCTGGAATGTTATCCCATCCAGGAGCACTGTTTGATTTTAGGCTCATGATAACACCATGTACCTCGTAAGGATCTGTATCTAGCAAGACAAAGGATGAAAGCTGTGGTTGTCCAACCAGTGTTATACATTTACTATTGTTATTTCTAGTTAATATTTTTTTGGCAAGATTCTTCCACACATGCATAAAAAATCTAATTATCTCAAGCAACTCACCTACTCCACCCCTCCTTTCACCGCAACAATACAGAGCTCGTCTTGTCTAGCATTGTGCACAATTCGTGTGTAGAAACGACACGAATTTTTGCGTTTACAAGAGCCCTTACGCTCACTCTATCCTTCCCTTACACAACCGCGATGCTGCTACCTGGCCAACTAGTGTCACCTTACACATATTCAGCGTTGCCAAATGTTGTTGGAAAATGCGTGTATTTTGAAAATCTATAGCCTGGGTCAAGTCAGAACCTTTTTAAAGAAATCTTATCTTAATATTTTTGTTAGGTTACTTATGAATATCGAATGACCCCTTTTTTTAATTATTTTAATCGCACCACATTTGATTTTCAGATTTATTGCGCCAATTATTGTGTATCGTTTAATGCTTTTTATTTCCCTATTTCTTTCTTAATTTTAAAGCAGAGTGAAAGCAGATACTATGGTACATTTTAATGGAAACAAGGGAAGGAATTAAAAAATACTCCGTTTAGAAAAATGTTTGTTACAAAAATATGAAAAAGTATGAAAAGTAAATTTTCTATAAAAAAGAATAAAAATGTTAATTAAAACATAAATCTTGATAAATAAATGATGAATCCTTGATAAAGTCACAAAAATACGTGCAAGCAAATTGCTTACAGTCTTGACGTACCTCTTTTCAAATCCAAAATATTGGATGGATTTTATAATGGAAAGGCGAATAAAATTTTAATTTTTTTTTTGATTAATTCTGATAGAATAACTAACTAACTAACAAAGCTTGGCTTGCTCAGCAGAGCGGGACAGTATTTCATGCCGGCACACCGCTTGCAATTTTACAAGGTGTAGGTTCGGCCGCACATGGAATACTGTTCCCATCTCTGGGCTGGGGCTCCCCAGTGCCAGCTCCTTCTACTTGACCGCATTCAGCGCAAGTGGCAGTGGTTCATAATAACGTCGTTGCAGTCTGCAGATACGGCAACAGCGACGCGTCACCCGAACCAGTTTCTAATGTGATCTTTTGTTAAAAGAGGAAAAAGATGACGATGACTTTTTAATATTATCATAATTAGAGAAGAGGGAAAGAAAAAATAGTTCATCTTTATATATAAAATTCCGGAGTGCGTGTATTTGTAGTTCTTCTCCTAAATGACTTGACAGATTTTGATAAAACGTTTATGGGGTACTTATGGGGTCACCTGAACGGTTCAAGAAATCATCCGTGCGAAGCCGGTGTTGATAGCTAGTTATATATAAAATCAAACTACATCAAGAAAGTTATTAAGGGTATGGGTGTTCGTACCCGAAGTCAACGCCAGCAGGAGACGGACCAAAGGAGATTTGGTGGTGCAACGCCGCAGACGGCGGAGGGTCAGCCGCCGGCTGCAGGCCCGTCAGTAGCTCCTACATCTGCAGCACCTGACTTAGGTGCTCTGATGGCGATGCTACAGGAGCAGCTGCAGCGCGGACGAGAGGAACAGGCCCGTCTGTTGAAAGAGCAGCAGGAGGAACAGGCTCGCCGACAGGAGGAACAGGCCCGTCGGTTGGAAGAGCAGCTCAAGCGCGATAAGGAAGAGCAGATGCTCCTCTTGAAGGACATTCACGCTACCTTCGGGAAAGAGATAAGGGAGGTGAAGGATAAGGTTGCTCAACATGACAACCGCCTGTCGGAAGCTGAAACCCGAATCGACCAAGTGAACAATAGGGTTGACAACGTAATGTCTGACATGAAGAAATCACTGGACGAACTCAAACTGGGTGATGGAACTACAGCTCCCGTAGTAGCTACTACACCTTCGCTACGTGGGTTCAAAGTGCCACCGTTCGACGGGACTTCTTCCTGGTCAGCCTACAAAATCCAGTTCGAGGCTGTTATGAAGGCGAACGGCTGGAATAAAAGTCAGGCCATGACTGCTCACACTAGGCCTGCGCGACCAGGCCTTAACAGTTCTGGAAGCTCTCGGTGAGGAAGTGACTTATGAGCAACTCCTTGAGGCATTGGAGGTGAGATATGGCGACGCTCACCTGGAACACGTCTTTCGTGCGCAGCTTAAAGATCGTGTGCAGCGCATCAACGAAAACCTGCAGCAGTGGGCTCTAGAAGTGGAGAAGCTGGTGCGAAAAGCATACCGGTCTGTACCTGCGCTCATTGAAGGGAACCTGGTGCAGACATTCATCGACGGCATCCGCGACCTGGAAGTCAGAGCTGCTGTGAGGCTCGGGCACCACGAGACGCTTAAAGACGCCTTGGCCCATGCACTGGAAGTGGAAGCCGTGCGGCAGGATCATCGTTCCCATCGCGTCAGGGAGGTTGCAGCAGCTACAGTTCGCGACCGCAACAAAGGATACAGCCCAAGGTGCTATGGCTGTGGGGAAAAGGGCCATCTTCGATCCAGGTGCCCTAAGCGAACCCTACAAAGGGAAATTGAACGATCTCAGGAGGGTAGTGCGGCCAACAGCACCGCCCAGCAGCAGCAGGGAAACGAGTAAAAGCCAGAACTGCGGGGCGGGTGCTGGCTGATGTTAAAAGAGCCCCAAGGATCTCGATCTCACAAACCCATGATGGGAACAGCCTAATCATAAAGGGCGAGATCAACGGAATGCCGTGTAAGCTGACCATAGACACTGGAGCCTCTCGTACGGTTGTTAGTTCCCAACTTATAAGTCAGTTCCTTGGGGACTCCGCATACAACCGAGAACGCATTAATTTGGTAACAGCCACCGGTCAGCGTATACCCATCCGTGGAGAGAAGGAGATGGAGTTGAAGCTAGGCAACGTGATCTACCTGCATAATGTCATCGTGGCTGATATAATGGACGACTGCATCCTAGGCTTAGACTTTATGAGGAATAATTGTTGCGAGATCGACGTTAAGCAAGGTGTTTTGAAATGTGGACAGGAGAAACTTTTTATGGAAGGTGCGTTACCAGGGAACGTGTACAGCATCAAGAAGATTGTTCTTCCGCCGAGATCGGAAACGATTGTTCCGGTTAGTCTTCCTCGAAACGCTGGGCAAGCTCACCGTTGTGTACTTGTGGAAAGGGTAAACAATGACCTTCCATGGAAAGTAGCTCGAACCTTGGTCAGGACCACTGACATCTCAGGAGTACGTGTGCTGAACCTTTGCGACCGGGAACAGATTATAGAAAAAGGCACACTGGTTGGTACTTGTGAGGAAGTGGATTGGTTACGTCAGTGACAATATATATCGGGTGGGACCCCCAGCAAGGATTCAGAAACGAGAGTGACCACACTTTTGGAAGACTGTCGCAGTGTTCTGTCCCTGAACGAATTGGTCAAGGCGAAGAAGTTGTTACTCGAGTACGCCGATGTATTCTCATCAAACGATGCTGACATAGGAAAGACTGGTTTAGTTCAACACAAAATAAACACAGGTGAAGAGTTGCCTATCCGTCAGCGGCCAAGACGATTGCCGGTAGCACGTGAAAAGGAAGTGGAAACCATGATTGAGGGAATGGTGAAGGATGGTGTTATTGAACCTTCATCTAGTCCATGGTGTTCACCCGTGGTACTGGTAAAGAAGAAGGATGGCAGCTTGCGGTTTTGTGTTGACTACCGCCGTCTGAACGACGTTACTAAGAAGGATAGCTATCCCTTGCCGAGAATTGACGACACGCTGGACATGCTTACAGGAGTAAAGTGGTTTTAATCTAAAAAGTGGCTACTGGCAAGTTGAAATTGACCCTAAGGACAAGGAGAAAACTGCGTTCTCGACGGGAAAGGGTCTGTGGCAATTTAAAGTAATGCCGTTTGGGTTGTGCAATGCTCCAGCAACGTTTGAAAGGCTGATGGAACTTGTACTTACCGGGCTAATTGGCGATGCCTGTCTGGTCTACTTGGATGACATCATCATCGTGGGCCGTACGTTTGAGGAACACCTTCAAAACCTGGAACGCGTGCTCATGAAGATTAAGAGTGCCAACCTCAAGTTGAGTCCGAAGAAATGTTCACTATTCAAACGGCAAGTCAACTTTTTTGGGGTATGTAGTGTCGGAAGAAGGTATCCGCACGGATCCAGAGAAAATCGCAGCTGTAAAGGGTTGGCCGGTTCCAAAAGACAAGACGCTGGTTAGTACATTTTTGGGTTTGTGCTCCTATTACCGACGTTTTGTGAAGAACTTTGCAGATATAGCCAAACCTCTGCATAAGCTAACCGAGGAGAAGCAACATTTCTGCTGGGATGAAACTTGTAACATCGCATTCCAGGAGCTCAAGGACCGTCTGTGCAAAACACCTATTTTGGGATACCCTGATGCAAGCAAAGAATTTATAGATGACACAGACGCAAGTGATATAGGACTTGGCGGTGTATTGTCTCAACGTAATGGTGCCCAAGAGGTCGTGATAGCGTACTTCAGCAAGTCGTTGTCAAAACCGGAAAGGAACTACTGTGTCACAAGACGCGAATTGCTAGCTGTGGTAAAGTCGTTGCAACATTTTAGCAAATATCTTCTGGGACGAAAATTTTACTTAAGAACTGACCATGCTGCACTAAAATGGCTATTGCAGTTTAAAAACCCAGAAGGACAAGTTGCGAGGTGGATTGAACTACTGCAGGAATACGACTTTGAGATCGAACATCGCAGCGGGAAATCTCATGGCAACGCAGATGCATTGTCAAGAAGACCTTGTCCTAAAGATTGCAAGCATTGTACTAGGCAAGAGAGTAAGGAAGTGGTATCCGTGAGGATGCTCAGGGCAGACCACCTCAGCAACGAGTGGAAGGACAGCTTACTACATGCACAGCAGGAAGATCCGGACATCAAGCCGATTCTGGAATGGATAAAGGCCAGTGCTCCCAAGCCCAAGTGGAGTGACGTCTCAGCGATGAGTTCGACCACTAAAAGCTATTGGGCCCAGTGGGACAGCTTGTTGCTTCAGGATGGAGTTCTGTGTCGTAAATGGGAAAACGTTCGGGGAGACAGCTGTCATTTGCAAATGGTTGTCCCTAAAGCTAAAGTCCCGGTTGTTCTACAGCTGTACCATATTGATTGTTCAGGAGGCCATCTGGGAGGTAAACGAACTCTACTGAAGATCCGAGAACGGTTTTACTGGGTCAACTGTCGAAACGATGTCGAGGACTGGTGTCGCAAATGTACAAGTTGTGCGGCTGTAAAGGGACCTCAGACTCGTAGTAGAGGTGCATTGAAGTTGTACAATGTTGGTGCACCATGGGAGAGAATAGCCATTGACGTGGCGGGACCGTTTCCGGAGAGTGAAAGCGGTAACAAGTATTTCATGTTTGTGATAGATTACTTCACTAAGTGGGCAGAAGTCTTCGCCATTCCAAATCAAGAAGCTTCAACAGTTGCTGATAAGCTAGTTCATGAAGTCTTTTGTTGTTTTGGTGTACCTTTAGAGATTCACAGCGATCAACGAAGGAATTTCGAGTCTCAAATATTCCAGGAAACTTGCCGAATTATGGGTACTCATAAAACACGAACGACTTCTTATCACCCGCAATCTGATGGAATGGTAGAACGATTTAATCAGACATTGGAGAGGTACCTAGCAAAAGTTGTAGACAATCGGCAACGAGATTGGGACAAGCACATACAACCGTTTTTGTTGTCATATCGAAGTTCTGTTCACGAAAGTACAGCAGTGACACCAGCTTTCGAAAACTTTGGAAGAGAATTACGGCTGCCTGCAGACCTGATTACCTGATGCCCCACGCAGTATAACCGATTATGCAAATGACTTGCGGAACAAAATGAACGACATTTATGAGCACGTCAGACAATCGGGCCAACAAATGTCTGAGAAAATGAAAACCCGGTACGACCGCAAAATGAACAATAAAGGGTTCAACGAATGTTCACTAGTGTGATTGCGCAGCAAAGGGAAATCTCCTAAGCTTCCAGCTAAATGGGACGGCCCGTACCGGATTGTAACCAGGATCAACGACGACTATATATCGACTTAGAAACCATCAAAAAAGAGCCTAATCTTTTGAAAAGGCCGGCAACGCATCTGCAATTCCCCTTGTGTTACAGTTGTTTATGGGCAGTGGTATTCACTTACAATCAGGTAAGCCACGTGCTTGTTTGCCTCTCTCATATGAAAAAACTGATTGTGATTTAATTTCACAAACAGATAGAAATAAATGTCAGGAAATAATCTAAGTTATACTTTATCCGAAAAGCTGGTAGTTGTTTTTGCGAATTCAAAAAAATTATAAAATAAAAAATAGTATTTGATGATTATCTTAAGTTATGACAATATTAGATAACATCCAGGCAAAGCCAATTACTTAATATAATAAACACCCGCTATTCATTATGCTATCTTAGAAGTAACATGAAATTTATTAAAGATGTTAAAATTATTTTATGAAAATTCGCGTAATAAAATTAAGTGATTTGTCACAATGTGTCAACAATCACATTGTACACCTAACTGGAAGTGGATGCTGTGGCCCATAGAAATCTAAATGTACAATCGATTATGAATCAAAATGTAGATACGTTATCTTCTATGAGTTCTTAGATGAAAGCTTCGTTACCAGCAAAGAGAGTTTCCGGTTCACTTTACTCACTGTACGAAGCTATTTCACACTGATATTCTGTTAAAGCGTGGTCTTTCCCCAGTCGAGCCGACATATGTGCTGCAGCCGTAATATAGCTGCAGAATGTTTTTACCACGTGAAAAGGATATCATGTCATCGACATCATGTGATGAGAGTCAAGGTTTTTTCATATAAATAAGTTAACAAACGAGCAAACAGTCCACGAGATGGTAATAGACGCCCGTATGATGGCTCATAGACATGTACATTTATCCTCGATTAACAATGCAAATGCAGATAAGCTGTTACCCCTGAGGAGTCAGATGGAATGCCTTGTATCAAGTAAAAAGTGTATCCGGATTTCTATACTCATACATATACATAAACACTCACGCCTGTCACCCAGAGGGGTAGGCAGAGACTACGGACTTCCTTTTGGCACGATCCTGACATACCTCTTTCGCCTCCTTTACATCCATATATCTACACATACATGCTCGTCGTTTAAGGGTACTTCTAACGTGGCCCATTTTCAAAATATCGCCAATTTGGTCGCTAAACTTTTTTCTAGGGCGTCCCTTCCCGACTCTGCCGTTTACATCTGCCATATAAATTTGCTTTGTCACTCTTTCCTCATTCATTCTTTCGATATGACCAAACCACCGAAGCATTCCTTTCTTAATCCTGGTCACAACGTCATCTTGCATACCACATTTATCTCTTATCACGCAATTTCTCACCCTGTCATTCAGATTCAACCCTAGCATACTCCTTAAAGACCGCATTTTTACAGCATTTATTCTACTTTCGTGCTTCTTCTGCCACACCCAGCTTTCACTACCATACATTAAAGTCGGGACTAACACAGAATTATGAATTACCATACGTGCCTTTTTTGACACATTCTGGTTCTTCATAATAGAGTGTAGTGCCCAATTCACTCTATTCCCTGCATTTACTCGTCGTTTTATATCCTTATCATATCTACCATCCCTGCTAAATACACATCCCAAATACACAAACTCATCCACTTGCTCAATTAACTCTCCTTCTATTCTTATTTCACATACCGTTTTGCTTTCTTCTCTTTCAAAAACCATCACTTTCGTCTTACTTGCGTTCAGTTTCATTCCCCTTTCTTTTTTTTCTATACTCACTGCAATTTTATGCTGGCATTCCGTGAGAGCGTAGTCTTAAAAGAGAGTTTATCGTAAGCCCGTATGTCCATGGCTGGATTTAGATCTCTCCCGTTGTAGGGAGGATTTATCTTAATCGCTATTCTTGGCAGGTCTACTGGCGATTGTAGCTCCAGAACTTTCGCATCTTTGGCTCTAATCCCCATCGTCATCGAAAATCATTGGATATATTTGATGTTTCCTATTTTCGCCTTTTATCTAATCCATAGGACGAAAGGGGGGTATTCTATAACACTACCGCTATATGTTTTATTTCATTTATAGGTGGAAAATTTTTTCGGGAACCTTATTATTTCCAGCTTGATGAGTTTTTACTTCTTACTTTTTGTTGAGGCGCCATTAAATAATTTTGTTAAATTATTACTGACCAACACGTGAATTTTTTTCCTTTTCTATATTTTCAAAAAATAAAATTAAGCTTTTGCTAACAGTATAATCTATCAAAATGTACCAATGAATATTGGGGTAGGGTGTAGGGTAACACATACATTCTGCATAAAATACTAAATGATATCCCAATAGATCTAATAGATAAAATCAAAAGTAAAAAACTCGAACAAGTTCAAATAACTTTAAAAAATTACTTTATGAGGTACAAGTGTGCCCAACACTCTCTTAGTCCGTCCTCTGGATAGGAGTAACTTATCAAATAACAACAAACCAAGACACAATAAACTTCACTTTATGGATTTAATAATTATACAGAATAATTAATAACATAGGTAAAAGCTTTCTTCTTAAAAAAAACATTCCGATCCTCCACACCAGGATTTTATGTTATATCGTTTACATTCATAGATTAGTAGGCCATACAATAATTTGTTTCGCGCGGGATTCGAACCCGCGACCTTTAGCGCTACAACTGCAACACTGTTAATCCACTGTGCCACCGGAGCCATCAAGTTTTATAAAACTGAAATGACAAGCAAATTGTGCATCAGTTTCCTGATGGAATGTGGCTTTTGCAGTCTATGAAAACCTACACACAACTTCAAACAAAGAAGACAGCCTCACAAAAAGTAAATTTGTTAAATCATTTGAATAATATCAAGCGTATGATACACGTTTTTTTTTTTCAGAGGCAATATAAGAGAATCATCAAATTCGGTCGGTGTTCCAGTATCCAAGAGTAAGCAATCATAAATAAAAAACATGTTTTACTGCTGCTTATCCCGTGTAATAAATACTGAGGGAATTATATCTGACAAAGATAAACAATGTTTGTTTTTAAAGGAAAAGAAAAATAATTTTTTATATTGTTTTATTTATTGTATGCATTGTATGTAGGAATATCCACTTCCCTATATCATCCTGTAAGTGTTGCTGTTGGTGACAGAGGCGGGGGATGGGTGACAGCAGAGTCTTCCTACTAAAAACTAACAAGTATTAAGTTGTTTGTCGGTTACCTATCCGCCTGCCATATGTCACAACTATGGCAAATATCCTCCCAGTCTGGCAATCTATAGGTGAGGTCTAAGTATAGCAGTGGACAGTTGATAGGGTGTATCAGTAACTGAATTATGTATGTCTTCCATTTAGCTAAAGTATACTAGCTACGTGGTGGCGGTGTGAGATCATCTGAAAATCCACTTAAACACCAAAATCGGAAGGGTTTTTTCAGTCGAATAGCGACTGGTGATGAAAAGTAGATTACTACGACAACCCAAAGTGCAGAAATTCGTAGGGTAATCCCGTCCGTGCATCAATTTCAATGGCCAAATCGAATATTCATAACAAAAAGCTAACGCTGTGCATCTGGTGGGATCCGCTTATCATTAGGGAATATTGCCATATTGGGAGCGTTTAGGCGTAAAGACATGACAAAGTTATCTTTCCGCACGAAAAAGCTCGACCGAGTGTTGCTAAAGTCGTCAAAGAAATTTTGGAGGTACTTAACTGAAATGTGCTACCCCACCTTACGACTACCACTTGTACCGGTCGATGGCTTATGAACTGTCCGAACAGCACTTCACTTTATACAAAGTAGCCAAAAATTGGGTCGACTCTTGGATCGCCTCAAAAGATGAGGAGTTTTTATAACGCGGTATCCGTATGCTGCGCAAAAGATAGTCGAAGGTAGTAAAAACGATGGGCAATACTTTTTTAGTAAAATACATTGTACCAATTTCTCTGAATAAAGCTCACAAGTTATTTTATTTGTATATTCTTTTTTAATTTTTTAACTTCCCGTTATGAAAATCAATGATTTACAAAAAATTTGGAAGTTATTAGTTTCACCCCGGTTTTCGAAAATCGAGTTCCCATCAGATCTCCACGTTTTGAAATCCTAGGAAGCCATTCTATTTCCACGAGGAAGTCACTATGTCTGTATTTAAGAAAGCGCGCCGTTTGTGTGTGCGAGTTTGTGTTTGTGTGTGTAACTTTTGAAAGGGTGAAACCATTTGAACAAACTTGGTGGCGTTCAAAAGGTCTTCACTAAACTTAGATTTTCTATACCATTTGAACCGATTTGGACTAGTAGATTTAGATAAAAATCAAAAATAAACAGACGTTACCAATACCAAACTTAACTCAGGTCTTATACTCAAAAAACATCGTCGATTACTGCAAATCGCATCAAAATCGGTTGATGCCTTTGAGTATTCAACCAACTGGAGAGGCCATGCGCGTTAATTCCTAAACAAAAATTCTGTCAACATCAGGGGGGCGCAAGAAAAACACACAACTGTATACTTAACTACAAATGCAAAATTAAATCGTGTCACTATAAACGCACACTACAGAATTTGTGTTTGTGTTCATTGCATTTACACATACCATCAAATTGTACACGTGTCGATACACTGGTGCCGCTGTCCAAATGCGTAAGCAACGTAGGGCGTGGACTATGTCGATATTTTTTATCGATAGACAAATCACCATAGTCCGCATATGTTTTTATTTGATTATAAGTAACATATAGATAAATAATACCAAGGTGTTATTTGAAAATCTTTTTTTAAAATATCTAAAAATGATCTTCGGAAAAAAACTTTGAAATTATTGAAAGTAAGTTTATTATTTTTCTAAAGGTTTATTTCACATTATGCAGTCGTATTAGTTTATCGTCTTAGATGGTGTTAACCAAGTTTTTGTTTTTATTATAAGGCTTCAATCACAAAACCGCTATTTTAAAAAAAAGTTGTTGATTTTCAAGAGTTATTAAATGAACTATCCGGAAAATATTTAATGAATTAGGAAAATAAAGTAATTATACAAAATATCATAGTTGAACAAAGTGAACTTTAAACAGACAGCTGCTTTAAAACAAAACGTGACATCATACTAGGGCTAAGTATTCCACAGAAAGATATTTTGCTTTAACTTTACATTACTATTCACGATATGTGCAAAATATCAAAAGTTTTGAAATTTGTCTACCTTCATCACGTACTATAACAAAGTGGTATAGTACAATTGATGGCCGACTTGGCTATACAAAAAAGAGTTTACTGTTTTAAAACCTAGTCTAGAGGGTAACCCTGACAAGAAATTGTATTGTATATTAGTGATAGATGAAATAAAAATAAAACAATTGATGGAGTACCATGCAAGTTTTAAAAGACATTTTGTTTATGATAATTATGGATTTGACTTCATATCCGACAATTCGGAGAACGCTACTAATGCTTTAGCATTTTTATTAATGGGCGTTAATACTTCTTGTTAAGTACCCATTAGGTACTTCTTAGTAAAGAGTACAAGTGCTGACCCTAAAAGCAGCCCAACTCTTCCGCCATGGCGAGGTTAGTCTTTGTACCATCACATGTCAACGCCTTTATTTCGATGCCAGTTTCGTGAACAAGAAAGCTTGTGTTACTAGCCGTGCTTTTAATTCAGCACTCGTACCCTTAATCAAAAAGTTGGCTATGGATACTTTCCATGTTGTGTTTACACCGACCAATAAAAACGTTAATGCGTCAGAAGCTTCATCGGAATTATCGGATATAAACGAACCTACGAACCCGTAATCGACATAGCCATAATGCCTTTTGCTCCTAGCATGGTATTCCGGCAATTGCTTAATTTTTATTTCATCCATGACCAAGGCACAATAATTTTTTATCAGGGTTACTGTTCACTCTCAATTTTAATGCCGTCAGCGCTTCTTGAGTAAACCTTGTTCGGCCATCGATGGTACTGTACCACTTATGGCAAGCAATGTCCGTGGTGCAGGCAAACATGTTCCAAGTTTTACGTACATTATGCTTTTGGTGAGTAATAATTAAGTGTTAGGGCAAAACATCTTAACTCTGGGGAATATTTACTTCTGAGCAGTTTTCCAGTCTTGCTTTTAAGTAATTGTCTCTTTAAGAGTTCGCTTTCTTCAATTCCTATCTTTTCTAGGACCTGTTTGTTTTCTTTATTTATCAAAGATGTCTCTGTCAGAGAATCTAGTATTTCTTGCAAACTTGTAACTTTCTTCTTTAAATACCGTTTTGCGATTGAAGCTTTTTTAAGTTATTATTTTTTTTCTGTCAAGGCACTTTTTTAGTTTAATTTTCCTTGGCGTATCTTCTAAGTGTTGGCTCTTACTTGCAGTGGAAGTAGGACTAGTTGGGGCTATATAAGAAATTTTCTTCGAATTGTGACTTTCGAGACAACTGATGGAATTTTCCTAAACATTAATGCTTTCGTAAATTTATCGAAATTCTAAAATATTTTCAAGTGGAATAATATTGGTGTCAAAGGTAATAATAAAATATTAAATCTAAATATAATTACAACCAAACATTACCTCCCACAAGTTCAAGGTTGGTACTGCAGTGTCGGCTAACCTTCTATTATTGTTAGCTTGGTGTATGAAATATGATTTTTTCCCCATGTTAAAAAAATTATCCAAGATTAATGCTTCCTACAAACTGCAATTCAAGTTTGCTGCCTTCTAGGATCTCTTGGAAGTCTGTAAAAACAAACCAATAATAGAAAAAATTACTACTTTTGATAATACTTTATTATAAAATCTAAATAAAAACTAAAAACCGGTTCGGCAGACAAACCCGCGTGGTAAATTAACTTATCGATAGCTAAAGTTGTGGCGTACATCACTATAACGCAATACTTTCGGTTACAGTGATACCAGTTTATATTTATAAAAATTGCACGCTTTTGCTGCGAGGTAGCAAGTTTCAATTTGACTTATTTGATCTTTATTTTGTATAATATTTTGATAAATAATAGCTATCGATTATATTAAATTATATAATATTCAGAATCATGTAAAAATTGAGATGAATATACAAATCATTTAACAAAATTCACTACATATGTATATGTAATGATTATTATTCATCATAAACTAAATAAGTTATTAGGAAATACATTTTCGTTAATGTATTGAGAGAGGGGACGGTCAAGAGTACTCGAATACCTAGACGTTCATGTATGAAGAAGATAATGAACATGAAAGAAGCGAAAGAGGTATGTAAGGATCCTGACACTCGGCGATCTGTTCTCTCTGGCTACCCCGTTAGGGATTGTGCGTGAAGATAAGTAAGTAAGTAAGTTAATATAATTAACTTGTGTAGTAAATTATATTTATTTAAAATAGATTATTTTTCACTTATGATTTAGGATGGCCACACTCGGTATTTGACAAAAATATTCAGAAAGTACGAGTTTTAATGATAATACTTGAATATTATGTTAAAAATACTCACAGATGAAGAAAGTCATGTTGTCCTTTTGTATATTTGGCGTTTTTAATTGTTTTTTTTTTTTTGTATATACTGCTATATTTTGTATATTTGACGTTTTTAATTGTTTTTTTTTTTTTTGTATATACACTGCAATTCGGCATTTTGTCGGAGCTCGATTTACTGGCACGATCACTTCGAAATGGCGCACGACGCGAAGCAACTAGTTTTATATAGCGGTTATGAGTTTTTTTTTTTTTTTTTGCGCCCGAAGCAATTAAAGGGCTACCCTGTAAATAGGGAGGCGGAAAATGTATTACGCATACCACGATAGCCGGTCTATCGTGGTTATGGGGGACTCACTGTCCTACCGGGGACCCTAAGTGATACCCCCTAAAAACCGCCTTTAGGGACAGGCAACCGGCTGATTAAGCTCTATTGTGCCTTATCATGAGCGACCCTCTTTTGGGAAAAGAGGGCGCAGGCGGCTAAGTGCCGCTGAGGGAGTGCCTACGAAGGCAAATTAATGTCAGATATTACAATAATTTTATTTAATTAGAGTTGGCCTGAGCTGCCAGGAGACAGTTCAGGTCGTTTGAAAGTTTATTAGGCGGGTCCGGAGAGAGTTTCTCGGCCTGCGGACACGATAGCGAGAGGGGGGTGGGGCTGCATAAGAAGCTGCCTCACGAATTAAGTGGTTTGGGTGCGACTCTGAGGCTTTGAAGAAGTTCTCAGAGAGTTTTTTAAGAAATTGCTGAATTGTTGGGAGCTCTAAGTCCCGATGAAGGTCGGCATTGCGGACGTACCACGGTGCGTTCGCAGCTCGACGACAGAATAGGTTCTGAACTATTTGGAGTTCATTTAAAATGTTAGGGTTTGCGTGGGCAAAGACGGGGCCCGCGTAGGACATGACTGGTCGTATACATACCTTATAGAGTGTACGCTTGTTTCGAAGGGACATTTTACTGTGTCGGCCCAACATACTGTTGAGCCTACTCAGATAAAAACGTGCGTGACGGGTTACTCTTTTGACGTGGGGCTTGAAAGTGAGCCCTGTGTCTAGAGTGACACCTAAATATTTGGCGGACGTATGCCAGGGGACAGGGGTCCCTAGCATACGTATTGGTGGAGTGTTTTTGAGACGGCGTCGTTTATA
The DNA here is from genome assembly GCA_907164705.1 of Parnassius apollo. Lineage (NCBI taxonomy): Eukaryota > Metazoa > Arthropoda > Insecta > Lepidoptera > Papilionidae > Parnassius > Parnassius apollo. The sequence continues at coordinate 2,045,424 of CAJQZP010001523.1, forward strand.
ATCGAAGTGAACGGCGGAGCTCTTCTCCGGGTTCACATCGATGCGCCATTTTTTGAACCAAGCTCCTAGGTCATCAACTGACTTTTGGATCTTGTTCCGTATGAAGGGTAGTGAGACACCTTTGCAGTAGATGGCAGTGTCGTCTGCAAAGAGGGAGAGTTGAACACCTTTCGACGGGATGGGAATGTCGTTGGTGAATATGATGTACAGCAGAGGAGCAAGTACTGAGCCCTGAGGAACACCAGCCTTGATAGTTCGCTGTGAAGAGAGCGTGCCTTCGTGTCTGAAACGAAAGGTACGATGTTTTAAATAGGAGGCCACGAGACGAACTAGACGATCGGGGAGACCTATTTTGTAGAGCTTGTAGATAAGGCCTGTGTGCCAGACTCTATCGAAAGCTTTGGCTATATCGAAAAAGACCGCGATGGTCTTATGACGACGAGGATAGAAACCGCTGAGGATATATTCCACAATGCGGTGAACTTGTTGGGGACATGAGTGTTTGGCTCGGAAGCCGAATTGATGGGGAATGATAAGAGGGTCGCCGTCTGTGGGAAACAGGTAGCGCCTCATACGACTTTGGATGACTCTTTCGAAGAGCTTGCCCATTGCCTTGAGGAGGCTAATGGGGCGATGGCTGGAGGGGGGAGGTTGAGAGGCTTGCCTGGCTTGGGAATTCCAATCACAGTAGCCTCTTTCCACGTAGTGGGAAAATAACTAAGGTTGAAGCAGGCGTTGAAGATAATAGATAAAAAGGTTAACACCTGCTCGGGAAAGTGTTTTAGGGCTTGGTTGGAGATGCCATCCGCGCCCGGAGCCTTTTTAGGCTTAAGTCCTTTGATGAGGGATGAGATCTCATCATTGGACACAGAGATAGGTTCAGAGGCCGTGGGGGGTGAGCTCCGGCGGCGGACCTCATACTCCACTGCCTGGACGTGTGAGGGGTCGACGGGTTGAGAACTGGGAGAGCATTGAGCGGCAATGCTGTCTGCAAAGCACTCAGCCTTTTCCTCGTCCTCGAAGGCAACCGTGCCGTCGGGACGGGAGAGAGGGGGGAGTGTGGGTGATAGCGTCTATGCGGAGGGCTCTAGCCATCTGATAGTACGCTGTGTGAGATGGAGAGATATTCTCCATGAGCTTACTCTTTTCGAGGTCTCGAAATACAGAGAGGCGGAAGCGGAGTTCTCGTTGAAGACGATTGGCCGCGCGCCTATATTCGGGGGTGGGATATTTTGCTGCTCTCCGGAAAGCAGCTTTTTTGGCTTTTATTAGGTTGCTAATATGTAGGGGAAGTCCACTATTGTTAGCAACCGGGACGACCCTTTCGTTCTCCTTAAGGGAGGATTTAATAAGGGTGGAGAGTGAGTCGACCGCGGTGTCGATTTTTTCAGGACTATCTAAGTCCGACGGTAGGGAGATGGTAGAGTCCTGTGAGTCCAAAGCTTTAGCTAGGGACTCCTTGAATCCCTTCCAGTTAGTGAAGGTTTTCGTGTGTGTTGGGGGAGGTGGCTGATGGCCAAGAATGAGGGAGACCGGTCGGTGATCTGATCCTAGATCGTCTAGTGTCTCGATTGCTCCGAGGTTGAGAGAAACTCCTTGGAGTAACGCAAAATCTAACACATCGGGGGGCGTGATCGGTGTTATCGGGAAAGTGAGTAACACCGAGAGGACTATGGACGGTAATATCAAGAGACTGCGTGATATCGAGCAGTATCTTGCCACTAGGGGACGTAGTGCGGCATGTCCATTCAGTATGCTTGGAGTTAAAATCTCCAAACATAATGACTGAATTGCCTAAAGATAAAAATGGCCTCAAAATCCTTTTTAAGGGGATAGGTTCCTGAAGGGATGTAACAGGAGGCTATGAGGATGGACTGGTGTCCAGTCATAGCTAGCCTGCATACCGTGGCTTCCATGTTGGTAAGCTGCGGAGTAGAAATGGGCGAGCAATGAAGTGTCTTCTTGTAATAGATGGCCGTTCCGCCGCCTCGGCGGTCGGGTCTGTCGTTACGAAGAAGAGAGAAGTTTTTAATAGAAAGGCCTCTAGTGTCCTTATCTTTGAGATTGGTTTCCTGTAGGAGGAGGAAATCGACTTCACGATTCCGAAGAAAGAGCTTGAGCTCTGGGAGGTTATTTCGCAAGCCGCGAATATTAAATGATACAAGCGATAAACCCTTAGGTTTGATACGACCGTGAGATCTAGGTAGGTTAATTCTCTCAGTCATTGAAGTTAAGTTAATTAAGTTAACCTAACTTACAACGCTAACAAAAGGTTATTGTGCTCCGCAAGAACGAGGAGACGTTCTTGGGGGGACTTGGCCGCGCGCAGTTTGCGTGATACAACTGTTATTTCCCTGACGTCGATATTCCTAATAGCGGAATATAGCGTGTTGTAGTCGTCGATTGTGGGCTCTGCTTCATGAGCGTACGAGGTTGTCTTCGGTGGGTCTGCCTTTTTGGGCCCCCAGGGAAAGACTGGAGGCTGCATTGGCTTGGAGAAGCCCGGAGGGGGGCCGAATTATGCCCTGAGGGGGGCCTAGGGGGACCCTGAGGGGCCTAGGGGGACCCTGAGGGGGCCTAGGGGGACCCTGAGAGGGTCGAGAGAAGCCCTGGATAGGCTGGGAGGGGGCCCTGACGGGGCCGTTGATGGAGGGCTGGGAAAGTGCGGTCATTCACCGGCGGTGGAGCTTTCCTACTGGGGCGAGGTTGAGGTGCGCGTGGGCAACCCTTGTAGTTCGCCGGGTGTCCTGTCTGGTTGCACAGGACACAGGCGGGCGGGGATTCGGCGTCTTTGGGCCGGGGACACTCTTTAGTGTTGTGTGGCTCCAGGCACTTCACACACCTGGGTGGGGCGGAGCAGTTGGCCGCCGCGTGACCATAAAGTTGGCAGCGGTGGCACTGCGCCGGGAACCCGGGCCTATGTGGGGGCTCTACCTTCACCCTTGACAGGCCGCACACTGTGCGCACCTGCCGGAAGATGGCTTTAGCCTCCGGCACGTTGGACAAGATTACGAGGGCAAGGTTGTATCTCTTGCCCGTACGGTTGTGCATTTTGTGCACTGCTTCCACTGGGAAACCTTGGGACTTAAGGTCCTCGAGGATTTCCTCATTGGAGAACTCAAAGGGGACTCCTCGGATGACGGCCCTGACTTTACGCTCTTCAGGGAGAGCGTAAGTGTGGTATGAGATGCGCTCGGCTGTGAATAGCCGGGTGATTGCGCGGAAGTCCTCGATCGAGGTAGGGATTATTTTGATTGCCTCCCCGAGGTTGACTGCATGATCGTATTTGATGCCTGCGTCGTAGCAGGTCTTAGACAGTTGGGTGAACTTTGCCTTGTCTCTTAGGAAGACAGGGGGGCGGGACTTGCTTCTTCGCCAGCACTGGAGCACAACGAGAGGCTGGTTTGGATGGAGTGGGGATGTCTAGTGACATCAGTGGGACGGGTGCAGCGTCAAGGGCTGCGGAGGTTGAAGGAGCGGCAGGGGCCGCTGAAGTAGGGGGGTGCGTTTCAACGCGGCGCGCTTTCCGTTGCGCTTGGAGGTGACGGTGGTGAAGTTTGACTCACCGGTTCCGTCAGAGTCAGAGGACTCCGATGAACCGGAGCCTAGGGTAGTGGCGGGCCTCTTCCGGGAGGTAGACGCCGAGGATTCGGAGCATGCGTACTCCATTTCTAAGGGGGCAGATTCGAGTTGGGCAAAAGAGTTCCTCGTTTCGAGGTAAGATGCGATTACCGGCGGCGGGAGGTGTGCCTGAGGGGCAGGGGTGGGAGCCTGGGCGGCGATGGTGGCGATGGCGGCGAGGACCGTCTCATTGCCACTTAACCCATATTGGGTAATGAGGGCGGCTAGGGACTCAGTAAAACTGGAGTTGGCCATTTTAGGATAAGAAGCTAAAGGTGAGAAAGCAAAGATGAGGACGGGTCCCTGCTCTCGGTAGAACAGGGACTAGATCGCGAGACGTACTACGACACACTATACACGTAATACAAGAATAACAAGAACACAAGAAAATAAAGGAGACAGTAAAAAAAAAAAAAAAAAAAAAAATGATAATGAAAATGAAATGAAATGACAAGTGAAAATGAAGAATGAAATGAAAAGCGGAAGTCAGTCAGACCTCCCTGCCCGAAGACAGGGGGGCAAGAGCTGTAGCAAAAAAGTGACTCACCGGCAGCCTCGACGCTGTTCCGCGTGAGCAGGACAGCGGAGGCGCGTGAGAGCGCGACAGCACTACCGTACTGTACGGGAGCGCGGACCACCAGGAGGCGACCGTCCGAGAGCGGTGCCGCCGGCGGACTGAGCACTGCGTCGGCGCTGTACAGCGCGAGCGGGACAGCGGGGGCGCGAGAGCGGGGAGCACTACCGTACAGGAACGAAAGCGCGGACTACCTGGATGCAACCGCTCGGAAGCGATGACTGCGGTTATGAGTCGGACTCTCGTACCTTTTACAGAGGGGTATGCCTTGCGATGCCGTCTCCTTTGGTTTAATACTCAAAGGTTGATGCGTTTAAGAAAAAGTCTTTAACGAAAAAAAATGTTTTTTTTTTCTAAAACTGCGTCTAATACCGTCAAGTTCGTCAAAATTGTTTAATTTTTTGTGAAATATTTACTTTTGAAAAAAATTAAAAAACGTGCTTTTTTTTTCAAAATTATGGAAAATCATAATAGGTGGAATTTTAAATTCGCGGTAAGTTCCAGGGATGGCCTGTAGAGTCAACCGTATGCTTTTTTTGCTTTTATTGATAAATTGGTTGTAATATATAAGTCAATGTGTACAATACCTTTTTGAATGACAAATCAGTCCGAGTAGATCCCGTTGATCCCGAAACATGCACTAGAGTCCCTACAAATAGACTTGAATAATAGTTATTTTTCCAATATCATTTCAAGGTACTTAAAATATAACATACAATAATATGTTAAGCAACGTAAACAGCGCTATAAGTTTTACTTAAAAGTCCTTATCTCTTAAGCAACAATATGTTATGCTTCATAGTACGACACACAGTATTGTATTATATTTAGCAGTAATATAATCAATCAAGTGGGTTATCAGAGCTATTTGTTTCAAAAGTAACAATAAGTTATTGTAATATGACCAAATTACATTATTCTAGTATAAGAAAAAGCTTTATCTTTGAAATGTAACTATGCTTTTATTTAATTTATTAGTTTCCTAATTTATGTGAGCAACCTAACCTATAAATTAATTACCGACAATTTTAATATGACATAATAATTACTGACTTACCTTGAAGAATTCAGCGTATATTGCGTACAATTCACTACAACAACGGTTTGTAAAACTTATCAAGTTATTACAAAGGGAATATTAGTTGTTTTTAAACTTTTACGTGGACTTTGTTGTTTTCGTAGAACTGAATGACATTTCGCAACACAGTATCAAGTCTAATAACATCTTAACAGTGGGTAGCCTTAGGGCGGTACCAGCAATGTGACCACACCGGGCGCCATCATCGGGGAGGGGCACCAGTCACAAATTTACTCACTTTTATCACAAATATTCCGTTTTGTTGACGCTAGTTAGGAAGTCAGAGCACGAGTATTTTGTTGCTTACAGGCCAGTAAGTGTCTCCTCGTAAATAGGAATTATTGGCCTATTTCTTGATGCAATTGTGTAAGTGTTTGAATTAGACATGAATGACTGTCGAGGTCAAGGGCACAATAATGGTGCAAAAATGGCAGGAAAATTAAAGGAGTTCAAACCAGAGTTTGACTCAATATTCTCGGGCATTTTTCAATCCATGTGGTTGAGGATATTAGAGCTCAGTTTGCTCATATTCTCGTAAAAAATAAAATGATTTGTCCTACTCAGTCTGAAGAGCACTTCCCAACCCCTTGCATGAAACATCTCCGTAGCCGCCACTCCCAATACCAACACACCCAACACAAACAAGGGATGACACACCACTCTCTATATACAAAACGTGTTTCGTAAGTTGAAAGAACTTAATTTGCTCATTTTCGCGAAATAGAATACAATGAAGTGTTCTACCCAATCTGAAGAGCACCCACCTTCTACTCTCCCTCAGGTGCGTACACTATCCCCTTCACCACCACTTCCAGCCAACCGCACTACCAAACTAGGAACGACATACTGATAATACGACATGTGTTTCGCCTCCACACGAGTCATTCACAGATGAAGTAGTCTCTGTGGTGGCTGAAGGCTAAGTGAGGAAGAACTTGCCAATGAGCTTGCACGGGAGGGCGTAAAGAGCACAAAATTTGGAACTAAGCCATTTTGTGGAATCTCAAAAATCCCAGCTATATTGACCCTTGAAACTCTTTATCATAATAAATCGTTAACTAAAATCTGGTCTATCGTAACTTAAGATCTGGTCTGATACACCAGGTTTCAAACATTTTAAAACCTTAATCCGGGCTTTTGATCGTAAATTCGCTTAAGAAGCCCTGTGATTAGGTAAAAATAAACTGCACATTCTGGTAAGAGCCCTGACTGAACACTGTTTTCTTAAAAAACACATGGTCTTGCTGGGACCAAGCAACTTAAGGATGTGCTGGTTTTGTTCCTTAACAGAAGAAACGCCTCTGCACGTTCTGACTGTTTGTAGACCTTTAATGCGCAAACCTAACACATCTGGGAAACTATATACTTTGCTCAGAAGAAGTGATATTGCTCACAACTAAGCAACTCCTATTCACTGTAGACTTAGCTTAGCAGTGAACTACAGCCATATCAGAGATCACAATACAACTTTTAGGTTGCATTGGTACCGGTCTCCTTCCTTAGATCTGCATAGCTGCTCGCACAAAAAAAAAGCTATGCAGTCTGAATCTTTGGATTGACCAACGGTGTCGTATTGTTTGAAAATTTTGTCAGAATTTTGAAACAGTACCAAGCGTTTTCATCTGCTTTAATACCAGATAGATCCAATTTTTAGGCCAGCCCGATCCCAAAGAAAGAAAATGTTATTTGTTTATGAAGCCTTAGGTAAGACACAAGCTGATCCTAAAGAATTGTTAAAATTAAATTTTTTTACCCTGTGATTGACACAATAAAATATGCAATAAAATATGTACTTGACTTTAACAAAATTCTATGATACGTGTTAATTTTTATACAAAATGAAAATAATTCCGGAAAAATCAAAAATCCTGTGTTGATTTGTAAATCAGTTGAACAATTGGGCATAATGTAGTTGTAAATTGGTTCAGGAACTTTTGAGCTTGAACCCATTATTTAAAGATCTTCAATCAGTAGAGCAAAAAAAAAAAAAAAAAAAAAAAAAACTCTTATTATGAGAAATTATCTTATACAACTAGTCACTACTGCAAGTCAAGCATAGTGGTGTTGTTGTCGAACGCAACAGAGTTATGCGAGCGGAGTGGACAACATTTTTTTAACGCAAACTTTTCTGTGCTTGCCCTGCATATACACCTGTATATATTTGATAGCTCTAATACTATAAAATCACGAAAAAGTAACTGCATAGTGTAGGAACACTAAGGTTTTGTATTTAGAGGGCGCCACTATGAGATCTTTGAAGTGATGACAGATAGAGCTACTTTGAATGTCGAAGATGTTAAATAACTTGACGGCGTATTGACAAATAATGTATACTTGATTTCCCATTTGTTTTATGATATAAATTTATTGTTTCCATACTTATCTGATTTAAGTGACTTCAACTCCTTTACATAATTTTTTTAAGTGACGCATCATCAAAACACATCAATATCTCCGAATTAGACTTTTTGCGGGTTGACAAATTATTGCTCATCAGCATCCTAATAGTAAATATGTTAATACTAATGTAATTTTAAATGGGGAGGAGCTGAGTCTTGTTGATACCATCATTTTTCTAGGAATCATACTAGATGCAAAGCTTCAATGGCGACCAAATATATCAAAATTAGCTAGCAGACTTAGTTCTGCAGCATATGCTGTAAAAAAGATAAGAGCTCTTAGCAGCGTTAAAACAGCCAGACTAGTTTACTTTAGCTATTTTCATAGCATATTGTGTTGGGACACGCGACTGACACTTAAATTTTATTTGTATCACAGAAGAGGGCCATTAGAGCAATATATGGTTTAAAACCTAGAGAGCCGCTCAGATAAAATTTAACGAAATTAATATATTAACTCTGGCCTCTCAATACATTTATGAAAATGTAATGTACGTACACAAAAATAAAAGTAGTTTTGCATAAATATGAGATATTCATTCTGCAAATACTAAGAACAGGCACAAGTTAGTAGTACCAGTTAGTACTCGACAGTTAGTACAGTAGTAGTCGACTCCACCGAGTCAGTAATTCATTCTTGGGGCGATGCATATGCTTTTCCAACAAAATCTACAAATATAAAAAATAATAAAAATAAAAATATACAAAATTTGACACACAAAGATCAAAAACTGTATTAAACTAAGTTTGTATAAAAAGGGTTATTATAATATTAAGGAATTTATGGATGATAATAACTCCTCGGAAGGATGTTCGCTACCAAGCTATTTCTCATTTGTTTTGTGTTATTATATTGTAACATACATGATTGTGAGCTCTTATTAAAAAAATTGTCCCTCTGGGTTTTTTGCTAGTTCTTCCCAGGACAAGGTTTTGTTTGCAAACCAGTGGTAATGAAAAAAAGTGACTTTCAATAAGTATTATTTATAATCCATATTGAATAAAAAAGTTTCTGTTTCTGTTACAAGTCAAAGGCTACGTCTTGAAGCGAGCTTTACTCACATTCATCATAATATACCTCATTACAGGGTAACACAAAAAACTTGCAGTTATCACTAAACATATTGTTAACTATTTCAATGTATCTTCTAGTATATACTAAAAATTACTGTTTTCTTAGAATAATAAAGTACTATAATTATTAATCATACATTGCCCTCCTGTTTTTATTACCTTGTAAAATTTTACAAGTTTTAGAATCATATTAACTCTCTGACGTGTATAAAGATATTTAGCATTTACTATTTAATTATCATCGCATTTTTGTGTATTACAAATGAATGTTTTACAATTATTTCCGCAAAGTACAATGGAGCATTAAGACTTTTCTATCACAATTTTTTCTCATGTGATATTGACATGGCGTTAATTACGGTGACAAAATTATCTAATGGTATTCCTATATGATAAACTTAGAAATGAAGATATCCGCAGCAGAATCAGAGTAACCGACATAGCCCAACGGATTAGTAAGGCCGGCTATACAGTTCCGTTGCGATCGCAGCGCACTTGGAGATGAAGTAACGATCGTGTGCGCTCACAACGCCTAGACGCTCTGACCTTGACCGCGATGATCGTGAGTGAATATGCATTACAGTATCTGCACGCTTTTGACTCACAGCATGATTTAAATGTTATATATGATGTGCTTATATATCATCAACGACGTCAAACTGGTAAGACATGCAGGAAGTCGATGGATGCAGGTGGCTCAGGACCGTGCTTTGTGGCGTTTCTTGTGGGAGGCCTATGCCTAACAGTGGACTTGTGATGGGCTGTAATGATGATGATGTTAATAATAATACACCAATAAACCATGTACTCGTATTTCGTATGCAAAAGTATTTACAATTACTTTTTGTTGCAATTACTTCTAAACCAGATGATCATTTTATAGTAATTGGTAATTTTAACTTACTTTGTATCGATTGGGATTTAAATAAACCTATGATTTATAAAAGGAATCTGTTAAGAATTCTGCTGTCGATTTCATCGATAGAACTTTAATTTCAGTTTATCTCGCCACAATTATTTATACAAACAATCTGGTTATATATTGAATTAGATTTTTTCTCCAATAGTATATAATGAACTATCGTAAAATCTAAAACCCCAATAATAGTGCAAGATGTCTGTTATCTTTCAGTCAATATTTATGTGAAAGATTTGAGTAGTAGATTAAACCACTAACCATAAAAAATACTTTTCTTTTTAAATCGATTGGCGTTTTTGGAGTCTCATTTTGTGATTTGTAATACATAATTGACACTACCAAAAAAAATCTATACAACGTTAGCTATTAATAAAAACTAGAAAGGAAATGTTCTACGTCTTACATAATTTATTATGGACCCTATAAAATCCGAAACGACAAATGAATCAGTTTATCAAGTAGAATAAGAAATTTTTTAATTAAAAATATATTTGCAATGCTTTCAACAAATTTTTTTCGAAATTTTATAGTCGACCTTATTTATATTAAAAGTGAATTTCTGAGCACCGTAAGCGTAGTAGGCGCCACACGGGCCGTACGCGCCGCATTCTAGAATTTGTTGTAAGAAATCATATGAAAATTTGCACAATTAACCCGCACCATACGCGCAGTATTTTATAAAATGCAGTATGTGTCCGAATTTTTAAGGTCGCATGCTGATGACGTCATATAATGCGACGCGTTCGGCGCGTGTTACTCAGTATTATCTAATGTTTCACTTCTTCAAATTCATTCGATTCATCTTCCAGTGCAGAAATGTTGCTTTTAGTAGCATGTGTTTTTTCTGGTGGTTCATTAGAATTAAATTTCAATTACTGCCAAGAGGGGAGGCCTGAGCCCAGCAGTGGGACGTATATAGGCTGTAACTTTTTACTGCCAAGAAGATCACTTTACCATTAAAATAAAGTTTCGATATATATTTTTACTTCATTTCATGAGTATTTACTTTTACTGTGTAGGCAACAATGATTCATCAGACAATAAACGCCTTTCTTAAATAATGATGTGCATCCTCTGCCATTTTTTTCCATACCTTAATAAATGTAACTGTACGGTTTCACGCTAGTGGTTAGAAAAAAACTGCAAAAGTTGTTGGCAATACTAAAGACTTGCGTGTGCGAGGTTATCTGTGTTGGCTATCAGTAAATACGGCGTACTGAAATGCCTTGGTCATAGCAAAGATAAACCAGTCATTTCGGGAAGAGAATGCATATCGGCCTTTGACTATAGCATAAACGAACGATTAAGTAGTATCAATCGTAAAATTAATGTAATAATTTCCTTGCCTGTGGAGTACACGTCTTTTAAATATTTTAGAATATATTGTTATATAATCTATAAATAAAACATTATGATGATTTGCGACTGTTTAAGATAAAAGTTTTAGAAGTAAATATTCTATAAAATTCATAACTTTTAGTATTAAATAATGCATCATACAAATAATCAGCACTATTTCTAAGTCCACAGCTGAAGATACGCCAGTCCAAGAAGATGCATTAGACAGAGGATTTAACTATACCAGGCAGTTCAAATCAAAATCTTTGCATTGGTGATGTTCTTTGTTTCTCATCGTTAGTTTTTATAATATTTGGTTTCAGATATTTTGGATAGATTTACTACTATTGGTCAGTTGCCAAGTTGTCAGTTGGCCAGGAAAAGCTGGCATTGGTAACTGTTAACAAACTTTTTTGTATACTGTGTTTTCTATATGACTATTCCGTAATCATCTATTATTATTATTATTATTATGACAAATGTTTTCTCATAATGATTTCTTATATTTATGCGAACACTACACATGGAAATAATACTAGTTTTTACGGAATTTATCGCGTATATTTAACTGTTAATACCCGACGTTTCGAACGCTTTACAGCACTCATGGTCACGGGCAGGACTGAGATGTTCATCGTCCATATGTCATAGTTAACCGCGGTTACCATAGATTAAAATTTAACTTTTGTTCCGATCTATGCAGTATGAACTTATGGTATCTGAAGTCTTGCAGTTGTATGCTTGGGTTGGGATTTCATTTTATTTATTATAGGATCCCAAGCAGATGGTAGCACCCAGCCATCTTCTCTATTGAAATTAGGATGTTTTTTGATTTCAATAGCCTCGCGAATCATCCTTGGAAGGAATCGGTGTTCTTTAGCGAGGATTTGCGGTCTATCAAAACTGATGTAGTGACGGGGGCGATCCTGTACTTGTTGTTAAATATCTATCTCTATGGGTCTTTTTTCTATATACAGTATGGCTCAAGGTGTTATCAGGATTCCGAATTATGTGAAATGTTTTCTCAAAAAAAATTAAAATAAAAAATAAAATGTTAATAATATGTTATTGAAATAATTAAGTACTATTATATAAATAAGCTTTTAAATTTAATTACTGTTATTTTTTAAATGTTAATATAGTATTTTATTTTGTAATCTATTATGCATTTCTGATCTTTTGTGCGAAGATTAATATTGTAATTAAAAAAAAATATAAATATAATACAGCACCAGAACCAGAAGAGGTTTTATTTCTGTCGTATTAATCACGGTATTCATTTTTTATTATATACTTTTACATACATAATTCCATTTGGAGTTACGAATTTCATACATATTATAGTTTTAGTTCCATTTAAATGCAAATTACTAACATTAAACCAATTGACTAACTTAGTTATAGCATTAAATACTTCGTCGTAATTTAGAAAGTATCGTTTTAATTTGAAAATTAATGAAGTGTCATCAAATAATATTATATCATGGTTCTCCCCTACTATGTAAGGTAAGTTATTAACATATACAATAAACAGAAAGGGGTCGAGAATTGAGCCCTGAGGCACGCCCATTTATACTAACGACCCGCAATAACTCATACTATTAATGACCACTTTTTACGTTCTGTTACCTAAATGTAAAAGAGCATCACTTCTTACACCGTGGTGTTGAAGTTCTCTTTTTCATAGGATAAGAGTGACAAACGAGCACATAGTCCAGCTGACGGTAAATGGATACTGTGGCCCATAGTCTGTATGTGGTACATAGTCTTTGACTGCCGTGACAGTCACTTTGTACGGAGTATTGCATTTAAAACGTAACTGACAGCAGTTTAAGTGTTTCTTAACACTTTCACAGTGCACATTCAAAATGCAGATGCGTTGTCACCCTTGAGGACTAAGATGGAATGCCTCGATTCCAGTAAAACGGGTCTCCCGTCTCTACACTCACCATACGAAACAAAGCAGCATTAAGCTGCTATTTTACGTTGGTATTCTGTGAGAGCGTGGTCCTTCCTCAGAGGATAAATGTAGTTGTCTATGGGAGACAGCAACCACTTACCAACAGGTGGACTGTGTGTTCATTTACCAACCAATCATATAAAAAAAGACGCATTTACATTTCCTTTAAGTAATGATTCGGTGACGGTAGGAGAATGATTCAATAATTTAGTGGTTAAGATCGGAATATCAGTAAAATATATTTGTTTTTGATAATTTATTCTTAAAACTTAACCGGTAGTTTAAATTGCGAGAGTAAACTTTACCAGTTTCACTATTATTTATATTCCATGTCATTTTAATTTTATTAGAAGCCGTCTTATTTTGTTGCTCAAAAATAACAAAGACTTGGCTACTGAGCACATCCTTTTAAATGGTTTTGAGTATTTTTTATTCGATAGGGTGACAAACGAGCACACAGTTTACCTGATGGTAATTAGTTGCTGTGACCCATCTACATCTATCCTCGATTCATTCGATTCCATCAAAATGCTGATGCGTTGTCACCCGTGAAGACTTAGGTGGAATGCCTCGTTTCCAGTAAAAAGGGTCTCCGGTTCTCTACACTCACCATACGAAACACAGCAGCATTAAGCTACTATTTGACGCTGGTATACTGTGAGAGCGTGGACCTTTCCCGGTCGAGGCGACCCATTCGTGCTACAACTATACTACTAATATAGCTGCAGCATGGCTCTACCACGTTTGAAAATATTTTTTACATATTTATCATTAAGACCTTTAATTGTAAAGTTCATACAACCTTTATCTATTCTTATGAACTCCTACTGTCGCCCATTCGTTAAACGCCTTGCCAATCGCAATTCAAGGAGAATGTTTTAGAAGTAAAAGCATGATCAAATTCATTGCAAATAAGCTCAAATAATGTTGCATACAAAAAAATCTGGGTTATTTTGGCATAAACGTTATGGAAATTTTTTACTATATTACTACTAAACTTCTCCAAGCGACGTGCATTTACTGGAAGAAACACAACTTTTTATCTTTGATAATACTAGTTTTTACGGAATTTATCGCGTATATTTAACTTTTTAAATGCCCGACGTTTCGAACACTTTACAGCACTCATGGTCACGGGCGGGACTGAGATGTTCAACGTCCATATTCATAGTTAACCGCGGTTACCATATATTAAAATTTAACTTTTGTTCCGATCTATACAGTATGAACTTATGGTATCTTGGATATAGATGGTAGCACCCAGCCATCTTCTCTATTGAAATTAGGATGTTTTTTGATTTCAATAGCCTCGCGAATCATCCTTGGAAGGAATCGGTGTTCTTTAGCAAGGATTTGCGGTCTATCAAATCTGATGTAGTGACGGGGGCGATCCTGTACGTGTTCACAGACTGCAGACTTCCCGGAGCGTCGATTCTTCACATCAGCTATATGTTCTTTAAGGCGGGTTTTTATTGATCTTTTAGTTTGTCCTATGTAGGAGAGACCACATTCACAATCAAGCTTGTACACTCCTGCATCTTGCAGAGGGACATTACACTTAACTGATGGTAAAAACTGACCAATCTTCTTCAGCGGCTTGAAGTATGTTTTGATGGAAGCGCGCTTCAAGATGTAGCCAATCTTGTCAGTGACTCCTCTAACATATGGCAGTACAGCAGGTACACGCTGATGGCCGGCTTCATTCGTTCACTGTGACATAGGCGCGGGACTCGAAGCTTGTTGTCATGCAAAACTTGCTTGACATGGTGGAGCTCGGCAGCCAGGTGTTTACTGTCACAGATCCTTCGTGCTCTCTGAAACAAAGATTTACCCACGGTAGCTAACTGTGAAGGATGGTGGTGAGAATCACCGTTTAAATATCTATCTGTATGGGTCTTTTTTCTATACACAGTATGGCTCAAGGTGTTATCAGGATTCCGAACTACTAACACATCTATAAAAGCTAAGGAATTGTTTGCCTCTAACTCCATTGTGAACTGAATTTTAGAATTTATAGAGTTAAGATGGTCTAAAATGCAGTTACTTTATCTAAAGGTAGAATTGTGAAAGTGTTGTGTTAGTGTCGTCAGACAAAATCTTTTTATCTACTTGCTTTTTGTGAACCTAAGGTAACGAAATTAATTGCCCACGGTGATCACAGCTCAATTTTTGATATTTTTGTAAAAATGTTATCTATACATGTTGCACTGGATTCAGCAATATACATTGACCCCAAATATAAATTAAATAGACCATAAGATTTAAACAATGATCTAAATTTAATATTGGTGGAGGAAATTTCTAGGAGATTGATATTAAAGTCCCCACAACAGATTAATTCTGTTTATTTATATATTGTATTACTTAGCTAAAACGTTCTCCATATTTTTTCAAAAGTATCGTATATAGAAAATGGTATGTAAACGCTCACAACAATGAGGTGCTCAAACATAGGGGTCTGTAAACGCTCACAACAACGTGGTGCTCAAACTCAACACATGCCATTTCTACAGTTCGCTCAATTCAACAGAGAGGCTCACAATATCATTACGTTCTTTACATGATAATAATTTACTAGCTAAAATTAAGAAACCACATCTTAAAACCCTTTATCTATTGAAAGAACTGACCACCTGGTGATTACTGAAGTTAAACATTAAGTTATAAGCTTTTAACCAATGTTAAGTAATACATAAAATATGAATATTGTTGCTATTTAAGAACAATTCAATTTCTAGCTCTTTGCTTATCATGCCTTGTATATTGTTATGCACCAGGTTTAAACAATTTTTATAATCATTTTGTGGGGTCATACAATTGCAACTATAGGAAGGATTTGTAAGCTACCTCTATTGTTTCATTTTCTACTTTAAATTACTTGAAACTGATTCCAAATTGCATGTCAAATCATTATGCTGCTCAATAGGAGCAGATGTCTGGGTAGTGGCTTGGCTGAGTTAATATATAAATAATAAGATAGCACATTTTCTATCTGTCTTAAATTATATTTGGAGAGGTAATTCCTATCTGTAGTCAATATCTTCTTTATTTCATTCATTCTTAATGTCTATTAAATTAATTCTATTAGTATAATTGTTACAATTAAATGTCAAATTTAAATCATTGTTATATGACAAATTATTCAATAATAAATTTAAATCATATTTTATTCTCTTGTGGCCAACCCTGTATGTAAGGCAATGTAAACAGGATAATTTTATGTACATTTACAGTATTGGGGTAATCTATATTTTTTAATATTTGATTTTCGTTTACATTGTCTCTTCTCCAGACAAAAATTATTAATGTTCTATTAGGACAAAACTTACTATTTAAAACTTTATTCATTATATGATTAAAGGATGCCCCAGGCTTACAATAATTACTAATCAGTTGTTCTTTTTTACCTATATTATCACAATACATAATAACTTTATGTTTTTTAATATTTAAATTACTTTAAAAAAATTTATTCTTTGTTGTGGTACCACTATGTAGTGCTGGTGAAAATAAGGAGTCATTACTGTTTACACATACTGTCCCCGATGAACATGGTATGGAGTGTTGATTCACACTCTGATGTTTTATTAAGAAGTCAAAGCGCTTCTTATTGTATTTACATGACTTTGCTAGATCATTCATGGCCAATATGTGTTCTTTTATGTTATCCTGAGCCGATGCATATTTATTTCAGATAATTCGTAGGGTGTTTTTAAGCGACAAAACTGAATTGAGACACTATTTCAGTCTCATATACTTCTCTGACATATGATAGTAGAGCTGACATAAGGCCGGCCACAGTCTAGCGTGTAGCATGTCGATCTGAGATCAATCAATCGGAGTATCGATTTCATGTGCCAGAAAGATCTATTTTATAATCGATATATAGTAGTGAATTGATCCAGTGAATCGATATTTCACCCTATAAAATCGAGATCAAATCTTTTTCTGTTTTCATAAGAACTATAAAATTATTTATAATTACTTAAATGTGCCTAAACTCGTAAAAAACGACAGTTTTTCTATTTAAAACCTAGCAAAACTGCTGTGTGCTCAGTTTTTTTTTCGCCTCTTATTAATGGATTAAATAAATAAAAAATAAATTACGTTTGTACTTTTTGTTGTTGTTTGGAATGTGAAAGCAAATCGTAAAAAGATCGATCTTTTAGACCTCGATTCTTTTGTGAATCGATTCATCAGATTTTGATTCGAACTGATTTAAAAACCGAGCTTTTTTGGAAAGAATCGACATCCCTACTTGATTGTGAATTTGGTCTCGCTTATATTCACTATCAATCTATCGACATTTCGACTTTTAATTCCCAAAATTCCCGTAGTGAGTGACAGATGACGAACATTCGCCGTTTTGATAGACACATCATATAAGCTTTTTAATAGATCAGGACATCGATGTAAATGCGTAAACACTGCTCTCAGTAGTCACTTACAATCAGGTGGGCTTAAAGATAGTTCGTATACCTTAGCTTTATAAAAAAATATTTTTAAGTATCATCATCATCATTACAGCCCTTCACAAGTCCACTGCTGAACATAGGCCTCCCCCAAGGTATACCACAAAGCACGGTCCTGAGCCACCTGCATCCATCGACTTCCTGCATGTCTTACCAGGTCGTCACTCCATCTAGTGGGGGGTCGCCCTACACTTCGCCTACCGGTACGAGGCTGCCAACTTTTTTCCCCAACGGTTGTATTGTTGTTATTGTTTTAAGTGTAGGTCACTGTATTTTTTATGAAATTGGTGTTGTTTAATGTCTATTTAACATTTTGAAGTAAAACTTCTTTACACACACGCGACTTGGGAGGTAAGCTGGCGAACGCGTGACGAAAGCGTTACAAAAATCGTGTGAAGCGAACGGAAGTTGAGTGGAGGCTTAGAGGGATACAAGCAAGAGAGAGCAGTGCGCACGCACATTTTCTTTCTCTCTTTCTCTTATAGCCAGTTATGTTCCGTATTTTATGAATTCATATTTTGTTCAATACATTAAATATTCTACGTTTAAAGTGAACAAAATTGTAAATTAATTTTAAAATTCATGTTTTGCAAATTTTCGGGTGAATAATAACAAATTATGGATGGTGGCCGATAATAAAATTTTACTTCAGTCGTGTGGTCATAAGCACACTCGTTTTTTATATATTTTGTTTTTGTTTTTAAGCACCTATGTTCTATTAAAGGAGGCTATAGGTATATTAGTTAGAAATTATTTATACATTGTATCTAAGAAAATAAAATATTATTACATGAATAATATTACAAATGTTTCACGTGTAATAATTTATGTTGATCTCAAATTACCTTTGACCTCAAGGTGTCTCAAGTTGTAATTAATGAGTAAAATTTACGTCATTTTATTGTCATACAAGAAAATGTTACTTTGTTTATCTACTTCAGTTTATAATAATAACTCCTTATAAATTCAACCCAACTATCTAATCAAACTTTTTGTTATATTCATAGGAATGAATACTTCGGTAGAAATTATCTGAAAGATCAGGTGAAGTGTGTGATAGTTGATCAATCTCCAGAAAATACATTTTGATAATACTAAAGTAGAAAAGTATAGTTACAGCCTACACACTCCACTCCTGGGGAAAGACCTTCTCTCGTTTCTTCATCATGGAAGGGTGACAGGGTTTGAGCAACTGCTCTGGGGCTGAGCGTTCGCTGTAAATTTAATTGGTGTCTTTTTTATATTTTCTTTTGTTTATTTAATGAAAAAATTGCATAATCCTCACAGATCAGACACCTTTTTGCTTCACGTAGAAACTCTGGTGATTTTTCTCGTGTTTGTCATGTACGTTAGTTGCACCGCCTCACTGTTTTTCACAATTTCCACAACGAGCAGAAACAAACTTGAGACTTGCGCCATGCGCTTCCTCTTCTATTTCTATTGTAATGTGGAGTATGGAGTTAGGTCAGGTCCAGGTTTCAAGTTCATTTCTGCGTGAAGTACACTTAAGCTAAAAATATAAATGGCCAATTTTATGACTTCTCCACTTACTGATGCTGTTATATCAGTTTCTTTGGTTTTTTAAATATTGTGTATTCGATCATCACTTAGTACGATTCCGAAAACAACTCTACAAATTTCTCAGCAATTTTAATTGTTGAATATCAAGCATTTGATATTTTTATTATGCTTTATTACTTTGATGATATATTTTATTAGTTACATCTTTTACGCTAATATCCAAGGAATCAATAAGAATTTTTATTATGGCTACTTCTCCTGTCATACTCTTCAATTACACTTTACCCATTTCCTATTTAGAAGATATAGTACTAGAGCAAACAGTGGTAAACCCATACTGCAACTATATTTTTGTTGTAACACGACCAAGGAATCACAGGAAGGTCCACGCTTTATAAAATACCAGCGTGAATAAGTAGCTTAATAGTGCTGCTGTGATTCGTACGGTGATTGTAGAGAACCTGAGATCCGTTTTACTTTCCATTTTTGAAGTCCAATTCTAGTATTTTCAATATGAACATCTGTGTATATACATTCACACTTTAGTGAATTTGTTGTATCACGTATCTCGATAAAATAAAATTACATCTCCTCTAAACAAATTTCATTCGAATCTTAACAGAAGGGAGTAGCCATAGCGCTTTTTCTCGATACCGAACTGTCTGTCATTTTTGTAGGGGTAAATCTGCGCACATTTAATAGTAATTTATAGTACGAAAATTACACAAAACAGAATAAAATCGAACAATTTCACAACATATACATTTTATCGGTATTGTTCGGTGACAGAGGCAACTTGGATACAGACTCGGATCAGTCGCTCGACCGATCTGCATATTGTATGCGGTCATGTAGCCTGTGTTGGTAAACAAATCCGAAAAAACATGACCGTTATTACTGTAATTTTTAGTTTTAAAAGCACTATATGAAACGTAACGCCTTCTTCTTGTAAATTTTACGTGGCAGATCTATTTTTGCAGCAAAAAATGAACAAAGCGACATTTTTTTAGGAAGTGGATTCAGCAGCGCAACTAAATTTATTCTAACGAGCAGTGCGGCTAGAACAAGTTTTACTGTACGCATAGGACCACGTGGACTTTGTCAGAGTCCCCTTTGTCAAAGTATAAGACCACGTGGTCACGCCTGCGTGTGCCTACTCTCATTCGATTCATCGCTGGCTGTGTTGCTCTATAATGCTTGATTAAGTTCTTTAGATTCAAATCTGTATTTTTAAAACATAAAAAAAATTGAACTTACCATTAGTCACCAAACAAGCAACTAATACTGAGAGCAGACCGTAGACTAGACCTCACACTTACAGAAATAGAAATATACATAGAAAATAGATGATATTAATTTACAACATTGATTAAAAATAAAACTATTGATACCCTTTTAAGTAGGCTCCAATACCACAATCTTAATGTCTTCTTAATAATTCGATTAAGAACTTCATCGCCGACTTTGCCACCCTTAAAGTGGATTTTTTGTCAAATTTATATGATACTACCCCTAAAACGAAATATATTTAATAAAAAAACTGTTAGTCGGAGCACTGCACGTTAGAAGTACACAACAAAACTTTTAGCTGCACAAACTTGTTAACATTATTTTTGGGTTGTTTGGACATGACTTAAGTCACGTGAATGAAGAATATTCAACAGTATAAAACCCAGGGTCTAATTGTCAGGTGAGCCCAATAGTAATTAAGTTAGTTTGTAGTCTATTATTCCTGTGTACTCACATTGGCACAGTAGTTACGTTAACTTGTAAGTTAGAAAATAAAAGTAATATAGAAAAAAGTCTTCGTCTCCACTTCAACACTCCTTTAGCTACCGCAAACGTAAGTAGCTTGATGGTCACACAAGTTCAGTGCTTTTGTTTCCCATCCCAAAAGTACCCAACGTAGCTAAAGAAATGTTTGTTTTAAAAGTTTTCACTACCAAAAGAATAATCAAAACCTGTTCACAACAAGGGAACCAATCGCGTAGCATACTTACAAAAATAAAAAAGTCGTTAACCTCCTAATTCTTATCAAGTCAGCCAAAAAAATTATATACCTTTAAAAACATAAAAATTTAAAATTAAAAATATATATTTTGATACATCTCTATGACGTTAACAATATTGATATTTTATAAGAAACAAAAACACAAATCACAACGATAATTCGAATAACTATAAAATTAATTCTTTAAGAAAAATTGTTTATTTTTAACCATTGCGGATAATAATAAAAACAATGACAAGTTAACTAATGCCTGACGAAATGTATTTATTCAAGGTTCTTTGAGTACGAATATTTTAACTCATCTTGTGGCGTACATATAATAAATTTAATTAAGGTGATTTTTCACTCTTCTCCCATCATTTGTCGGTGACGTAAAATAATCTAGTAAGAGAATTCAAGACGTTGCTGATCATCTCCTGGTTTTCCTTTGGTTTCCTTCCGGGTTTCCTTTTGGTTGCTTCCCACTGTCAACTCCTAAGACATCCCTAGTACAACAGATTAAAATTATTAGTTTTTGTTCCGATCTACACAGTATGAACTTATAGTATCCTGTCTCGCAGTTGTTTGCTTGGTTTGGGATTTAATTTTATTAATTATAGGATCTGTGATAACTGTGGTTAACTACGACATCCGGACGTTAAACATCTCATTCCCCCCCCCCCCGTGACCATGGGTGCTGCAAAGTGCTCGTAACGTCGGGTATATAAATAAATTAATATACGCGATAAAACACGTAAACTTTTATTATTTAAATGTGTAGTGTTCGAGTAAATAATAGGTCCTTACATATGAAATTTTCGTTTTGTACGGGAGGAATATAAAGTCAATTTTTCTGTAAAATATATTTAATTAATCAAAGTATGCACCGTTGTTATATATGCACTTTTGCCAACTTATAGGTAATTCATTGATCCCTTTACTAAAAAAAAAACATGGAGGCGAAAATCAATAAACTCTTTTAAGACGGTTTGGACTGCCGCATCGGAGTTGAATTTTTTTCCTTGTAAGAAGTTGTCCAAATTCCGGAAAAAACGGTAATCTGTTGGATCAAGGTCCGGGGAGTACGGTGGATGTCGCAAACATTACTATTGTAGCTCATCAAGCTTAGTGGTTGTTTGTTGTGCAGTGAGTGGTCTTGCGTTGTCGTGAAGCAGCAGTGGCCTAGAGCGATTGACCAATCTCGGTTGTTTAGCAGCTAGTAAAGATTCTGCTGAAAGATATCTGCTGTAATCGTTTGGCTAGATTTTAGAAAACTGTAGTGAACGACACCGGCGCTAGTTCACCAAACACTCACGAGTAACTTTTTCTGAGTCAATTTTCGTTTAGGGCAGGATTTGGCTAGGTTTCCCTGGGTTCAGCCATTGCGACGAGCGCTTCCGATTTTCGTACAGTATCCACTTTTCATCACAAGTAATGATTCAATTTTAAATCCTTTCATTTTTGTGTCAGTTGAGCAAAGTAACACAGCAGTCAACGCGTGTTTGCAAGTTCGATTCACTCAATTCATGAGGTAACTATCGTTCAAGTTTTTTTTATTTTCCCGATTTGCTTCAAGTGGGTTAATACAGTTTTATCACCTACTCCGAAGCTTGCAGCTATCTCTGAAGAGCTTTGTGATGGATCCGCTTCCACAATAGCCATTAATTCTTCATTTTCCACTTTGCTCTCAGGCCCTCCACGGGGTTGGTTCTGAAGGTCGAAATTTCCAGAACAAAAACGTTTAAATCAAAAACGTACCGTGCTTTCTTTTGCGACACCAGAGCCGTACACATCATTTATTCTTCAAGCTGTTTCAGCACTGGTGCCACAGCAGAACTCGTACTCGTCAATATACCGACATTTCGTGTTTTCCATTGTGCGGTAATAAGCGACGTCAAAGAAAAAAATAATGAGGAAAAAACAAATGAATGACTGTTTTCAAAATTTAAATGTACCAACTATATGAATTTATAAATTTGAATTTGGAATTCTCAACCAAAGAGGAGATACTTCAGATCAAAGTAAGGACCCAGTGTAAGAAATCACTATGTCATACCACATTTTTTCACTTTTTGGGGTGGATTTTTTCTAGTTTTTTTTTTTTTTGCAACAATTCCTAAAATATAACCAATTAATAAAAAAAAATTCAAAATCGATCCCCGACAAACGAAGATATCGAATAATACACATACAAAAAAAGATAGGTACCTAAACTTGAATTGAGATTCTTCCTTTTTTTTAATTCGGCTTAAATTGCTACAATTCCTGCTAAAGCCAGCATTTACTATGATAATTAATAAGTTCCAGCATCAACCTTTAAAAGTAGCGGGTACTAATTTGAACATTTTGTGCTTTTTACGTGATCAGATCAGTAACTTTTCGCGTGCTTCAAAATTTGAACCACCTGGCGGAAAATACGAGTAATAAAACGTATAAAGTGGTTTACAGATCATCTTCAATTTACTTTGACCTGAGTATCTTCAAATTGCTTTCTACAATCAGCCATTTTTGTGCCCAGTTTTTATAATACTGTTACGAGCTTAGGGTTCGTGACAATAAAAACTGCCGATTGAATTACCAAAATTAACTCTTTAATTCACTTTACACTAATTAAAACTTAGAACACTAATAATTAACCACACTGATTCACTTTATTTCGCTCCGAAGCCTCGCTTGTCTCGCCGAATTCAATACTTCCCCGATCTCACCTTGCAGCGCCTATAAATACACATTAGCACCGAAACATCCAGAACGTTCAAGTAAGTACGCGCACCAATCGACAAAGCGTCGAAAGTTTTAGTGTCGGCTTCTAGAAGCCTAGTTCTTCGTTTAGATACTAGATGGCGCTGTCGGTTGAAAGATTAGTGATGTCATCTTCTGGAAAGCTCCCCTCGCTCTCGTCCCTGACACTAGATGGCGCTAGTGCCCGGTACACGACGTCAACTTAGGCGCGCAACACTGTCCCCTCCTAAGACATGCTCGTCCCGAGCATTATCGGCCCCATAATAACACGCCAAGCGATCCACATGGACGATCTTAGGAGTCCCTCTTGCGCCTTTCTGTATCGGCTCCGCAATATCAAGGGCTGTCCTATCCCATGGTGCACCAACATTGCACAATTTCGATGCTCCTCTACTACGTGTCTGAGGTCCCCTCACAACCGCACAACTTGTACATGTACGACACCAATCCTCGACATCGTCACGATAATGGACCCAGTAAAACTGTTCTCGGACCTTCAGTAGAGTTCGTTTAACTCCAAGATGGACTTTTGAACGACCATTATGGCACAGCTGTAGAACATTCGGCACTTTAGCTTTAGGGACAACCATTTGCTAACGACAGCTGTCTCCTCGACAATTGTCCCATTTACGCCATAGGACTCCATCCTGAGTCAGCAAGCTGTCCCATTGGGCCCAATAGCTTTTCGTGGTTGAACTCACTGCTGAGACGTCGCTCCACTTAGGCTTGATAGAACGGGCCTTAATCGATTCCAGAATTGGCTTGATATCCGGATCTTCCTGCTGTGCATGTCGTAGGCTGTCCTTCCACTCATTGCTGAGGTGGTCTGTCCTGAGCATCCTCACGGATACCACTTCCTTACTCTCTTGCTTAGTACAATGTTTCCAATATTCAGAATAAGGTCTTCTTGACAATGCATCTGCGTTGCCATGAGATATCCCGCTGCGATGTCTGATAGTAAAGTCGTATCCCGGCTGCTGCTGGGCGGTGATGTTAGCCGCACTTCCCTTCTGAGGTCGTTCACCTTCCCTTTCTAGTGTTCGCTTAGGGCAGCTAGATCGAAGATGTCCCCTTTCCTCACAGCCATAGCACCTAGGGCTGTATCCTTTATTGTGGTCGTGAACCGTAACTGCTGCAACCTCCCTATCGCGAGGGGAATGATGATCCTGCCACCGCCAGGCGGTGCGTTAGCTGCACTACCCTCTCGAGATCGATCAACTTCCCTTTCTACAGTTCGCTTAGGGCAGCTGGATCGAAGATGGCTCCTTTTCTCACAGCCATAGCACCTAGGGCTGTATCCTTTGTTGCGGTCGCGAACTGTAGCTGCTGCAACCTCCCTGACGCGATGGGAACGATGATCCTGCCACACGGCTTCCACCTCCAGTGCATGAGCTAAGGCGTCTTTAAGCGTCTCGTGGTGCCCGAGCCACACAGCAACTCTGACTTCCAGGTCGCGCATGCCGTCGATGAATGTCTGCACCAGGTTCCCTTCAATGAGCGCAGGTACAGGCCGGTATGCTTTTCACACCAGCTTCTCCACCTCTAGAGCCCACTGCTGTAGGTTTTCGTTGATACGCTGCACGCAATATTTACGAATGACTGCGCTGCGCACGAAAGATGTGTTCCAGGTGGGCGTCACCATATGTCGCCTCCAATTCCTCAAGGAGTTGCTCAAAAGTCACTTCCTCACCGAGAGCTTCCAGAACTGTTAAGGCCTGGTCGCGCAGGCCCAGTGTGAGAGCAGTTATGGCCTGACCTTTATTCCAGCCGTTCGCCTTTATAACAGCCTCGAACTGGATTTTGTAGGCTGACCAGGAAGAAGTGCCGTCGAATGGTGGCACCTTGAACCCACGTAGCGAAGGTGTAGTAGCTACTACGGGAGCTGTAGTTCCATACCCAAGTTTGAGTTCATCCAGCGTTTTCTTCACGTCAGCCGTCACGTAATCAATCCTATTGTTCACTTGGTCGATTTGGGTTTTAGCTTCCTTGATTTGGGTTTCAGCTTCCGACGGGCGGTTGTCATGTTGAGCAACCCTATCCTTCACCTCCCTTATCTCTTTCCCGAAGTTAGCGTGAATGTCCTTCACAAGGAGCATCTGCTCTTCCCATCGGCGGGCCTGTTACTCCTGTCCGCTCTGCAGCTGCTCTTTCAACTGACGAACCTGTTCCTCCTGTCCGCTCTGCTGCTGCTCTTTCAACTGACGGACCTGTTCATCCTGTCGGCGAGCCTGCTCCTGCAGCATCACCATCAGAGCACCTAAGTCAGGTGCTGCAGATGTAGGAGCTACTGACGGGCCTGCAGCCGGCGGCTGGCCCTCCGACGTCTGCGACGTTGCACCACCAAATCGTCTCTGGTCCATCTCCTGCTGGCGTTGACTTCGGGTACGGACACCCTCCGTTTCCTCCTTAGGTAAAATCGGCATGATTTTATCCCAATTCTGACACCAATTGTTACGAGCTTAGGGTTCGTGACAATAAAAACTGCCGATTGAATTACCAAAACTAACTCTTTAATTCACTTTACACTAATTAAAACTTAGAACACTAATAATTAACCACACTGATTCACTTTATTTCGCTTCGAAGCTTCGCTTATCTCGCCGAACTCAATACTTCCCCGATCGCACCTTGCAGCGCCTATAAATACACATTAGCACCGAAACATCCAGAACATTCAAGTAAATAGGCGCACCAATCGACAAGGCGTCGAAGGTTCGAGTGTCGGCTTCTATAAGCTTAGTTCTTCGTTTCGATACTAGATGGCGCTGTCGATTGAAAGATTAGTGATGTCATCTTCTGGAAAGCTCCCCTCGCTCTCATCCCCGACACTAGATGGCGCTAGTGCTGGGCACATGACGTCAACTTAGGTGCGCAACAATACTCTTCTTAAGTTAGTATTAATGTACGTTATTTTAAGAGTTGTGGTGGTAAAAGAATATCCGCCACCCGATATTGAGATATTGTAAGAGGTGACAGAGAGAAACTGGAACAGGAGATGCGGTCCATCTCCCATAAGGTCCGGCGGCGGATAAAAACCCAAAATTATAAAAATTGTGGTTGCCAACCCAAGTGCCAAGTATGGCAATAACGACACAACCCCTTATGTGATAAGATTCAATCTACGGGATAGACTTATGTTCAGCAGTGAACATTTGTAGATGTAATGAATGGAATTTTCTACGTAGTAGAGCTATGCTGCAGTTATATACGTAGTATAGTTGTAGCACGAATGGGTCAATTCGACCGGGGAAGAACCGCGCTATCACAGAATACCAGCGTAAAATAGTAGCATGCTGCTGTATTTCGTATGGTGAGTGTAGAGAACCGGAAGTGGAGAGAAAAGGGTCTTCTTTTTACTGGAAACGAGGCATTCCATCTTAGTCCTCACGGGTGACAACGCATCTGCATTTTGATTCGTAATCGAGGAAAGATGTAGATGTCTATGGGCCACAGCAACCACTTACCATCAGGTGAACTGTGTGCTCGTTTGTCATCCTATCATATAAAAAAAGAATGGATGGATGTATGTCACAAGTATCGTGTCTTAAGCAGTTTGAAACCTACGCGAAAAAATTATTACGTAGAGAGCCTTCGAAGTGTTGTGGTTTTAGTAGGCAGGCGAAGCCGCGGGAAAAGCTAGTTAACAATAAACTTAGCGTGTTATTATAATGAAACTCAAAGGTTACAAACAGCCCAAAGAGATACGTCTAGTTCTTCGGCTCTGTATGAAACAAAACAGTTGCAGGAAAATTTCCGTAGAATCAAGAAACTTATTTCGTAGCCGGTGAATAATGAATACGCTTTTTTAATAGCCGTGTAATCAATCTCCATTTTTTGCATGAAAAGACACACGAAAATTTAAGATCATTAATCAGTCGAAGTTATTTTTTGACGTCCCATTGTATGGATCATTGTTAAAAGTTGTTTTGGTGTGAGAAATTTCATCAGTTATTTCTCGAATTTTGCGTAAGATAGATTTTATAAAGATACTATCAAGAAAGTAACATTATTGTTGTTTTAGTCAAGCAGCCAAACTTGAATAATAATTAGGGTGTTCCGAAGCTAGTGACAGCAGCCAGTGGTCTTCGGTGAAGATACTCGTGATTTAGAAAGATAGAAAAATGAAAACACATTTTGCTTTAACCGCAACTTTTCTTCTGGTGTTCGGTAAATATGTTTTTACATAAAATATATATATTCATTCTTTATAAAATTTAAGAGGTTCTGTATTCAACAGTTATTTGCATCCCATAATTTACAAATTAATATATATTAAATTATCGTAATATGTACTACAAATGTCGGATATAGATAATTCAAATAGAGGAGGACGCAAAAACGTTTTATTATTCATTATTATTATTATATCATTCATTATTACTATATTATTCATTATTATTATTACATTTGTCATTGAGGTATTCATACAGAGTGTAATAACATTTATTAATTAGAATCACTTTTAACTGTCTTATGAAAATATTATCATTTGTTTAATTTTTTAATGAGTTTGGCAGATTATTATAGTCAGTTATGGACATAAAGTAAGTGCTTAAGGAGAATAGTTTCATTTTGGAGGTTGGTAGCAATAATCTATTTTCATGTCTAAAAATTTATGCCGTGTTTTAATGTAGAAATTAGGGAGGGTATTTTCGCACAGTTTTGCATAATTCCAATATATAAATACAAATTAAGGAAAAAGTTTAAGTTTTTTAAGATACGGTCGACAACTTTCAGTTTTTTTTTTAATCGTAGACAGAGAAAAAGTTTCTCTGTCAACATTTTTTTATGTTACACATAATGCGAATCAGTTTTTTTTTTTTTTTTTTGTAAGATGAAGATAGTGGTTGCATTTGTTCTGTTACCCTACAGGATAATGTACTTTGGCCACGCCTATGCATAGGTATTATCAGTAGTTAAAGCAGTCTGGAGGTCAGTTGTCATTTTTATTTTACTTATGGCATATACAAAACTAGACAATTTGTTTCGAATATTTTGAATGTGAGATTTCCAGTTAATGTTACTGACTCGAATTTTGTATTTTTAAGAAAAATTAATTTTAAACGGCGTTTGATAATAGGGTCTACAAGCCATTTTTTTTTGTAATTAATTTCCAGGTTGTGTTATTTCACCCATTGTTCAGTATTTTCAAATATTTTATATAATATATCGTTGTTATTAACGTTACAAAAAGTGCTAAGATAGAGATATCGTCCGCAAATATAACACATGGGTTAACCATGGTTTCACTGAGATTATTAATATATATTAAAAGCAATAAACATTCCAATACACTACCTTGAGGAATTGAAGCATTTACAATTATTTTATTTGATCTGACTTTCACAATTTTATTATTATCAAATTATTTTTCTATACATTGTTTTCTATCTTGTAAGTACGACTTGAACCATTCCAAACTAATCCCACGAAAACCTATACTATTTAATATTTATATATTGTACCTTATCGTATGCTTTGGTCATATCCAATAGTATTCCTATTGTATATTTTTTCATGTTTAATATCTTGGATATATTTATGTACTGCTAGAATGGTAGACCGATTTTTACGAAAACCGTTCTCACATTCACTACAGATTTTATATTTCTCGCAGAAATTATACACACGTTCAAACATTATTTTTTCGAAAAATTTTGATATTGTAGGGAGTAGATCTATGGGGCGATAATTATCGATATCAGTTTTTGAATGTTTCTTATGGATGAGTACTTTAATGCTTTATTTAACACGTCTGGGAAGATGCTCTCTGTGAAAGATCAGTTGACTAGTTCACAGAGCTAACTCATCTGCACAATGTGTGGTTTAGTTTGGTGGTAATTCGTCTATCCCGAAGCTCATTTCATTTTTTAAATTTTTTATTATTGTATATACTTCTCTTGGAGTTACTGGGCTAGGATATGTAGAGCTGTTTGACGCATTCTGTGTAGTTCCACCATGTGCCAGCGGGTTATAATTTTTGCCTATCGAAGAATCTATTAAAAGTGTTTGCTATTAAAATCTTTATATTTTATAATATTTTTATTTATTCTTTCTTTTATTATACGTCACATTGTTTTGATTTTATTATTTGATCGTATAATTTTATATCTGTATTCTATTTTCTTTGATGTAATAACAGCTTTTTTTAGTAATTTTCCATATTTTTATAATGTGATGAGTATTTCATTATTTGATTTTAACACCATATGGTTCACCAAGGTTTTTTATATATTTAATTTTACAAAATTTCTGACCAATTGCATGAGTCCAATTTGGATTTAAAGTTTTGCATATTATTGACATTAAATTTTCTTTTTTTTGTTTATTTATTTTTATATCTATAATTGTGCTCATGTGATCGAAAAGTCCAAATTCTTCTAAACTAGTTTTTAAGTGTTAGGTTACAGAAATTTGTAAATATTAAATCTAAGCATGTTTATATTTTTACACTGTAGCTCCACTGCACACACTTCTAATACATTTTTCTAATACCTTGTATTGACATTTAGGTTAATTCTTCTCTTTCTACATATTTTAGAACATCTCTCAACAAGGTAGAAACAAAATGCCAATAAAAACACGTTAAATTAGCAAACAAAACACAAAAAAGCCGGGAAAAGGAAGGGGCGCGCCCCCCCCCCCGGCGGGGGGGACACCCTCCCTATAATTTTTTTTTTTTTCAAGCCCTTCCCCCGGATAACAATTTCATGGTGCCAGCAGGATCGAATCCGGTTTGCTCGCGTACTATGAAATTTACAGCGAGCGCTAACCATCTGAGCTACCACGGCTCTCATAATATTTTTAACTGTAATAATATTTTAACTGTAAATTATTTTTCTGGTTTGTTATATTTTACCTATATGATCGGATTTTCATTTCGTTACAAAAATATTTTTAATATTCGGATTTTATATTTTCTTATTTATGGTAATAACTAATAAAAAAATTATTATCATTATTAATCTCATCTGTCGAATCACAGTGAATATTCCACAACCAAACAAAAAAAAAAAAAAAAAAAACAAATTAAAAATTAAAAAAAAATAAAATCAAAACAATGTGACATACAATAAAAGAAAGAATAAATAAAAATATTATAAAATATAAAGATTTTAATAGCAAACACTTTTAATAGATTCTTCGATAGGCAAAAATTATAACCCGCTGGCACATGGTGGAACTACACAGAATGCGTCAAACAGCTCTACATATCCCAGCCCAGTAACTCCAAGGGAAGTATATACAATAATACAAATTTTCGAGCTTCGGGATAGACGAATTACCACCAAACTAAACCACACATTGTGCAGATGAGTTAGCTCTGTGAACTAGTCAACTGATCTTTCACAGAGAACATCTTCCCAGACGTGTTTAAAAAAAGCATTAAAGTACTCATCCATAAGAAACATTCAAAAACTGATATCGATAATTATCGCCCCGAAGATCTACTCCCTACAATATCAAAATTTTTCGAAAAAATAATGTTTGAACGTGTGTATAATTTCTGCGATAAATATAGAATCTGTAGTGAATGTGAGAATGGTTTTCGTAAAAATCGGTCTACCATTCTAGCAGTACATAAATATATCCAAGATATCAATAAGTATAGAAAAATAATTTGATAATAATAAAATTGTGAAAGTCAGATCAAATAAAATAATTGTAAATGCTTCAATTCCTCAAGGTAGTGTATGAATATTGCTTTAATATATATTAATAATCTCAGTGAAACCACGGTTAACCCATGTGTTATGTTTGCGGACGATATCTCTATCTTAGCACTTTTTGTAACGTTAATAACAACGATATATTATATAAAATATTTGAAAATACTGAACAATGGGTGAAATAACACAACCTGGAAATTAATTACAAAATAAATGGCTTGTAGACCCTATTATCAAACGCCGTTTAAAATTAATTTTTCTTAAAAATACAAAAATCGAGTCAGTAACATTCTGGAAATCTCACATTCAAAATATTTGAAACAAATTGTCTAGTTTTGTATATGCCATAAGTAAAATAAAAATGACAACTGACCTCCAGACTGCCTTAACTACTGATAATACCTATGCATAGGCGTGGCCAAAGTACATTATCCTGTAGGGTAACAGAACAAATGCAACCACTATCTTCATCTTACAAAAAAAACTGATTCGCATTATGTGTAACATAAAAAACGTTGACAGAGAAACTTTTTCTCTGTCTACGATTAAAAAAAACTGAAAGTTGTCGACCGTATCTTAAAAAACTTAAACTTTTTCCTTAATTTGTATTTATATATTGGAATTATCCAAAACTGTGCGAAAATACCCTCCCTAATTTCTACATTAAAAACACGGCGTAAATTTTTAGACATGAAAATAGATTGTTGCTACCAACCTCCAAAATGAAACTATTCTCCTTAAGCACTTACGTTATGTCCATAACTGACTATAATAATCTGCCAAACAAAAAAATATCATCTTAAGGTAGCTTAACGCCTTTTAAAATCTTCTTTACTTTGGTAATTTTTGATTTTATATTTATAGTGGAGTCATAATATTTCTTGAAGTATATTTTGGCACAGATGTCTTAAGATATTACGTAGCAGGCTTGAATATGAATAGCGTAAATGTGGTTAAAGGTATTTTATTCTCAAAAGAAATATACATTTCAATTAATGAGAAGTTACAATATTTAAGTTATAAATGGGTTATGAGCATACAGATTGCAAAAAAAGAAATATATATATTAACATTAAAAAGGAAAGAAAGAGTTTCGTGACATACAACTTCTTACTAGTTTAGGCATACAACTTAATGCTTCTTATATTATCTTTTTGTGTATTGATGAACAAGTTACCAATCTTTTAGAATACAAGTTAATAAAGTGGGTAGTAAGGTATTTCTTATCGTTACCGATTAACACTGATAAGCGGTCGGCATATGGACAGGGTCTGATTTAGAATTTATTCATTATATTATGTTGTTTTAGTTTGCTTTTAAAGATGTTAAAACTATTTAATATTTTTATTTCTTGTGGTTTATTTGAAAAGGACGAAGAGAGAACGAAATGTGAAATATGGGTAAATCAGGAATGTCTAGAACAGGTAAATGAAATTGTATACTTGGGGAGTGCTTTCAGCCGGGATGGAAGATGTGATTTAGATGTGGATAGGCGTGTCGCTGCCGGAAACAAAGTCAATGGTGCCCTGAATGCATTAGTCAAAGGGCAAGGCGTGGTGAAGAGTGCACGCCTTGCAATACATAATAGTACCAACTTTGTTATATGGCAGCGAAACCTGGGTATGCCAGAAGAAGCATAAAAGCAAGTTGAATGCAGTGGAGATGCGATCTCTTCGTAAAATGTGTGGCGTTACCATAGCCGATCGAAAGCGAAACGAAGAGATTCGCAATATGGCAGGATTGAAAGATGACCTTATCACAAAAATTGATAGGGGCGTACTCCAATGGTTTGGGCACGTTGAGCGAATGAGTGAAGACCGAATGGTGAAGAAAATATATAGTGCGAAAGTAAATATTAAAAGGTGTCGTGGTAGACCGAGACTAACTTTCGAAGACCATGTGAGCAAATTGCTCGAAGAGGGGAAGGTCAAGAGTACTCGGATACCTAGACGTGCATGTATGAAGAAGTTAGTGAACCTGAAAGAAGCGAAAGAGGTATGTAAGGATCGTGACACTTGGCGATCTGTTCTCTCTGGCTACCCCGTTAGGGATTGTGCGTGAAGATAAGTAAGTAAGTAAGAATTTCTTGCGGTAGTTTATTATATATTTTAACTCAATCAAAAAGTACACTCTGCTTACCATAATTTGTTCGTACCATAGGTACCTATGTAAATATTACTAGTGTTGCGAAGTACTTTCTTTCCTTTGCCTTTATTTGTTTAAAATTTTAATTGTGTGTGTAATTTTACTATCTAGATTTTTCTTTATTAGAATACAGGTATTATAGCAATATGTTTGATAAATATTCATAATTTTAGCTTTACTGTACTGTTTGTCTGTAGGTGTAATGAAGTTATAATTAAATAATAGTTTTAATATTTTATTTTTGCTTATTTGTGCAACCCCAAATTTCAACTAGATATAATTATATAATCCAGATGTGGTTTGACTAAAGTATTATAAATTATACGGCGAACACGGTAAGGAAGGCATTGAATACAACCGTAAAGTGAATCCAGTAGAGACGATAGTTTCGATCGTATTTTGCCTATATGACCCTTCCATGACAAGGTTTTATCTACTAACTGCAAATGTTTTTGTTTTTGGGTTTAAATACCATGTACGAGGTTTTTGATGTATTTATTGTTAGCAAATTGGATTGGAACCATTTATATACTACATTTAGATCTAATTGGGCTCGTGCGATATCTTCATCTATGGAACATCCAAAGTAGAAAATACAGGTATCATCTGCATATAAAGAAATTTAGAATAATCTTTGTAGTTAACATTCGGCAACGGATTTAATTTTTCTATTTATATTTTCAGTATTATGTTTCTTAACACCAGTTCCGTACAATAAAATATTTGTGTTTATATGTTGGCTTAGATAGTAAAAAAGGTAGAAACTCATTTTCGTTAAATCACTGTCATTTTTCCCCGTTTTCCATATTACTGTAAGTTGAGCAATGGAGTTTAATGCCCTCTAGTATTTTGGCCGTCGTAGCTCCTGGTTTTACTTCGCCATATATCTTGTATTTATTTCCAAGTATCTTTGATAGTTGTGCGGTTACGCCTTGACCTTGTTCATCTCCAAATATATGTAATCTGTGTTCGCATATGTGTTTTTCTTTTGTAGTCTCATTTTAAATCGGCTGTCCCTTGTCTGTCTTGGATTTGTTTGAATTTCGGAATTTTTAGTCTCAAAGATTTTTGTCTTCCAGACGGTGGTTCAGTTGGTTTAACTTTGGTGCTTTCGTCATGAAAACTATTCTTTTCTTCCTCGGTAAAGCTAAGCTTAGTTGTGTTTAAGCTCCTCCTGTTTTTTTTTTTGGTTTTTTTTTGAGTCCGATTTTCATATTTTAGTCAAAGTTTTTATTTTTTGCTCATATTATCATAGTAGTAACTTCCTTCCTCAGCTCTAATGCGGCTCGTTCCAGTTCTTCACATTTAAAGCGGATTTTGGTGACTTCGGCTTTCAACATGGTGATGTCTTTTAAATATCTGGTCACGTCTACATGATAGAGCATCACGGGAGGCATGACAAAAGCTGGGATATCATCAGGATCAGTCTCATTGAACAGCCTAAAGATGTCTTTCAGGTCTTTGTTAGCGCGTTCATCCCTGTGACGTGTAATAAGACGGATTTAGGTCACAGCTGAATTTGCCAACACTTTTTTCACTTGGATGATTTCGTGCTTGGTGAAGCTAGTCATCAGTATCTGCTCCTGACACTTGGTCCATGACGTCCTATTTTTGTTGAATACACGCTATTTTAAATTATTTTTGCTAAGTAGATATGCTTACGCTACGAAAATATTGTAAAGTCGGCATTAGAGCCGCCATATCTTTACGAAGCGACTGCGCTGACCGGCCGTAGAATCGCGCTTAATGCAGATCTTTATTTTTAAGAGCATTATTCTAATTAAACAAAACCCCAAAATTATATCAGATCTAATAGCTTAAAAATCCTTGCAAAATAACGCCGATTCTTATTAAGGATGTTTCGTGAAGCCAATGAAAATAAAATTATCCAAATTCCAGTAGGGAAGATGGCTGGGTGCTACCATCTGCTATGGATCTCATAGTTAAAATTAAGTTCAAGCCCGAGCATACCGCTGCGAGATTAGAAGATACTGTAAGGAGTTGCATAATTAATGCCTTCCTCTCCCTTCCACCACCGGACAACCAGACGATCGCCTAATCTCTACCATTTCGTTGTCAACTTGCTACGCCATCGAACCAAACGGTTTGTTTGCGTACAGCAAAGGAG
Source organism: Parnassius apollo (assembly GCA_907164705.1). Lineage (NCBI taxonomy): Eukaryota > Metazoa > Arthropoda > Insecta > Lepidoptera > Papilionidae > Parnassius > Parnassius apollo. The sequence continues at coordinate 2,081,055 of CAJQZP010001523.1, forward strand.
TGGAATACGTTGCCAGCATCCGTCTCTCCATCCGATTACGATGTGACCGTCTTCAAGGCAAGAGTAAACAGGCTGCCCGCTCGGTCTCATCTACCCTGGACTAGTATGCGGTATACATGCCGAGAGTAGTGACATCATTTCCCTTCCGTTTCGTCTCATTTACACATAACACATCTATTCCTCTATCATTCATCATATCACATGCTTCATCCATCTTATCATTCATTGCTCCACATACAATCAGCGTAGCCAGACGGGCTTCCGCAATCCACATTTCAATCACAAATGGTTTGTTTTCGTACAGAAAAGTAATGGAATACGTTGCCAGTATCCCTCTCTCTATCCAATTACGACGTCTTCAAGGCAAGAATAAATAGGCTTATGTTAAGTCGGTGCGCCTTACTAAATTCGGCATGCATCATTACTTACCATCAGGTGGGATAATAGTCAAGCGCTGGCTAGAATAGTAAAATTGAAGGAAAAAGTGTAGTATTCACTTAAATATAACAAATCATTACCGTTCTGGTTATTCTTAAAAACTTTCTCATTTACCGTTGTTAACTTTAGTAGGTGGTAGGACACGTTTTTGCCTGGAAGTTTGCCTGGGTAGGACCACTCTTCACATAGTCTACTTCTGCCGTCAAATAGCAATGCTTGCAATACTGTTCCAGTCTTAGTACTCAGAGGTGATAACAAATGTATTGCCTTCTCTTTTTGAAGTAAATGGCAGGTGTGCATTAAATGCAGGGGTCCATAATATTTGGTAGAATGTATATTCGTTTGCTATTGCAGTTATGTAATTATTTTAATATTTTGTCATATTAGGACTATATCACCACTGAAAACCTTCCTAAGATGAGAGATGATATTCTTACGATGACCTAGAGACACTTACACCATACATATATGCACACACACAAACACATACACACACACTATCATGTCATAAACGTACTATTAACATAATATGATGTCTTGGTGTTGTCGAGCTACGCTGTAGTTATATTAGTTGTATAATTGTAGCACGAATGGGTCGGCTCGATCGGGGAAGGACCACGCTCTCGCAGAATATCAGCGTAATATAATAGCCAAATACTGCTGTGTTTCGTATGGTGAATATAGAGAACTGGAGACCCTTTTTACTAGGCATTCCATCTTAGTCCACGTCAGTCACGGATGACAACGCATCCGCATTTTGATTCGTAATAGAGGATAGATGTCGATGTCTATGGGCCACAGCAAGCACTAACCATCAGGTGGACTGTATGCTCGTTTGTCACATTATCCTATATAAAAATCATAAACAATTGCATGTTATGTTGTTATGTTGAGTATTCTTGAGGGGAATCCCTCACCTGGTAATTCGTAATACAGGCTTCCCCCTAGTACAGACTAGAGTACACATATTATACCTTTTTAAACCTAAATTGTGAGGGTAAATAAATATATATTATTATTCTTATATACTTTAACGCATTATGTCATATTTACAGATATCGTCAAATGTACTAAGACTGAAAATTTCAACCATGAAATCTCAACTGTGTCTACAATATACAAAAAACAGACATCTTACATCGACTTGTTGATAGATGACCTACTAGATCAAAAATGGGATGAAAGCGAAAAATCGTGTTATGATCAAACTTTAACAATTCTGACAAATGTTAGGAACTCTACGCTTTGGGCCACGTGGAGTAAGTATATTTAAAACAAAAGCTTTACTTACGCTTTTTCTCATGTACTTATGCTAAAGCGTTTTTCATTCTTATAAAGCACATAGGTACATAGGCACATGGAGATGCAGATCAATTCTTGGGGTTTCAAATGAGGGTTGCCAACTCTACTATATAATAGAATGTTCTACCATTGGGTGCGTTTGGCAGAAAAAAGCGCTAGCAAGCGCTTGTAAGCAAAATGGCGATCGTAAGCGGTAAGCGCTGTCAAATCGTAAGTAGCTATTTTCCTCCAGGACACGATGTTAGTTTTAACCGGTGAATCTAACCGTATTCATATTAAAAACTTACCAATCATGAATTTTTAATAACATGTATATGTCTATTCATGTCATTATAATACTTAAAACTAATATTGCACAAAACAACTTATAAACTCTATTTCAAAACAAACAAATTAAATAAGCAAAATGGCGGATTGTGTTAGCACTACTGAAGTAGCAATCGTGTCCTGGCCGAAAACTATTTTAGCGCTTGTAAGCACTTGCTAGCGTTTTTTTCTGCCAAACGCACCCATTTTTAAGTTCCAAACACTGTTTTTCTTGATAAATGTAGGGTAGATTAATATACATTTATATAACGTGGTATTAAGGCACCAGCTAAATACCAGATAATAAGCACCAGGCTTAAAACGACAGAAGTATTTTCTTAAAAATAAAACCTCAATTTGTAACATCATTATCATGGCCATCATTATAACAGTCCCACCCAAGGAATGAAACAAAACAAGGTCCTATCTCACCTGCATCCATCAACTTACTGCTAGTCTCAACAGGTCAACACTCTAACTAATGCAACAAAAGAACTATATATGTTTTGCTTTATTTCAACCAGTTAATAACCTAAAAAATACTAATTATAAAAATTAAAATAAACTTGGTAATCTTAATTCGAACCTACGGTTTGGCATCGAAGAAGCATTACACTCAATCATTGATATAGCGTAACGACACAGAATAAATAATAGTACTACGTACAGAAGTTGCACTCCTTTGATGTCGACTGCTTACCGACGTTTAATAGCCTACATAATTATTATTAATCAAATAAATCGCACACGCAAGCTAAATAAAACTTTATCGCTGCGCGCTAGTGTCCATATTACTTTGCATCTTTTTTGTCACGGCGGACTTTCCGTGGTTATTAGGGGATTTCAATAGAAAGTAAAAAAATACATTGCGAAATGTTAATTATGTAACTTAGGTGAAGTAATAACTAATATTCTGACTATGATTGACTAATCACACTTTCGCCCTTATGTGAGTTCTGCGTCATTCGTCGGGAATCGTAACGCTTGGGAGAAATAGGTAGATAGTGTAAACAACAAATAAACCTGAAATACGATTTCTAACGGAAATGTGATCTATTCTATTTAGTTAAAAATCTTGTTAGTATACAAAATTTTAATTTCAGTATTTTGTGATTATAACTAAAAATATTTTAAATACAAAAGACAAGTATAGGTATGTAAGTAAATACTTGGATAGTGAAGTAAATTTTAACTAATTTTTGTAATGAAGTACTCGGGTATTTCTTCTGTAGACCAAATTATTACTTAATTCTTTTTGCTGTGAGTACCTATCTAACAAAAAAATTAAATAAATTCACCTTTCATAACTTCCTTCTAAAATTCTTCGGTAACTTAAAGAATGATATGAAACCTTTTGTTGGTCATTTCATTTAGTATCCATCTAAGCAACAGTTATAGTAGGAACGACGTTTTGCTATTATAATTTATCAAATAGGTAATATACATAATATTATATAATTTTTAAAATACATTAAAACTTTTACAACTATTTTTACCTACAATTAAATATACCAAACACTAAACAAAAACTATTTCAACAACTATTTACATAAAATTATTTACGTAAACAGCGGTAAAAACTTTAACATTCAATCGCCTCCAACGCGCGAGCCCAGACTGCGTTATTTCGCCCGGGCGCGTCGCGATTTTAGGTAATTATTTCACGCAGGTAGCAAGAGTGATAGTGGCCTGGTAACGATCACAGAAATAGTAATAATAAGACAATAGAAATGAATTAGCGCTCGATTACTTCCAAAACCGATGTCGCCACATCTCACCATATAATAAATATACGCAATGGATAATGATATCTAATGTTTCACATTACATTGCTTGGCGAGTTTGTCAACGTCTTACATATACGTTACGTATTACGGGAGAACAAATGCAGCAATGGTAATTATACAGTACGGAAAATAATAAATGAAATTTTATATGCAAATGTAAATATCATAATAAAGTATTCATCTAGATGTAAATTAGTTAAAACTATGATAATTAGTAAATAATCAACTTACCGATGAAATGTTATGCCTTTATTAGTTGAATTACGTGTCCTTGATGAGTTTTTACAACTGATTATGCTGCAGTTCACCATTATAAATTTATAATAACAAAAATTCACGTACGACGTTCTCCGCGCAACTATATCAAAAAATGGTGAATGATGTTCGTCAACACATCATAGCGGTGACAAGGTCTATGCAACTTCTATTGTCTTATTATTACGATTTCTGTGGTACCGATGCTATAAAACGTAGTGCTGAATAATGGCAATGTAAGAAAAAACCAAACCTGCAATTTCTTTCTCAATAAATTTTGAGAGTTATTGCCAGTAAGGTTTCATTTTCAGGGTGCTAGAAACGAAGTTCTTAAACTGACTTCAAAATGAAGTTTCTAACGTAACTATTTACCGAGATTGTGATATTCCTTAGTTTATTCAAAAGGATAAAAATAATTTAGTTTAAATCTAAAGTAAAGGCTAACTGAGGCTTTCATTCTTTTACACCATGTCTAAGCAATGACTTAAGAATGTGAAATAATTTTATTCTCTTTTTCTTTGACTCAATTTTTATTTTTAATATAAGTTATTTTTTTATTAATCAAAAATTTCCTGTCCTCCAGATTACCTTGAGTTAATAAATTTTTGTTCATCTCCTACTATCTTATATTTCTATTTTCTAGTTTGGGATAGTATCCAGTTTCCCACTGGCCAGTTCTATGGATCTCAGAATCATTTGGGTAACTTTGATCAGTGTCTGCGTAAAGAGTGGTCAAACGATAATCTGATTTTCACACAGTACTGTCTTGTTGATATCACATTGGCTGATACTGAAGTTAACAGAAAAATTACCGACTTAAATCCATATGATAAAGCTGAAAGATATTTCCACGTAGGTAATCAATTTTTTTAGTTTTAACATTTATTATATCTATTTGTTTTTTTATAATCTGTAGATTACACTAGTAATATTAGTTTTACCGCATTTACTGAGAAATACTGAGAAATTAACAATGAAAAGATGAATCTTACAATAACCTAAAAACAAACTAAAAGAGATTGTCGAGTACTTTTCACTTGTGTTTCAAGTTGTTATACATGGTAGAGCCATGCTGCAGTTATATTAGTAGTATAGTTGAAGCACGAATGGGTCGGCTCGACCGGGAAAAAACCACGCTCTCACAGAATACCAGCGTAAAATAGTAGCTTAATGCTGCTGTGTTTCGTATGGTGAGTGTAGAGAACTGGACAACGCATCTGCATTTTATCCTTAATCACGCGTGTATCCTAAAATAATGCGAACTTAATTGACTTCGAATACATTGATGATGTTCTCATTTTATTTATATTGAAGTCGATTGTTTTCTTTTAATTTTACCACTTATGTCTAATATAATAATTCTCCTGACATATTATTATTTCAAATCAATATGTACTAGCATTTAAAAACATTCTTTTATACGTATACGATTCAGTATGTTATACGAAATGATTTAAAAAAATAATAACTTATACTACAATTATCACATTCTGTTAAAAATGTTTTGTAGATCAAAACTGATTATAACTTGAGATTTAATATTCTGTCCTGGGGCGTGTGCGTACCACAAGTCTGTCAAACGCAGTCAGTTGACAGATTCGTCCGCATGTTACTAAGGATCAGTCACTTGGGAACAATCAATCCCAATCCTAAAGTTTCAGTTGGAAATTGCCAAGTTACCCGAACTCCTCCAGCGAATAGAACAGAACTGCAACTACTCATGTAAGTATTCACAGCTTTTTCTTTATTATCCTTTTCGCTCAATATTCGTCTTTCTATTCGTATCCCGGGCGAGGTAGCATGTCTTCTTCTTTCTCACTATTTTCTTACGCACATCATCCCTAACACAGTCCTTAATTTCTCAGGCATCATTAAATATACCTTCTCACCCACAAAGTCACTGTATATAATAATATAATGTCATTTTACAATGTGTCGTCCAGACCAAATTTCGGTCACGGCGACCACCACTTCAATTGAGACTAGGAGACCACGTGATTAACAGTCGTGTTTACGACCTCTAAACCAACGAGGATTTCGAGTCAAAGGAATGCCGCTTTATGTAAAAAAATTCAAGGAATGTAAAAGTCATGATACTTGTCATTTCTATTAATTTTTTAACATTTTATTTTATTACATTTTATTTTTTAACATTAAGATTCTATGAATACATTAAATAATATATTTTATTATAATGTTGGTTGCAATTTACTCTCAAATTTTTTAAAAACATGGAATATTTTCCACTATCGTCTTTACGTTTCGGAACATTAATGGATCACTAATTGATACATGAACATAAGTAGTTAGAAATAAATAAATGCTAATATGTTTTGTCTGAAAGGCAATTCAAAAATAAGTTTATATAATTTTTTTATTGATATTTACGTCCAAACGGAATTGTTTAATAAATTATTAATCGTTTTATATATAAATTGCAAAAAATAATTGTTCATTAAACGACACTAACTGTGGTGGTTACTATCTGATAATTTCATTCCTTTGTTTTTAGGCTGGGTGCAGTTGTGCTGACGGTTATTGCATGTGCATTTACGTATTTTACAACGAAGCATCGAGTATCAAAATGCAACCGTATAGGCAAGTTATACATATTATATTTTATATTTATATCCTATTTAATTTTTACGTGTTTTTACTGTTCCACTTCAGCTATCTTAATGACCACACGCAGTTATTTAAAACAATAAAATGACGGTATATCTTCTTTATCGAATCCTTATCATGAGACAAGAGGAGTTCAGCAAGGAACCATACTGGGCCCTTTTATATTTATGCATTTCGGATCTGAAAATGTCATAATATGTGTACAAAAGATCTACAGATTTATCTGTCATTTGTTCCAAGTCAAAATTGGGTAGATTAAGTTAAATTTAAAAATAGACAGTGATCCGAAGACTATACTCTTGTACTTCATCCAGGAAACTCAAAACACATATTTATATCAAAGAGATCAGCGATCAGATCATCTTCATCATTACAGCCTATCAAAGTATGCTGCTGAAAATAGGTCTCCCCCATAGTTTCCCATAAAGTTATATATTGCCACATGAGGGGATACTTGAAGTAGTTGCCACGCTTGGAAACGCTGCTGTGCTACTTATATTGTAGAATTAATAATTTCATAAAATAGTAGATCATTTCATAAAAAGACTGTATTTTATGAAATGGAAAATATCCGCTGACCACATCGTGATGTGGTCTGGCCAGAACAATGAATAATCAGCGTTTAGTAATATGAACAGCTAGACGCACGGCTACTTCGTGATATGGTCAAATGTTAGTGATCGTATTGTAAAATAGTTACATTATCCACCATTAGAGGTGAGGTCACCACTTTGTGATACATCAAGGCGGTTGACAGTTTATTTGCGAAAAAACGCACGCAAATGCAAGTGTCCGCGTATTGCAAATCAATGGAATACTATTGAAGCTCAAAATAAGAATTATTTTAAATTGCAGGTGAAATTATTTTAATTTTTATAAATGAAAGTGTTACCGATCCTACAATTCATATAGTACTTAACCTAACCTACTAATCTAAGGTTACTTAACCAAACCTTTTTTTTAACATGGGGAAATGACTACGCATACCCACCTCGCGGGGGCAAGTACGGTTATGTCGGACTCGCACCGACTAAAACTCCATGGTGTTCCACCTTCGTCGCATATTGGCAGGGCCACGGGAACGCTTTTGCACACATCCACGGCCCCACCAGCGCCGGCCCCCCCACAGCGGTGCCTCCTCGGAAAAGGACTACTCCTCTCCTTTCTCCTTCTCAAGTAAGGTGCACCAAAACACATGGTGCACCTTCCGCCATCGGACTCGAACCGACTAAAACCCCATAGTGTTCCACCATCGTCGCATATTGGCAGGGCCACTGGAACGCTTTCGCACACATCCGCGGCCCCACCAGCGCCGGCCCCCCCACAGCGGCGCCTCCTCGGAAAAAGACTACTCTTCTCCTGTCTCCTTCTCAAGTAAGGTGCACCAGAACACATGGCGCACCTTCCGCCATCGGACTCGCACCGACTAAAACCCCATAGTGTTCTACCTTCGTCGCATATTGGCAGGGCCACGGGAACGCTTTCGCACACATCCGCCGCCGCACCAGCGCCCCCCCCCCCACAGCGGTGGCTCCTGGGAAAAGGATTACTCTTCTCCTTTCTCCTTCTCGAGTAAGGTGCACCAGAACACATGGCGCACTTTCCGCCACGACCTCCGACTACACCTGCGCAACGGACACCCCCATGTCCGATGCGCGAAGGCCATTTAGCCAGGAAAAACGAGCACTCAGCACTAGCCTTCCTGATCCCAGCGGCAGATCTGGTCTATGGCTCCGCTGTCAACTAAGATTCGGCTGCGGAGGGTAGGGAGAGCGGCGCCTCGCAATACCGATACTTCTCTCCCCCCGCAGCCTCACCACCACTGCATCAACGGTGCGGCCCCGTTTGAGCCGCTCCGCGGCTAGTGGCGCATCGCCATACCAACACTCCTCTTTCACCGCGACTCCACCTCAGCTGCAGCGGTAGAGGGAGAGGACACCCCTCTTACCGTAGCCTACCAGCATCTAAAGTGGGCTCACCAAGCCCACTCGGAGTGGCTACCTCGGGCCAGCCATTCACCTCGGGCCAGCCATGTGGATTCCATAACGTGTATAATATCCTAACTAACCTAAGCTAATTTAATAAATCCTAACTTAATTTAACCCACGTGGTAGAGCCATTCTGCAGTTATGTTACAAGTATAGTTGTAGCACGAATAGGTCGAGTCGATTGGAGAAGAACCACGCTCTCACAGAATACCAGCGTAAAATAGTAGCTATATATAATGCTCCTGTGTTTCTTATGGTGAGTGTAGAGAACCGGAGACCCTTTTACTGGAAACGAGGCATTCCATCTTAGTTCTAACGGGTGACAAAGCATCTGCATTTTGATTTTTAATCGAGTATAGATGTAGGACCACAGCAACCACTTACCATCAAGTGGACTGTGTGCACGTTTGTTACGCTATCCTATAAAAAACCTAACCTTTGTTTTTTCGTGGCGAAAATTTCATGAATATCTTTTTCTGTGGGGCAACCGGAAGGTTATGCCAGACTTCTACCGGCTAAATCTCTACGGTGATCTCCATCAGCGTGTACGAGAGATTTCGGGATTTCTATTCGGAATACAACCAGGAGCGGCTAACGGCTCGGTCCAACTCCTCCACGGTCACCCCCATCTCATCTTGCCACTCCCATAACGACGGCAGGTTGTCTTGAGCGACATGACTGGTCCTCTGGGAAAAGCGTGCTGATCACTCTTTCCAGCAAGTCCAGGTTTTCCTTGTAGTCAGCTAGGGTCCTATTGGGAGAGACATGGAACCCACTATAGCCAGGGTGCCCTGCTACAAGGCCCTGAACCATTCAAGGAGGACGCAGGGTGTAGCACCATCACCACTCCCTCAGTAGATGACTACGGAGTCTGATTCGTCGCCAAACTAGCAAAGATGGTCGGGGACGACGGCTACTACAGCAAAGGCAACCCGCTATTCCACAATAATCTGCATGAACAGATTTTGTGAATTGCGGCAGTTTAAGCTACCCTGGAAAGCTTTGAGGAGCGTGACTTTTACGTCATAGTGAATTCCATTGCCGAGTCGGAGCTCGGTGCTGCAACAGATGCTGCTATAACCGTCACGCTGTCGGGAGTGGGAGGGTGTTTACGCTTCCTAACTCCACTTTTCGCAGGTTGAACGCATTTTCCCCCAACCTATGGTTACGCCTGAGGTCGGAACAGACTGGACAATCAGGTGCCGACGCAGTGGACTGGTTTGCTCCGTGACCTACAACTCCATGAGGGTTCGCCACAGGCGTAGCTGCGGGTGCTCCTGTCTGCCTCGTGAGGTTATTTACTGCCGACGTACCTCTTTTTCAAGTTATTTGTAGCAGTTCATAGGCCTTGGCTCAACCCCAGCCAATGCGTTCAGATCCTTCAGCTATTATTTTAGGGACCACCGTTAATGGACACCGTATCCAGTACTTTCTCATCATCATTTTCTTTTTCGGTTGCAGTGGTTATCGCAGTGGCTACGACTGCGGACTTGTTACTTCCACTGATGTTGGCAGCTGTGCTCTTCCAACAGTGCTTGCGGCTGTTTAGCTGGGGCCCTTTCGAAAATCAATCTGCCATGGAAGGCAGCCAGCTTCCTGTCAATGAAGACCCCTATGTCTGCCATGAGCTCTTTTTTCCCGATCCTAGGCTTAGATGCAGCAGGTGCTAGTTCTTCAGTAAGATTTTCCGTCTTAGTTGAAAGACTGGCAAGTTGGGAACGCTTCTCTGCGTTCTCTCTCTCCAGCCTGCTGACGTTATCAATTCAGTCAGTCCTTCATGCGAGTTCTCCTGCCGCAGCTTTGATGTTTCACACAGCCAACCTTATGCCACAAACAAACCCTTCTTTAAGATTACGGGATCGATCGTTTACTTTTTTGAGAATCAGGAGGTGAAAATCAATTCGCTAATCGAGCTCTACGTCTCCATGAGACGCATTTCACAGGCTAACGTTTCCGGACCTGGAAGGTTTTCTTCGTCATGGTGTTAATGGGCGTTACAGAAGGATCAAACAGGTCATCGTTTATTTCAGCCCCTGTCGCACTCTCCCCTCCAGAGGCTGCTACATGATCCGTCGTGAATTTAGCTGCCACAACTGACGTAATTCGCTTTCCATTTTTGATTTCCTAACCATGTGAACGACATGAACGAACCATCGTTACTCGTGACTACTCGTAGTGTTAGGTCGCTTAAAACAGACCCGCTTGTCTTGTGTCAATATTGTTAGTATTCCCGACACTGTTCCTTCTTTTGGTCCCTGATATTATAGGGCCAGCGGTAAACGCTGGTGCATCACCACAATGCAGCAGATCATAATGATAAGGATCATAAAGGATAAAGTAACCACGGGTAACCCAGTTTTGGTCCGCGGCGGTTTCCTGCTACCACCTATATCTGGGTGGCGTTCCCTTATCCGCCACTTGGGGACGCACCTGATGAGAGTGCGATTCCCGATGATATTTTCTATAAACAACAACAGTTAACACGTTAACAACGATACGACGCTTCTATAGAGTAAAACTTCTTTACCCTTTACCGAATCAGTATTCTATAGACGTGCCGACACAATCAATCCTAACATACGACCGTCCTCGGGCGTGTATCTTCATAAATTCCTGTAACAAAAATTACTAATGACCACTTTTTCCGCTCTTCTATCCGGACATAAATAGGTGCACTATCCATTTCTTTGAACATGTACACACACATATGCAAGGCGATTACGTTTGACCTCATGCAAACTAAGACTAGCTAAGGCGTCCTTTTGATCAGCCATCATCTCATATGACAACGTGGACCGAACAACTTACTCTCTACCCGTCATTTATATAACGACACTTAACTCAGTAAATGACAGCGTCCCTTCGACCAGTTATCATCTCATATGTCAACATGAACCGGACAACTGACTCTTTTCTAGAGGCGAAACACGTGTCGTATTACCGTCGATGGTGTGTCTTTCTTGGAATAGTGGTGTTGGAAGTAGTGGTGCCGGGAGTAGTGGTGTTGGGAGTAGTGGTGCAGGGACTAGTGGTGACGGAATTAGTGCACGTAATTGAGAGAGGGCGGGAGGTGCTCTTCAATCCAGGTAAGACACATCATAGCATTTAGTTAGCGGAAGGTTGCAAATTAATCAACATCTTTATTATAATGGATTTCCGCAAAGTAACGCCTGATTCTATCAATTATCTGAAAAATGCTTTGCGGAAACGTGATAACAATAATAATAATAATAACGTTTATTTCTCACCACAAAACAAAGATACATTTAGAGTTATAAGTAGCCTATAAGTAGTACAAAACAACTTTGCCCGTGGATCGCTGGTGCCTATAGTGGGTAAGATACCCGTATTACAGGTCACCAGGTCCCCACCTCTGCGAGGAATGCTATTATATCTAAAACATTAACACATAAAGTTTAACTCTATTTACTTTTTTGTCATACCTAATTGAGATAATTGGTTATGGTTAAGAAAACTTAGAAAAGTGTGTGTGTGTGTGTGTGTGTGAGTGTGTGAGTGTGTGTGTGTGTGTGTGTGTGTGTGTGTGTATTTACACGACAACCTCTAAAAGACTTTCTGTTTTTGCATAGGTTTGCTTAAGGAGCCACTGGAGAATAATATTTTTGCACTCATATTGATTTCGGGAAAAGAGGGATAAGGTTTTATGCAATTTATTATATAAATAGGGGCCAAGGAATATGAAGAATCTATGACTAAATGCAGTTTTAACTTGAATAGACTTTGCAACTAGTTGGTTACGTCGTGTCCATTCAGGGATATATTTAGTTGAGGCATGTTGTTTGAGAGCGGTGGTTAAAATGAATAATTGTCTAACTGTTAGTACTTGGCAATAGTCGTAAAGTTGGTCTGTAGGAAACATACGCGGTTTGAAACAACATACTTTTAAAACTGCTCTCTGTGCCCGTTCAATTTGTATAAAATTACTTTTAGCCGCACCACCCCACGTGGATATGCAATAAGATAAAATAGATTGACACAATGCCATATAAACCATCTTCATGATTTCTGAATCTGCAGATTGACGTAATTGTTTAAAAATGTAAATAAGTTTACGGACTCTGTTTGACAGGTGTTCAATGTAAGCTTTAAATGTGAGGTTATTATCAATTATAATTCCGAGATATTTTATAGATGTCACTTTTTTTATATAGTGTAGGTCGTTATTGTCTGTACTATTTCTTATATCAAGGGGAGGCTTAACAACGATTTGTAATGAGTTTGTTGTTGAATTTTTTGTGTTTCGAATAGAAAAGTCTATTAATTTTGTTTTATCTATGTTCAACGTAAGTAAATGCGCGTTTAACCATTTATTTACAACGTCAAACCCTTTTTGAGCAAGGGAATATGTTTCAATCCAAGTATTCGAATGAAACACAAGTGCTGTGTCATCTGCGTAGGAAAAGATCATCCCGTTTAAAAGATTGATGTTACACAGGTCATTTATATATACTAAAAACAAACTTGGGCCGAGAATACTTCCCTGCGGTACACCGTATGTAATTTGCAGGTCAGAACTACTATAAGGACCAATCCTAACACATTGAGTTCTATTACTTAAATAACTTTTGAATAAAGATAACTGAATTCCTCTTACTCCTAAAGATTGAAGTTTTGAAATTAGGATGGGTATCGAAACAGTATCAAACGCCTTTGTAAGGTCAAGAAACAAGGCAATACATTTTTGACGTATATCTAGATTCCTGATTACAAAATCAATAATCGTTACTTTTTAAGCTAGAATCTAAACTCTATACCTAAACTGACCGAATAATTCAGTGGGAAAACGTAAAGACTTGAATTAATTATTCGTAAGCCATAAAAAATCAGTTTCTAGGGAGCATCTAGCCCATCGATAAAGTTTTGAAGTGCTTCTGATTTTTTTACAGTAATGAAGGTTGTCAGCGCATTCGACCTCAACAGCAGTGCAGCAGACCTCGTTTCCAGGGGAAAAGATGAAATAAAAGTGATGCATGGTATCCGTTTTTTAACGGCTTGTATCATGGTCATACTTCACGTGATGTATATTAATATCATGGCCAGAGCTGGGAATGGCTTAGACATGGATGACGTAAGTTTTAACTCTATTATCTCATTCCAATAATATAATAAATCAGACCAAGATCGGACCCAGAATGAACTGTTAACGTCAAATGAGGCTCTGTAAGTACTTCTCTCTTAAGCTCTGGTTTTCTAGGATTGCGGTGCCGCTACATGACGGTCGTAATAAAGAAGTAAATGACGTAACTATACCGTCAAAGTAAAATTGACGTCAAACGTCAGTAAAACAAAATAACGTGTCTTTCGTAGACAGAGAAACCTATAGACTAATGATTAGCATGGCCTCGGGTGAGAAAGGACGATAACGTAGGTTTAGGTTATACAATAATCTTTATGGCTTTTAAACATATTTAGATAAAAAATTTATTTGTACTAAGAACAGAACTGAACAAGATTCACCAATCTTAAGCTTACAAAACACCTTTTTCTCACTTAAACCAACTTGTAAACTCCTTAGATCGCTACGAACTGTCAAAGTTGTTTAGCAAAGTGTAGTGTGCTAAAAAAACCGGCATGGAGAAAGGGACAAACAATCACACCGTTCTGTCTCATTTCTATGCAATAGATCTACGAAAGAAGGCGTCAATTTGTCTATAGGTTTCTCTGTCTACGGTGTCTTCATACAGAGCGGTATTTGACGCCGTAACGTCAGAGTTTTGCCGCTATTTGCGTGACGGCCGTCTTGACTGAGCCGAATAGTTCGCGTTTTATCGATAGTGGTGAGCGGTGAAGATAAAAAGTGAGTTCTTATTTCAACTGCCCTGCTCCAGTTGCAGGACGACGAAATTTTAATAGATTTTGTGTGTAACTATGACGCTATTTATAATAAAAGTAAAGAATACGATAAGTCTTTTGAAACAAGCTTGTCACCCCTTTACACATTTCATGGCTTCATGAGAATAACATACAACTAACAAGGGAATGTATGACTTATCTATTTATCTACTTAGAATAGACATAGACATAGACATAGGTTTTATTAGCATCAATACACTCACAAAATATACATTTAAAAGTAAATAAGAACATAAAAATACACAAGGTATAAGATGGTGAACATAATTAAAAATAAGTCTCGGCAAGAGTGAGTGATGTGATGCCAAAAAGGATTCCGTCTTTGCGTATGCTACCACAGGAACTGCAGCAGCGCTGATTTTCAGCGGAGCTCTGAATAGTATTTATTCGATATTGCGCCCGCGTTGTTATCGATGCTAACATTCCATAAAAAAATAATGAATCAACCATTCACGCAAACTATACATTTTTAAGAAAAAATATAAGTTTAAAAAATACATATACATGCATATACACACTCGCACATAAAATATATTACATTTTACATTGTACTATATACACATTAACTATAAATAATATATATTTGTTAAATGGTACTTATCAAATAACCTGCCACTACACGTGAAATCATGATTTTTGAAATGTTAAAAGGTGTTTTTTTAGTTTAGCTTTAAATATTAACCAATAAAAATTTAAAATATTATATATATATATATATATATATATATATATATATATATATATATATATATATATATATTTAATTGGTTGGAACTTTATTTAATTTTATGGTGAAATTAAGTTATTGTTATAATTTTGACCGATTTTTAAACAATTATTTCTGGCTCAAAACTATGTTTCAGGATTTCAAACGGTACGCAGGCTTCCTATCACACGCCAGCGTGATGGTAGATACTTATTTCATGATGTCTGGACTTCTTCTGATGAAGAGCTTTAAACCGGAGACACGGAGATTGATAAACCCATTTAAAACGTTGGTGAAACGATATTTCAGGTATGAATATATAATTATAAGAAATAATAATGTGTTATTTGTCGAAGCCAGGCTAAGTAAATTTCTGATGAAGTTTATTTTTCAAGTAGCATGCGCTGCATAGCGCTGCAGCTATATTATGGATGGATCAATGAGCACACACCTGCGCCCTCCTTTCTGCCAAGGAGGGTCGCGTTCGTATACGGCTTAGAGATCTCTAGTTTGACCGTTAAGCCAGTCCCTAAAAGGTGGGGTTTAGTGGGTAAAAGTCTCCACATAACTACGCAGCCGGCTGCGTGGTATGCTATGAGCATTCCCCACCTCCCTCCCCCGTTTTCCGAAGGGTTGCCCATATTTGCTTTGGGCGCAAAAAAAAAGCACACACTTTTGGAACTCATTCATTCATTCATGTCAGTCCATCAGAGGCACTTAGATGAGTAAGAGAGTGAACATAGATAAGTAAATATAGGCCACAAGCAAAGGTCACTGCTGAACATAGATAAGTAAATATAGGCCACAAACAAAGGTCACTGCTGAACATAGATAAGTAAATATAGGCCACAAACAAAGGTCACTGCTGAACATAGATAAATAAATATAGGCCACAAACAAAGTTCACTGCTGAACATAGATAAATAAATATAGGCCACAAACAAAGGTCACTGCTGAACATAGATAAGTAAATATAGGCCACAGACAAAGGTCACTGCTGAACATAGATAAGTAAATATAGGCCACAAGCAAAGGTCACTGCTGAACATAGATAAATAAATATAGGCCACAAACAAATACCACTACTTAACATAGGAAAGTAAAGTTACAGCGTACATACGTTCCATTATACCTCGCTGGCCCAATACGCGTCCTATGTTCAACAGTGAACTTTTATATGCTGTGATGAATAATTCGTTGATCTATGTCGGACACTCTGGTTCTACTGCGGATATTTTTATGGCGAAGTCTATTACCTGTTTGTAAAGTTTGGGCTATCGAACCTTATCCACCAATCGTAGTGAATGCAATTATTCCTATACTAACCAATTTCCTTCACACAGGTTTATGAAATTAAAATGGAGAATTGTGAATCCGTGCCCAGCAGATAGTTGATGACAATAGAAAATCAAGGCGTTAAGACTGATACAATGATGACAATAATTAAAAATTTTAAAAATTAATTGGCTTAGATCAACGTGATAAAATAAAATTATGTGTCTTAGCTGGTTTTAATAACACTTCCCGTTCTTTTTGAATTACCGCTAATTTGTGGAGTCTACTTCACCCGCAGTTTAGAGGCGAAATACTTGTCGTATTATCACAGACAGTGGTGTGTCTTTCCTTTAGCGTAATGTTGCTGGGATTAGTGGTAACGGGCATAGTGCACAAAATTGAGGAAGGCCTGGAGATGCTCTTCAAATTAGGCAAGACATTTTGTTTGAACACAGGGATCTTAGCTAATTTATTTTTAAATAACATCTGATTCTATTAATAAACTGACATAATAACCTAAATATTAGATCACATTTAAAATTTTGTTGCAGGCTAATATGGGTCTTTATTGTCATAATCTTAATAACCACCACCGCCTCACCTTACTTTTACGGCGGTCCATTATGGTTTAAGTACGCAAAAGTAGAGCACGACGTATGCAAGAAAAATTGGTTGGTGGGTCTACTAATGTTGGGCAACTATATCGACTCTTCAAATATTGTAAGTTTCGTAATATTCGTGAGATTCCTCTTCAGACTTCTTAATTTTTACAAAAAAAATTCATTTTCAGTGTATGGAGGTAACGTGGTACGTACCGGCCGATTTTCACTTGGCTTCAGTCAGTACAATTATGTATTGGCTGTATCAGAAAAACCGTCGCGGTGGTCTGTACTTCTTTGGACTTGTTACAATAGTTTCATTAATACTGCCTGGTCTCAACGTGTACTTAAATCAGCTAAGTGCTATAACCGTCTTTGATTTTGAGTAAGTTTTCTTATTTTTGTGTTATCTCTATTTATAAAGTCAATAGGTGTCCGTTAGTCCCGCTAAAACTCGAAAATAGCTCAATAGATGGTCCCTGGATGGTTTAAATTCACAGTTGGATCCAGTAGGTGGCACTGTTGTTTACATCCTGAAGTCACCCGTGCAAAGCCGGGGTAGATTGTTAGTATTTGATAGATTAGTATTTTTATTGATATAGTAGTCGCATAGTATTTGATAGGAACAATGTTTATTTGACAAATGTTACAAGGTAATACATATTGAAAATCTATTTTTCAATTTACCATTGTTTCTCAAATATTTCTGTCCAGGGACGAACTAGCGAAAACAGATAGATATAAATTTTCAATCAATTTAACTCCCTGAGCGTAGTCCAGAATTCATGGAAGACAGTTATAGTGTACTCGATCCCTAAAAAAGGCGACCGGCACCGTAACCTTAAAAAAAAAAAAAAAACAAAAACCAAATTGCAATTCCCTTGATGTTGCCGTTGTTCGTGGGCAGTAGTAGTCACTTACCATCAGGTGAGTCGTATTCTCGATTGCTTCTTCTCCCATAAAACAATCTATCCAAAACAGAAAGAGGGAACAGAGTCAATAAGGCTGCGGCACAAATAGGTCGGCTAGAAATACATCTTAACAAACAGTATTTATTTACATTATTTCTTCATTTATATTTGAATTATCATGCATTCGTTGCCTTGTAGTCATATACACGACTACTGATCGTGTGGTCACAGGTTCGAACTTCGAGTCGAAAATCTGTTACTAAGTTTTCCATCAAGAAATTCTCAATAACAGCCCAGAATTAGGAAGTTGGTGATATTTTAACTCCAAAATCACGTAGTCGTTGGTATTGCATCTGACCTCTTTCGGTTGTTTTGGATTGCTATCCCACTAAACTTTGAGAATAAGAAATTAGAGAATGCACCTGTGCTAGCATACTGTTACGAGCTTAGGGATCATGACAATAAAAACTGCCGATAGAATTACCAAAATTGATACTTTAATTACCGCACACCAATTAAAACTTGAAACACACTAATAATTAAAAACGGTGATCACTTTAGTTCACTTTATTTCGCTCCGAAGCTTCTCTTGTATCGCCAATTCAATACTGACTCGATCGCGGAACTTAACGCCTTTATATAGGACTATTTTCACTGAAACATCCCGAATGTTCGAGCACATACCGGTCCCAACCTACTAAGTGGAGAAAGCGCTCTCCTAGTTCTGCCACGCGATACTAGATGGCGCTGGAGGTGGAAAGTTCTAGCATGGCATTTTCTAGAAAGCTCTCCTCGCTCTGCTACGTGACACTAGATGGTGCTAGGGGTATTAATTATGGCTCACCACACACACAAACGCATGCACCTTAATCCTGTTCCGCTCAGATGGCTAGTTTCAACTGGCCGCCTTGACCAAAATTGGAGTGCTTTATATTTATTATGATAGATAATTTTTTATTGCAGGACAATTGAAGATAATCGTAAACACATATTGGGCTCACCGATGTATGTACAGAGTCACTTGCGAGCAGTTCCTTACTTCGTAGGTCTGATAGCAGGTTACATTCTCTCCGTGTATAAACCAACCAGCTACAGAAATGTACTATCATTGGTATGGTCAAATTAATCAATAATTTTTTATTCCTCTGATAAAGTTAACAGGAGTCATATTTTGTGGAGGTCGTCGTCATCGTCGAGATATTTCTTTGTATAAAAACCATGAGTATGTGTTTTGCACAAATGAAGCAAGTTATTCTTATCATTTATTTATTTATTTATTTGATTTTTAAGGGAAACATACAGTGCAATAAAAACCAATGAAGTTTCCACAGATATCTCATACATATTAAAAGCTTGCAACCACAATATGTTTAAAGATTTAAAAAAATAATTAAATGATATTTATAATTAAACATTAAGTACTAAGCAGTAAAAAGTGATACAATCTTCTTCTTCTTCTTCTACCTAGCGTTTATCCCGGTTGCTCATCCCGCCCAACGCGGGAGAACCCATAGTTCGCTTTCCTACACTTCCTCCTCCACTTTTCCCGTTCTTCGGCGTCCCTCGCAACTAGCCCTTTGGCGCGCATGTCATCCTGCACGACATCAAGCCAGCGTTTCTTGCGCCGTCCTCTACTCCTGGTACCAGATAGGGTCATGTCCAGGCATTTGTTTTCCACGTATCTTGCCGGTCATCGTAGGACGTGGCCGTACCAGCGGAGGCGACTTTCCTGCAGCTTGTCAGCAACATGGAGGCTGCCGCGGATGTATGTATTCCGTTCATGGTCTTTCCGCGTGACGCCACACATCCTCCGCAGCATGTTCATCTCTGTGACATGCAACAACTGCCGGTGTCGCTCCAGCACCGGCCACGCCTCACTGCCGTACGTAAGGACAGGCCCTATGGTGGTCTTATAGACCTGTCCCTTCAGCTTGACCGGCATTTTGGGGTCACAAATGACACCTCGCGCCATTTCGCCCAGGCCGCTGATATACGGGCCTTGATATCGCGATCGATGTCCCCGGAGCACAGATCCGAGGTACCTGAAGTTGTCCGGGCGCTCGACGGTGTCGTCGCCTATACAGAGAGACATCAGATCTGTGCCGTTGCAGACCATATACTCCGTCTTCGCCACATTTAGCTTCAGCCCGCCGTTCTCAAGCAGCTCCCTCCATGCGTGCACGCGTCTAGTGAGCCGTCCTTTGTCCCCATCTACCAGTGCAATATCATCACCGTACATAAGCAGCCAAGGCTGCGGTAGTTTCTGTACGCTGGCTGACAGTTCGTCTAATATCACACTGAAGAGATCGGGGCTAAGACGGAGTTATAGGGAAGGGGTGGTATCACCAACAGCGGTCCTGACTATTGAATCGGAGTTGTGGTACATGTCACGTACCAACCAACTTCGACCGCAACGCCCACCAGATCGTCTCCCTAGGAACACAGTCAAAGGCCTTCTGCAGGTCTAGGAATAAAAAATGCAGAGGCATATTCTTTTCCCTGTGCTTCTCCATGAGGATCCTTAGGGCGAATATAGGGTCCATGGTACCGCGTCCTGGTTGGAAGCCGTACTAGGAGTCCGATACTGTACACTACTGTCGGATCCTTGTGTCAATAATGTGCTCGAAGAGCTTCATGGTGTGTGACGTCACCTTTATACCGCCGTAATTACCGCAATCCTGAACGGACCCTTTACCCTTGTGGACCGGCGTTATTATACTAAGCCACCACTGATCGGGCATTATTCGGTCGCTCAGGATTCTATTATAAAGGTTAGTAAGAATGCACACACCACGAGCCCCCAGCGCTTTCCACGCTTCAATTGGCACCTCGTCCGGTCCGACAGCTTTCCGATTCTCCATGTGACGAAGAGATGCGAGGACCTCGTCAGGCGTAATCGGCGGCATGAGTCCATGGTTCGGGAGTTGTTCGAGAGGGTGCACTTCCCGGTGCTGAGTATTCAGCAAAACGTGGAAATAAGAGTGCCATCTCTCCTTCAGCGCACGATCATCGTACGCTGAAGGAGCTCGCCATTAGGGCCGTTGACGCTGCAGCAGCGAGTAATATCTTGGGCTGCTTTGGCCTTAGAGCGCGCCAGTTTATATATGAGCTTGTGCCCCTCAGGAGTGTCCAACTTAGCATATAATGGTTGCAAGTGGTCACGCCTGGCTCTGGCTACAACTTTCTTGGCAGCTCTTTTCGCTGTCTTGTAAGATGCGTGATCTTCAGGAGATTTGGTCGCTTGCCACGTCTTAAAGAGCGCTTTCTTCTCCCGTAGTGAAACCTGGACTGTGGCGTCCCACCACCAGGTCTCCTTGTCGATTTTGCGACCCACTTTCACCACGCCGAGGACTTGCTTTGCCGTCTTTGTGATTGCTGTCTGAATGGTTTTCCAGCACTCTTGAATGGACTTGCCTGCTGTGTCGAGACTAATATCCCCAGCGGCATAGTCAAACTCTGAGTATCTGGTTTGATCCAGCAGCCACCACTTGATTTGACGGCGGCAACGTTCGGCGTGTCGGCGACGGGGTTTTACGCAGAGGTCCATGACAAGAAGTCTGTGTTGGGGAGTGAGACACTCACCGGGTATGACCTTACAGTTGGCCACGCGACTGATATGACTTCTCCTGGTCAGTAGATAGCCGATTTGAGTGGCGTTCCGACCGCTCCTGTAGGTAATCAGCTGCTCGGTTTTCTTTTTGAAAAACGTGTTCACCACGGCCAGGTCGGCTGCAGTGCAGGTTCTGAGAATAGTTTCCCCCTCTGCGTTTCTTCGGCCGTAACCATAGCCACCGTGGACACGTTCATACTCCCCCTGCACCTCGCCCACATGACCGTTCAGGTCGCCTCCCAAAACGACATCGTGGGATAACGGTATGCCGCATAGTACATCACCGAGCCGATCCCAAAACAGCGTCTTATCCGCGTCGCTGCAGCCGACCTGTGGGACGTAGGCACTTATTACGTGGGTCACGACCCCCTCAATAACCAACCTTACTACCATTAGTCTGTCGCATATGCGTCTAACTTCAAAGACGCTATCGTGGAAATGCTCGGCGAGCACAACCGCCACACCGTTCTCCCCACCAGAAGAGCCTGTATAGATCAGCTTGTAGCCGTGCCCAATATTCCGGCTCCTTTTGGCCTTCCACCGCGTCTCCTGCAGGAACGCCACTGCCACTTTACGCCTGGCAAATATGGCCGTAAGTTCTGTGGAGCGTCCCGTAAGCGTGCCAATGTTCCAGTTTGCAAAGCGAATCTTCGTAGTTGGTGCTAACGTCTTTAGCCGGGCTCGCATGGGGTCCGGTAGCCCTCGCATACTTGTCGCAGGGTCAAGGCGATCCCCATGCGCGTCGTTATGCGGCGACGCCCTAGTACTAAACGTATATCTCTTTCCTTTACTTTCCATTTTTGAGTGGCTTAGTGCCAATTACCGGGGCGACTGCCGTCTGACCCCCGAACCCCTAGGACGAATCCTAGAGGAGTGGCATCGCCAGAGCCCTTTCCGTTGTCCAGCAGGTGCGCCACGTGCAGGCGGGGTTGGCTTGGGCTCCAAGATCTTAGCGGAGCCCCTTGCACCCTAAATAATACAACCTATAGTGATTTTTTATAACTATTATAGTTAAGGTGAAAAATATCTGGTTCATTTTTACGTTTACGAGATACAAAATTATTTGAAGCATACTTCGTTGTGTGCATCATTCAAACATGCGGTTCGCTATAATCTATACATCTATACATATAAATATATGTCTGTAATAATTTAATAACTAGCTTCTATTAAGCTCAGTGGTTATTTGCATGCTATCCAAACATAAATAACCATTTTTTTAAATCGTCCATTTGTTTCCTGGGCTAATCTCCGAAATGGGTGAACCTATCGTGATGAAATTCTACGAACCGATAGAGAGGCCTGGAGGGATATGGTCTACATTTTATCATAAAAAATTAACATTAACAGATCATATCCAGGTGAAGTGGATCGTTAATATATCTTCTTATTCTTAAAGTGCCATCTTCTTTCGAAGGTCGGCGATCATTAAGGCAACTTGGATCTTTGATGCCGCGGCTCTGAATAAGGTACGGGTGCTCTTTCCAAACCATTGGCGTAGGTTTTTCATCCAAGATGTTCTTCTTTGACCCACACTTCGTTTTCCTTGGATCTTGCCAATATTTATTTATTTATTTATTTATTACAAAAACAGTAACAACATCATAACAGTACAAAACCAAGACGATGCTGTACAAAAACCAAACAATAACTGATAAATATAACTACTGACATAAAATATATACTTATACAATTATAATTAAGAAACAAAAATATAAATTGAAAAAAAAAGAAAGAAGAAAAAAAAATTTATAATAAAATCTCACAAACCCTGTGCGCCGCTTCTGTGAACTTTGCCAGGCTGCAGTGGTAAATGTCCGTTTCTTCGGAAATAATATTCAATAACTTTAAAGCCCGCGACATAGGTGCAAACCTGAGCAGATTTGTCCTCGCGTGCGGCACCTTAAAGGTGGGATGTGGGCGACGCCTAACCACCGCCTTATCAGGCACAAACAGCTGCAACACCTCCAGTACCTCAGGATGGTGTAGCTGGCCACGCAAGACTCGCCACACGTACTTGCAGAGTGCGACGTCCCGCCTCACACCAAGCTGGCTGTACCCGACCATGCCGATCACGAACATGCTCGGGTACATCAGCGGGTAGAAAGGATAAACGCCGTACTCCTTTAAATAAAGGAACCGCGTGAATTTATTTTGAATTTTTTCCACCATGTTGATATATTTATCTTCATGGGGATTCCAAATAATTACACTCGTTTCCAGCCGGCTGCGAACAAGTGCATTGTATAAAACTTTAATAATCGCCGTACTAAGAAAATCCCTGCAATTCCTTATGATAAACCCTAAGTTTCGGAATGCCTTACCGCAGATATCTTCAATGTGACCCTATCTATATCTCGCTGAAGCTGCTCACAATCCGAAACGTCTGCTACCGACAAAAACAGTTTTAAGTCGTCTGCAAATAGGAGACATTTCGAGACCTTAATGACCTCTGGGAGATCATTTATCAATAATATGAACTCTAAGGGGCCCAAATTACTCCCCTGGCTCACACCCGAAAACGTGAAGTAAGGTTCGGATTCATACCCCGCGAACTCGACGTACTGCCGGCGTTCACCAAGGTAACTCGCAAAAAATTTTAAAAGATGCGATGTGAAACCCACCGCCGCAAATTTTTCTAAAAGGATATCGTTATCAACGGTATCAAAAGCTATCCGAAAGTCGAAGTAAGCGGCATCCACCTGCCCCCCAGCGTCGATAGCTGGCGTCAGGTATGTCATAAATGACAGCAAGTTACTCGCTGTACTTCGGCCCGGCCGAAACCCATGCTGAACATCAGTCAGCTGCGAACTGACCTGCGTATAAATACATTTTTGTAATGCGGATTCAAATACCTTGGCGAACGCAGACAGCACCGCCACAGGTCGGTATCCGCTTACATCTGAAGTCGAACCTCCTTTAGACACCGGTATTACTCTTGTCAATTTCCATTCTTCGGGATAGTAGCCTTCTCGGAGACACAAGTTAAAAACGTGAAGCAGAGGCTTTTCAAAAACAGAGCGACAGTCTTTGACTACGTAAGGTGGTATACCGTCAGGGCCTACAGAGCGCTTAGGCTTGAGGTGTGCGAGAGCGGTGCGGATGTCGCGCACGCTCAGCTGGCCGACGTGCACACGAGCTGCGCCAGCACGCGCGCTCGCCGCACGCTCCGCCGCTTTCGGATCCAGCGCCGGCCGCGTCTCGCTATATACAGTTTGAAAATAAGACGCAAAACATTGCGCACTCGACTGATCACTTAACTCTAGACCATTTTTTGTTACTCGAGTTTTGTTACGTCTAGACTGTTTACATCTTACGTAATCCCAAAAAGATTTCGGATCGTCCTTAAAATTCAGCTGTAATTTCTCCTGGTAGGCTTCATAATTGACTTTTAACTTATATTTTATCTGAGATCGATACCGAGCAAACGCTTCGTAATCACATTGCGCACTCGTCATTTTATACAGTTTATGATACCTCCACTTTCGCTTTATATCGCGTATTAAATCGGATGAGTACCATTCCGGGTAAACATACCTGGCATGATTCCTATTAAGTTTGGCCCTACGGGCTCTAGGAATACAACGGTCTACTACCTCATTTACAACCGTATATAGGTACGATATGGCTACCTCCGGGGTGGCAATTTGATACAAATTACCCCAATCAATTTGTTGAAAGCTATCGTACAATATATGAAAGTTTAGAAATTCGATCTCCGTTTAATACAAGATTTATCAATCTCATCACGAGAATAGAGGCGTTGCACCTGCTGCTCCCTGGCAGTGCCCATCGTCACGCTGACATACACCGGAGGATGTATATAATAAAGCTAAGATATTATAATATACAATATATAATAAAGCTAAGATATTATTCATATATAATTAAGCTATAATCATCAAATATAAAAGTACGTTAGAGAGAGTGACCACCTGATAAATCTGAGACACGGATGTAGATTTTTTTATAGAAATAGGTTGAGAAAAGAGCACCAATCCATCTGATGGTAAGAGGATGTTGTGGCCCATGACATCTCCATTTAATAATAATAATAACTCCTTTATTTCAGACATAGATCATTATTTAACCTCGATTAAGAATCAAAATGCAGATGCGTTGTTACGCCTGACGACTAAGATGGAATGCCTCGGTTCCAGTAAAACGGGTCTCCGGTTCTCTACACTCACCACACGAAACACTACTATTTTATGCTGGTGTTCTGTGAGAGCGTGGTTCCTCCTCGGTTCCCTTTCGTGCTACAACCATAATATAGCTGCAGCGTGGCTCTACTTCGTATAAAAATTATATAAAGGATAGAATAAATAATATAAGGGAATAGATAAGGGAATCCATGTTTATTTAATCCATTTAATCGTATTTTAGAACACAGTAATAACGGTAAATAAATATATATATATATATAACAGTGACCGGTTAGAGCTGCTAATTCTACACCCTAACGGTCCGCGAAGCACGTACGATTTTACCTAAGGAGGAAACGGAGGGTGTCCGTACCCGCAGTCAACGCCAGCATGAGACGGACCAGAGGAGATTTGGTGGTGCAACGCCGCAGACGTCGGAGGGCCAACTGCCAGCCACGGAGGCTGCGGGCCCGTCAGTAGCTCCTACACCTGCAGCACCTGACTTAGGTGCTCTGATGGCGATGCTACAGGAGCAGCTGCAGCGCGGACGAGAGGAACAGGCCCGTCTGTTGAAAGAGCAGCAGGAGGAACAGGCTCGCCGACAGGAGGAACAGGCTCGCCGACAGGAGGAACAGGCTCGCCGTCGGAGGATAGGAAGAGTAGCTGCGGGGCGGCCAGGAAGAACAGATGCTTCTCATGAAGGACCTTCACGCTACCTTCGGGAAAGAGATAAGGGAGGTGAAGGATAAGGTTGCTCAACATGATAACCGCCTGTCGGAAGCTGAGACCCAAATCAACCAAGTTAAGAAAACGCTGGATGAACTCAAACTTGGGGATGGAACCACAGCTCCCGTAGTAGCTTCAGCACCTTCGCTACGTGGGTTCAAGGTGCCACCGTTTGACGGGACTTCTTCCTGGTCAGCCTACAAAATCCAGTTCGAGGCTGTTATGAAAGCGAACGGCTGGAATAAAAGTCAGGCCATGACTGCTCTCACACTAGGCCTGCGCGACCAGGCCTTAACAGTTCTGGAAGCTCTCGGTGAGGAAGTGACTTATGAGCAACTCCTTGAGGCATTGGAGGCGAGATATGGCGACGCTCACCTGGAACACGTCTTTCATGCGCAGCTTAAAGATCGTGTGCAGCGCATCAACGAAAACCTGCAGCAGTGGGCTCTAGAGGTGGAGAAGCTGGTGCGGAAAGCATACCGGTCTGTACCTGCGCTCATTGAAGGGAACCTGGTGCAGACATTCATCGACGGCATCCGCGACCTGGAAGTCAGAGCTGCTGTGAGGCTCGGGCACCACGAGACGCTTAAGAACGCCTTGGCCCATGCACTGGAAGTGGAAGCCGTGCGGCAGGATCATCGTTCCCATCGCGTCAGGGAGGTTGCAGCAGCTACAGTTCGCGACCGCAACAAAGGATACAGCCCAAGGTGCTATGGCTGTGGGGAAAAGGGCCATCTTCGATCCAGCTGCCCTAAGCGAACCCTAGAAAGGGAAGGTGAACGATCCCAGGAGGGTAGTGCGGCCAACAGCACCGCCCAGCAGCAGCAGGGAAACGAGTAAAAGCCAGAACTGCGGGGCGGGTGCTGGCTGATGTTAAAAGAGCCCCAAGGATCTCGATCTCACGAACCCATGATGGGAACGGTCTAATCATCAAAGGCGAGGTCAACGGAATGCCGTGTAAACTGACCATAGACACTGGAGCCTCTCGTACGGTTGTTAGTTCCCAACTTATAAGTCAGTTCCTTGTGGACTCCGCATACAACCGAAAACGCATTAATTTGGTAACAGCTACCGGTCAGCGTATACCCGTCCGTGGAGAGAAGGAGATGGAGTTGAAGCTAGGCAACGTGATCTACCTGCATAATGTCATCGTGGCTGATATAATGGACGACTGCATCCTAGGCCTAGACTTTATGAGGAATAATTGTTGTGAGATCGACGTTAAGCAAGGTGTTTTGAAATGTGGACAGGAGGAACTTTTTATGGAAGGTGCGTTACCAGGGAACGTGTACAGCATTAAGAAGACTGTTCTTCCGCCGAGATCGGAAACGATTGTTCCGGTTAGTCTTCCTCGAAACGCTGGGCAAGCTCACCGTTGTGTACTTGTGGAAAGGGTAAACAATGATCTTCCATGGAAAGTAGCTCGAACCTTGGTTAGGACCACTGACATCTCAGGAGTACGTGTGCTGAACCTTTGCGACCGGGAACAGATTATAGAAAAAGGCACACTGATTGGTACTTGTGAGGAAGTGGATTGGTTACGTCGGTGCCAATATATATCGAGTGGGACCCCCAGCAAGGATGCAGAAACGAGAGTGACCACACTTTTGGAAGACTGTCGCAGTGTTCTCTCCCCGAACGAATTGGTCAAGGCGAAGAAGTTGTTACTCAAGTACGCCGATGTATCCCATCAAACGATGCTGACATAGGAAAGACTGGCTTAGTTCAACACAAAATAAACACAGGAGAAGAATTGCCTATCCGTCAGCGGCCAAGACGATTGCCGGTAGCACGTGAAAAGGAAGTGGAAACCATGATTGAGGGAATGGTGAAGGATGGTGTTATTGAACCTTCATCTAGTCCATGGTGTTCACCAGTGGTGCTGGTGAAGAAGAAGGATGGCAGCATGCGGTTTTGTGTTGACTACCGCCATCTGAACGACGTTACGAAGAAGGACAGCTATCCCTTGCCAAGAATTGATGACACGCTGGACATGCTTACGGGAGTAAAGTGGTTTAGCACGCTGGATCTAAAAAGTGGCTACTGGCAAGTTGAAATTGACCCTAAGGACAAGGAGAAAACTGCGTTCTCGACGGGAAAGGGTCTGTGGCAATTTAAAGTAATGCCGTTTGGGTTGTGCAATGCTCCAGCAACGTTTGAAAGATGAACTAAGAATGCTGATGGAACATGTACTTACCGGGCTAATTGGCGATGCCTGTCTGGTCTACTTGGATGACATCATCATCATAGGCCGTACGTTTGAGGAACACCTTCAAAACCTGGAACGCGTGCTCATGAAGATTCAGAGTGCCAACCTCAAGTTGAGCCCGAAGAAATGTTCACTATTCCAACGGCAAGTTAACTTTTTGGGGTTTGTAGTATCGGAAGAAGGTATCCGC